>CM035281.1:4072686-4138852 GCA_020226075.1 Hydropotes inermis | reverse complement strand
TATATATATATATATATATATATATATATATATATATATGTTTTAAATTTGTTTCAGATTTCTAAATAAACTTGTTTTACATTACCAAAATGCTATGTTGTTGAAGAAAAGTGGTTTATTTGTGTGACACTACAGTTTGCCTTCTGGTAGGCTTCTTGGGATTTAATTCTCGATGGGTCAGTGTTTGCACATCCCAGGAACAGAAGCACTGGGGCCTTTTAAAAAAGACTGTCTCTTCAAAGATATTTATGATCCAAATAGGCTTGGTAGATAGGGATTTAATTTTATCTTCTTCGTGAGCAGAAGAAAGTCTTTCTAACTCTCTAGTCTAATAAATGTAATATTCTCCTCCATGGCACATTGTGTATGGATGTGCTTATCATCTACTATAAAATATTTTGGTATTCTTGCAGAACATGAGCACACATCCTTCTACTCTGCCATCTTGGGTTTCCAAAACCTAGGGTTCCTCTCTATAACCCTTTATGCAAGTGTCTACTGGCCCTCTTTTTTCATGATTTGGAAATTGGGGCTTGGGAACCCTGAGAAAAAGTGCTAATATTCTGGGTACTGTTAATTCTGTAAATAATCAATTGTCCTTTGACTTTGACCCAGGACTCAGATTTTCTGCCAGTGTCCATAAAACTGTGGCAGACTACCTTGTTAGTTTGAAAATAAAGTAAAATCCCAGACCTATGACAGTTCCTAAAAGAATGAAATAGTGATACCAATGACAAAAGAAGTGTTTCATATCAACAAAATATATTAAAGAAGTCTGGAACATGGTTTTCACACCTATGCAGAAGTGGCTTAGTATAATGGGACTAACGCTAAGCTTATGATGGACACTGGACCCTATTCTAGCTTCTCCTTGACCTCAGGTTGTGAACTGAACAGGTTTATTTTTGTTTAATTTGTTTTTCATATATTATCTCATTTGTTGTGTTTAAGGAAACAATGCAGTAGGTTTTAAACTTCTGGCTTTTTTATGAAAAGATATTTTCCTGTTGTTCTTAGTTGACATTAACAATGTGTGCGATTTTAGTATTGCCTGAGTTATTTATTCCAAACATGGAGGTCTGAAGGACACAGGGTATTAGAAAGGATCACATACAAGCCTTGGGTCCATCATTTTAAGCTACTGCAGATTTTGCTGAAGACCTTTTAGTGTTAATTGGTGTTTCCCACGCATCATTAGGCTCCAAGAATTCACTAGAGGGAGATACAGCATCTTTAAGGTTAAATGGGGAGCAAAGGCCACATTGGCCTATCTATATCTCCTGCAGGATGCCTACTATGTATCATGGGACAGGAATATAATGAAATTAGTTCTAAAATTGCACAACAAATCAAAGTGACTGTGAAATATTACAATTGAAGAAAAAATGTATTTATTATTTTGGTCTAAGCCAAAGGCTTGTGTTTTACACTTCTCACAAAAGTGGTAAGCATAATATTGTTGTCTAAGAATCTTTAAACATTCTATTTTGAGTGTGACAGGGTTCACACTACTGTATATATATTTTTCCAAAGCTGTTGAACTGTACATTTAAAATATAGAAATGTTATTTTGTGTAAGTTATTTTTTATCAAATATTAAAGAACATGTGAACATGTGATAAGTTTGTACCTGAAAGAAGGTCTTGGTATTAGTCCCATCACCTTAGATTCCTAAGGGATCTCGGCTTTTAAAGGGAATAGGGACACCATGCAAATGTTCATCACAAAGGATAGAAACCTAAGATTTAATGTATCTATTTTTCCCAGATTTATTGTTTTCTGCTAATTATTTTTGCTTAGTAGAGAAAGAGAAAATATGAAGGGACTAAGATAATGAATGAAGGTAAGAAGGAAAGAGAGGAAGATCGTCAAAAAAAGTGGTGCCCTGCTTAACCTAGAAATTCCCCCAATGCAATCTTGACTTAATCTCACTTTCAATTTTTTTCCTGTGATTAAAATCTACAAAGAGGACTCCAAGCATTCTTCTGCTCAGCGCCTCATTAGTGCATAAATATTTCTTATTCTTTTGGTCAGTATTTTTAAACAGGTAAGGAAAGAAATGTAGTTCATTGGCTTTATGTTGTCACTACTTAAAATAAATTTAGACTGCTTTGCTAGATTATCTTGCATTTATTTAATTTGCAGAATTAAATATAACTCTTCAGCTGCCATTAAAATAATAGCCAGTGAAAAATATTGACTTAGACTTACAGGTTTCATATGTGAAGAGTGAAGTGATCATTATGAGGGATAGAATTATCAATAATTTGTCAACATTATCATCTATATTTTTTCCTAGCACAGTTCTGAGAGTAGTATAGGATGTTAAAAATATTTTCCTTTCAATTAATCTTTTGCATCTTCAAGGAAAAGTATGAACTATAATATTCTGTTACAATTTATTATCTGCACTATTATAGTCAGTTCAAAATGACATAGGACATGTAAAATTAGTATGTATTTCTCATTTAAGTGTAGTTAGGCAGACACTTTGGGGCCTTGGAGTTTCTGAACTCTATATGATAGAATTGAAAGGGCTAAATCTAGTGAGTTTTTTCTCAAAATGGCTGGGGAAAACAAGGGAAATCAAAAGCAGCATACAAAATGTTTAGGGTAAAGTTAAAGGGAATAAGGATTAGTTGTAAATGGAAGGTAAGACCTGGTTTCTGAAGTCAACTTCATCAACTGTTCTGGAAATGCAGACCAAGGTCAGATGTGAGGAAATAGAAAAGTGACATTGCAAAGCTTCCCTTATTATTAAGCCTCGTAGAGTTTGGTACAGGAATACTTATAAAGATACAGAATCAGGTTTCATAGATGAAACACAATTTTTTCTCAAGATGACAAAATATCCATACAGCACACAGTTAGAGCAGTAGTTCCTGACTTTTAGTATTGTGTATAGATATTTCTTGATTTACGGTGGGGTTATGTCCTAATAAATCCATCATAAGTTAAAAATATCATTTAGTTGAAAACACATTTAATACAAATAGCCAAATGAACATCAAAGAGTAGCCTCACCCACCTTAAACATGCTGGGAACAGATAACCCAATCAAAAATGGGTGAAAGATATAAATAGACATTTCTCCAAAGAAGATATACATAGGTGGCCAAACAGCATGTGAAAAGAGGTTCAACATGACTAATTATTAGAGAAATGCCAATTAAAACTGCAATCAGGTATCACCTCACACCACCCAGAATGGCCATCATGAAAAAAATTCTTCAAGAAATAAATGCTAGAGAGGATGTAGAGAAAAGGGAACCCTCCTGCAATGCTGATGGAAATATAAATTGATATAACCTGTATGGAGAGCAATATGGGAGCTCCAAGTATCATGGTATCCAAGTATCATTATTTTAGAATCTATGAATATACTATGTCTTTTAAAAATATTTTTAAATATTAGTTTTTTTTTCTTTTTTAAATTAAAATATGGTTGATTTGCAATGTTGTGTTAGTTTCAGGTCTACAGCAAAGTGATTCATTTATACATACATGCAGGTCTATATTTTTTCAGATTCTTTTCCCCTATAAGTTATTACAAAATATTGTGATATTGTGCTATACAATAGGCCTTTGCTGGTTGTCTATTTCACATTTAGTAGTGTGTATATGTTAATTCTAAAATTCTAAATTACCGACCCCTGTTTCCCTTTTGGTAACGGTAAGTTAGCTTTCCATGTCTGTGGGTCTACTTTGTTTTCTAAATTTCTGTTCTTTTGTGTCAGATTTTAATTCCAAATATAAGCAATATTGTATGATATCCGTGTTTTTCTATTTGGCTTACTTTACTTACTATGATAATCTCTAGGTCAATCCATGTTACCACAAATGTTATTATTTTATTCCTTTTTACAATTAAGTAATATTCTATGATATAAACATACTACATCTTCTTTATCCATTCATCTGACAGTGGACACTTAGGCCACTTCCATAGCTTGACTATTGTAAGTAGTATTGTATCTTTTTGAATTATGGTTTTCTCTGAAAAAGGAACCCTTTGTCATTAACATTTGAACCTGATGCAGTTTGCCTATAAGCACTGGTGTTTATTAGGCAAAATGGTACAGTAAAAAGAACTCATTCTTGGAGTCAAAAGTACATAAGGTAAAAAACTCAACCTCTAATATTTGTTAGTCAATCTCTGTTTTGCCATCATTAAAATGAGGAAATAGTGGTCTTATCTAATGGGGCCTCTTGGAGGATTAAATGAGAAAGATGAATGCTAGATGACTAGCAACTGTTCAGGAAAAAAATAGGTATATTACAAATGTGATTCTCCAAACCGGGCAACATAATATATTTCTATATATACTTACCATGATTTGTTTTGATGACCTGAGAATCTTTTTTTTTTTAACTAATATTTTGAAGTAATCTTAAGCCTAAAGTAGTTTGGATTTAGTATGAATAATTGTATCTGTCTCCTGTTAATGTCTCACATAACCATTGAACAATTATCAAAAGCAAGAAATTGACATTAGCACAATAGTATAAATAATTTTTTTAAAATTTCTAATAGTTATTCAAATAATTTTTTTTCTATTCTGAATTGTATCCTAGAGCCCACATTGAATTTAGTTGTTATTTCTATTGTATTTTGTAACCTGTAATGATTTTTAACGTTTGTTTGTTTTTTTCCCATGTCTTTTTACTTTTGAATAGTATTGATTTGAATATGTCCATGAATTTTTGGCAAGAATGCTATATCATCAGTTCATGATATCAAAGGGTTAATGATGTCATATATATTAGTACTAGGGAAGTTTGCAACAATAAGTTGTTTAAATTGTTGTATGTCAGGTTTGTCTATTGTAAAATCATCTCTTCCTTTGTAGTTAATAGGATTTTCTTGGTGGCTCAGACAGTAAAGAATCTGCTTGCACTGAAGGAGACCTGGGTTTGAATCTTGGGCTGGGGAGATCCCCTGAAGAAGGGAGTGGCAACTCACTCTAGTATTCTGACCTGGAGAATCCCTTGGGCAGAGAAGCCTGGTGGGCTACAGTCCATGGGACTGCAGAGCCAGACACGATTGAGTGGCTAGCACACTTTGTAGTTAATGAGTATCTTGAGGAAGTATATAAAGACTTACAAATCCTGTGTTTTCACAAACTTCTCTCAAATATGATAGGTATGGATATGTTGTCTTCACAGTTTTTACTTTGCTGTTTACCTAATGTTGATTTTCCATTTTCTGTCTTTTTTCTACATTTATTAGTTGGATTCTACTGTAAGTGAAAGTTATCCTTTTTCTTTAATGTATTTATTTATTTTATGATTATTTTTATATCAGTATAAGCTCATAGGTATTTATTTTTATATCAAGTGAAATATAGTGTATTGATTTAAAAGTCTTTATTGTTATTTTGATTAAAACTTTTCTCCCTAATCTAATGAAATAGAGCTTGTTGCTAGAAGTCAAATAATTCTTCTATCCCAGTTGTTTTTAAAATGGTGTCTAAATATTATTAACAAAATTAAAAGTTATACAACTACTGAAAGAAAAGCTAGGATAGAAACATAAGATTTATATAGTGCTGGGTATGTTTCTAATTGTACAACTAGCAGTTACAATGAAAGATTGTTTACTGTCTCTTATCCTCATTTCTTCATTTTTTGAAGTATACCAGTGAAATATACTTAAAGTATAAATACAAGTATAAATACATCTTTTCAAAATTATTATTAGAAGAAAAGCATATGTTAGTATTTTATGTGGCATATAGTGGGTGAAAAATAAATTGAACCTAATATAGTGTGTGAGATGATGGATCTTTATTTACTGAATTTCTTCACAAAGAACAAAGAATTTCACTTTTCCCATGTCATTTTTTCTAGCACTAAAATTGAAAGTAATATTTGCCTTCCCTAACTTCCAGGGGAGAATTTCTAGAGGTTCAGTGGTATGCAACATACCATAAAATTCTCTCCAAAGAAATTTTTTTTTTTTTTAAAGATGAACCTTACCTTTAAAATGCCTGATGTTCATTTTGGACTTTAGAGGCAGTATGTATGATATTTATGTATTTCGCAGTAAATCTTTCAAAGGAAGACTCAAGAAGCTGCTACTTTTGAATGTGGCTCAGAGCAAGAAAAGCTTTTCCAACCTGATCAAGGATCAGATGGACACTATCTTTGATGATCACAGCAAGCCTGATAGAAGATTTAAAGAAGAGTCCATATGGTTTTGAAGCAAAGCAAAGAATCCACCTGTCAAAGTAGGAGATGCAGGTTTGATCCTTGGATTGGAAAGATCCTTTGGAGAAGGAAATGGAAACCCACTACAGAATTCTGCCTGGGATATCCTATGGACAAAGGAGCCTGTTGGACTATGGTCCTTGGGGTTGCAAAGAGTTGTAAACAACTTAGCAACTGAAGAACAGCAACAAAATCCCTCCCAGGCACAACTGTCCTGTGATAAACAAAGACTGATATTGACAGCTTTATATTGTCTTACAGTGCAGCTGGGGGTGTTGCTGTTTTGGACTCAAATTGACTTTTTCACAAGAAGCACCTATTGCAGATTTGGTGCTATCTGATTAGGATAACAATATATCTCAGTTTGGCTAGTACAGACATTGCTTCAGCTCATTGCCTCAACATAGATATAAATCATTTCCCTTTTACTTTCAAAATTGTTTCGCTAGATAGTAAATCATTTACCAAACCATAAAGTTGAATATAATTCATGGTACTACTATGAAATTGAAGAAGTACATAAAGAATTTGGCCTTTACACATCCTGTAGGTCCCAACAGCATTTTGAACAACTTTTTTCCTGCACGTTTTGTGTCCATCAGCACTAGTTTTGTATGGTATCCTATATAACTTTATTTTTAAAATTAATTGCATTCAAGTATAGTTGATTTCAGTGTTGTATTAATCTCCGCTATACAGCTAAGTGCTTCAGTTATATATCTATCTATCTCTATCTATATACCTCAAATATGCTTCAGTCATTCATCTGTTAATAGACATTTAACTTGCTTCCAAGTCTTGGCTATTGTAAATATTGCTACTATGAATATGGGGTGCATGTACCTATGTGAATTAATTTATTCTAGATATACGCCTAGGACTAAGATTGCTGGATCATATGGCAAATCTGATTTTGATTTTTTGAGAAACTTCCATAAAGCTCCATAGTGGCTGCACCAATTTGTATTCCCACCAACAATGTAAGAGGGTTTCTTTTTCTCCACACTCTCCAGCGTACAAATTGTTTTGAAGAAAGGATTTCACATCACATTTAAGGAGAGCAAAGAAGCAGTGCCCTTGGAAGTCATTAGTATTATTAGAGAATAGAGGGAGAGAAAAATGTAGTGGGTAAGAGTCTGATTTCTAGAGATAGATTACTTGGGTTTATCTCCTCAGCCTTTAAAGCTGTTAACTTTTAACTCAATATGCCACTGAATATGCTTCACTCAATATTCCAGCAAATTTGGAAAACTTAGCAGTGGCCACAGGAAAGAAAAAGGTCAGTCTTCATTCCAATCCCAAACAAAGGCAATGCCAGAGAATGTGCAGACTACCACACAATTTCACTCATTTCACAGCCCAGCAAAGAAATGCTCAAAATTCCCCAAGCTAGGCTTCAACAGTACATGAACCAAGAACTTCCAGATGTTCAAGCTGGATTTAAAAGGCAGAGGAAGCAGAGATCAAATTGCCAAGATCTGTTGGATCATAGAAAAACCAAGAGAATTTCAGAAAAGCATCTACTTCTGCTTCATTGACTATGCTAAACCATTTTTGTGGATTACAAAAAACTATGGAGAATTCTAAAAGTGATGGGAATACCAGATCACCTGACCTGCCTCCTGAGAAATCTGTATGCAGGTCAAGAAGAAACAGTTAGAATCGGACATGGAATAGCAAATTGGTCCCGAATTGGGAAAGGAGTACGTCAAGGCTATATATTGTCACCTTACTTATTTAACTTATATGCAGAGTACATAATGTGAACTGCCTGGCTGGATGAAGGACAAGCTGGAATCAAGATTGCTGGGAGAAATATTAATAACCTCAGATATGCAGATGACACCACCCTTATTGCAGAAAGTGAAGAAGAACTAAAGAGCCTCTTGATGAAAGTGAAAGAGAGAGTGAAAAAGCTGGTTTAAAACTCAACATTCAGAAAGCTAAGATCATGGCATCTGGTCCCATCACTTCATGGGGGAATAATGGAAACAGTGACAGATTTTCTTTTCTTGGGCTCCAGAATCACTGCAGTTGGTGACTGCAGCCATGAAATTAAAAGACGCTTACTTCTTGGAAGAAAAGCTATGACCAACCTAGACAGCACATTAAAAAGCAGAGACATTACTTTGTCAACAAATGTCCATCTAGTCAAGGCTATGGTTTTTCCAGTAGTCATGTGTGGATGTGAGAGTTGGACTATAAAGAAGGCTGAGTGATGAAGAATTGATGCTTTTGAACTGTGGTGTTGTAGAAGACTCTTGAAAGTCCCTTGGACTGCAAGGAGATCAAACCAATAAATCCTAAAGAAGATCAGTCCTTAGTATTCACTGGAAGGGTTGATGCTGAACCTGAAGCTCCAATGCTTTGGTCGCCTGATGTGAAGAACTAACTCTTTGTAAAAGACCCTGATGCTGGGAAAGAATCAGGATAGAGGATAAGAGGAGAAGGGGGGAATAGAGGATGGGATGTTTGGATGGCAACACTGACTCAATGGACATGAGTTTGAGCAAACCCTGGGAGACAGTGAAGGGCAGAGAAGCTGTGCTGCAGTTCATGGGATCACAAAGAGTCAGACGTGACTTAGCGACTGAACAACAGCAAATGATACTGTATATAGGGTCATCGTAAGGATTCACTATTCAATCTGTGACAGTCTTAGAACTATGCTTTGATACAGTTAGCACTTGATTTTTTATCATCATCTGTTAGTCTTCTGGAAAATTGAAATTTTTTTGTTGAAGACCTAGCTATAGGGCTGACTGAACAATGTATGAATAGTTCCCAATGTTCTGGAATATTCTGTCTTCTAAACTGCAATAGCTCTGGTTTAGCAAGCTATTTATAGTCAAAGAGATATGTCCACGAAGAAAGAAATGGAATTGAGGCCAGAGGGGAAATATCTCACTACTACATCTATTGACCTATTCTCAAAATGATTTTTCCAGTCCCTATGCATCTGTCCTCTGTTTAGGTAGATGTTTTATTAACCCAGGGGAAAATGCTTCCACAACTAGATAATAAATTATACCATTCAACCCAGAAGCTGAACCTGTCACAGGGCTACTTTGGGCTTCTTATGGCATTTAGGAAAGCAAGTAAAAAGGGGGCGGGTCTATGGAGAACAAAAGTTTATAACACAGTGAGGAAGTATAGTTCCTTTGAAATCCTTTGTCCAGTGTTAAAAATAACAAGCACCATTGCACTGTTCATAGAACATTTGCCTCTTAAAATTAAATTTATTGAATCTGAACAGCAAAATATGGACCAGCTGAAGCAATATCTGAGGGCAAAAAGACATAACAGTACTGCATACCTAGTAACACATTTATAAAGGTTTATGTGCTTTTCAAAGCTAATTCAACTCTATGCATAAGATATGTGAATTTCTTAGTGCAAAGATGGCATCTTTGTGTAGTATATGTAAAGACAACTTTATTTAGTATGTATACACAAAACATTATATGTATGCATATATGTATACATATTATACATATATAGCAAAATTGAAAAAGCAAAATGTAGAACCAGAAAAGTCTACAATCATCATTGTTGAACACTATAATAGACCTCTCAATATAATGTCAACTTCAACCAATATTAGCCAATGAAATCCGTTCATGTTTAAAATGGATAGAACTTCATGATGAAGTGGGGTTATTTCAAATGTACAAGATAGTTTGTCACTCAAAAACACAATTAATATTGTAAAGTAATTAGCCTCCAACTAATAAAAAAAAATTAAAAAAAACACAATTAAATTTAACATTTATTAATCATTTCAATTAACATTAATGAGTATTCCTATCCAGGGCCCAGTCATTACATAAGAAAATTCAGATAACCTAAAGACAAAATTGAATAAACTAGCATTTTCTAAGGTGACATTTGTATAACACAGCACTTTAAAGTTACAATTCAGTGACATTTAGTGAATTAACAATATTGAAAATTCCAAAGGGGCTTGCCTGTGGCTCAGCGGTAAAGAAGCCACCTGCAATGCAGATTCAATCCCTTGGTGAGGAAGATCCCCCAAAGAAGAATGTGGCAACCCACTCCACTATTTCTGCCTGAAAAATCCATTGGACAGAAGAGCCTGGTGGGCTAGAGTCCATGGGGTCACAAAGAGTCTGAGATCACTGAAGTGAGTAAGCACAGTGCACAGCAAAATTCAGAAACATTTTTATCACTCCAGAGAGAAGCCCTTTGCTCCTTAAATAGTGACCACTCATTTCCCCTTCCCCCAGTCCTTTTTAATGACTGATCTGCTTTCTGTCTATGTAGATTTACTATTCTGGATATTTCAGGCAACTGAGATAGTAGGAATGATAGCTTATGGTGAAGGGTGTTGGATAATGATCTGTGAAGAAGATTTAGCTTTTGGACCAGGGGCCAGGCTTGATCACTCAAGAGCCTTTGTGTAGCAGAGTTTTATTAAAGTGTGGAAAAGGGCCAGTGAAAGCTTCTGACACAGACATCAGGGGAGGAAGTAGTGTTCCCCCCTCACTAGTCTTATTGAGGCCTTATGTGCTTTTACCAGACCCACTCCCACAACACACATCTTAAATTAACAAGATTAGAACTAACAAAAAAAAAAAAAGAACTAACAATAGAAAGATCTTACCAGACCCATTCCCAGAATATATATTTTAAGATGACAGGCTTAGTCAGAAGAGTCTTAGTAAGGAGAAACATGTCCTTGAGCAAGATACATTGTTGTATTGACTAAGACAAAGCAATGTCCCTTTCTCCTCCTTGGGAACCTCAGACCTCTTTCTCCTCCTCAGGGACCTCAGACTTCTTATCAACCTACCTAGGAATTGACTGTTTTGGTATTAAATATGTGATATTTGGTATTGGATTTTACTTAGCATAATGTTTTTGTGGTTCATGTAAATTTTGATATTTATAAATACCTCATTCCTTTTTATAGTTGGATGGACACGAGTTTGAGTAGGCTTCAGGAGTTGGTGATGGACAGGGAGGCCTGGTGTGTGCACTCCATGGGGTTGCAAAGAGTTGGACACGACTGAGCAATGGAACTGAACTGATTATTCTCTTGTATGGATATACTGCATTCAGTCTTTCCACTCATCTGTTACCAATTTTTGGCTATTAAAAATAGTGCTGCTGTGAACTATGCACAAGTATATATTTGAATACTTATTTTCAGTTCTTTTTGGTATATGCAAATCTTCCTTCATTTATGACATGCTATGTCCTGATTACCCACTTAAAATGAATATATAAAAAGTAAAAAATCCATTTAGTACACCTAGCCTACAGAATATCACAGCTTAACCTAGCCTAGCTTAAACATGCTCAGAACACTCATATTAGCTTTCAATTGGGCAAACTCATCTAACACAAAGCCTATTTTAAAATAATGTGTTAAATATCTCATATAATTTATTGAATACTCTACTGAAAGTGTAAAATAGAATGATTATATTGGTACAAGACGGTTTTATGTGTATCCAAAAAGGTTATAAGTGTACCAGTTGTTTACCTTTGTGATCATGCAGCTGATGGGAAGCTGTAACCAGCTTCCACTTTCCAGCATCATGACAGAATATCATACCATATATTGCTAACCCAGGAAAAGATTTAAAAAAAATCAAAATTTGAAGTACATTTTCTACTGAATGCATATCACTTTCATACTAGTGAGAAGCCAAAAAATTGTAAGTTGAACTATCTTTAAGTAGGAGCTAATGTCTGTATACCTTCTAGTGAAATTGCTAGATTGTATAAAAAATTTATGTTTTCCTTTTTAGACAACTGTCAAACCATTTTCTAAAGTGGTTCATCTTTCTCCTAGCAAAGAATGATGTTTTCAATTTCTCCAGAAATTGTTGTTTTTTACCTTTTATTCATTATAGACACTGTAGTACTGTATAGTATTATCTTACTGTGATTTTAATTTGTATTTTCCTATTAGCTAATTATGTTCAGCATATATTCTTTGAGGAAATATCTGTTTAAGTACTTTGGCCATTTTTAAAATGGTTTGTTTGTCCTTTCAGTTTTGAATTGGTTTCACAGAGTAAGTTAGGAAGTGTTTCATCATTTTGTATTTTTTGGAAGAGTTTGGGGATATTTGATGTTAATTCTTTACTAAATGTTTGGTAGAATTGACCAGAGAATACATCTAGTCCTAGATTTTCTTGGGATAGATTTATTCAATGAAATATTACTCAGCTACTAAAAAGAATGAAATAATGCCATTTGTAGCAATATGGATGGGCCTAGAGGTTGTCATACTGGTGAAGTAAGTCAGATAGAAAAGGAGAAGTATTTTATGACATCTCTGATATGTGGAATCAGAAAAGAAATGATACAAAAGAACTTACAAAGCAGAAAGATACTCACAGACTTAGATAATGAACTTATGGTTGTCAGGGAGGGGGGGAAGGAATAGTTAGGGAGTTGGGATGGAAATGTACAAACTGCTGTATTTAAATGTGTAACCAACAAGGACATACTGTACAGTAAAATGGAACTCTACTCAACGTTTTATGGCAGTCTGGATGGGAGGGGAGTTAAGGGGAGAATGGTTACATGTATTTGTATGACTGAGTCTCTCCGCTGCTTACCTGAAACTATCACAACATTGTTAATCAGCTATACCTCAATACAAAATGCAGTTTAAAAAAAAGAAATTTAATTCATTCTCTTTACACACAAATTACTATGTTTGACACTATAATAGTGGATGTATCATTACACAATTGTCAAACCCATAGAATTTATAACACCAAGAGTGAACTCTAATGTAAACTATGGGCTTTGTTTGATAAACATAATTAATGTATCAATCTTTGCAGAAATTTTATAGTGAAGAAAGTTGTG
Source organism: Hydropotes inermis (assembly GCA_020226075.1). NCBI lineage: Eukaryota > Metazoa > Chordata > Mammalia > Artiodactyla > Cervidae > Hydropotes > Hydropotes inermis. Next base: position 4,125,790 of record CM035281.1, on the reverse strand, counting down.
TGTGAGGCAGCTCAGGGGTTATATAGGACCTCTAATACTTCCTTTGGTAATATTTTTTCTTTTTGCTATGAACTTTAAACTGCTTTAAAAAATAAAGCCTATTTAAAAACAACATAGTAACAAAAAAGCTATTAAATCTTCCTTGTTATTTTGTTTATTCTTTTACTATTTGTAATCAAATGATATTGACTTGACCTCTGTCTTTTGACTTGACCTCAGATTTTATGTGAAAATTATATAAAATGTAATGCACTTTAGAATTTATAAATATGAAAAACATGTAGTTTTATCACATTAATATTTATTTACTGTTCATTAATATAGTATTTCTTGTATTTGTATGCAAAATATTTTCATGTTTCTAAAATGTTATATGCTACAAATTTCAAAACTTATTTTTATGCATATTGTATAATATACTGTCTTAACAGAAACCTGATATAAACACACATTGTTTTCATTGTCATAGTTGTTGTTCAGTCAGTAATCTGGGTCCAGCTCTGTGACACCATGAACTGCAGCACGCCAGGCTTCCCTGTCCTTCACTATCTCCTAGAGTTTACTCAAACTCATGTTCATTGAGTTGGTGATGCCATCCAACCATCTCATCCTCTGTCACCCCCTTCTCCTCCTGCCCTCAATCTTTCCCAGCATCAAGGTCTTTTCAAATGAGTCAGCTCTTTGCATCAGGTGGCCACAGTATTGGAGCTTCAGCTCCAGCATCAGTCCTTCCAGTGAATATTCAGGCTTGATTTCCATTAGAATTGACTGGTTTGATCTCTTTGGCATCCAAGGGACTCTCAAGAGTTTTCTCCAGTACCACTATTCAAAAACATCCATTCTTTGGAGCTCAGACTTCTTTAGGGTCCAACACTCACATCTGTACATGACTACTAGAAAAACCATAGCTTTCATCATATGGACTTTTGTTGGCAAAGGGATGTCTCTACTGTCTAGGTTTGTCACAGATTTTCTTCCAAGGAGCAAGTATCTTTTAAATTCATGGATGTAGGCACCATCCTCAGAGATTTTGGAGCCCAAGAAAAGAAAATCTGTCACCGTTTCCATTTCCCCATACATTTGCCATGAATTGAAGGGACTGGATGACATGATCTTAGTTTTCTGAATGTTGAGTTTTAAGCAAACTTTTGCACTCTCCTCTTTCACCTTCATCAAGAGGCTCTTAGTTCCTCTCATTTTTTTTTTTTTTTGCCACTAGAGTGATATCATCTGCATATCTGAGGTTGTTGATATTTCTTATGGCAATCTTGATTCAAACTTGTGAGCTAACTAGTCTGGTATTTCACATGATGTACTCTGCATAGAAGTTAAATAAAAGTAGAGTGAAAATACACATCCTTGATGTACTCCTTGTCCAGTTTTGAACTAGTCTGTTGTTCCATATTCTATTCTAACTGTTGTTTCTTGTACTGTGTACAGGTTTCTCAGGAGGCAGTAAGGTAGATGTTAGGCTCATGAATCAAGGAAAATTGTACATGGCTAAGCAGGAGCTGGGCTTCCCTGGTGGCTCAGAGGGTAAAGCATCTGCCCGCAATGCGGGAGACCCAGGTTCTATCCCTGGGTTGGAAAGATGCCCTGGAGAAGGAAATGGCAACCCACTCCAGTATTCTTGCCTGGAGAATCCCATGGACAGAGGAGCCTGGTGGGCTGCAGTCCATGGGGTCGCAAAGAGTCAGACATGACTGAGCGACTTCACTTCACTCACAAACAGGAGATGGCAAGAGTGAATATCAACATTTTAAGAATAGGTGAACTAAAATGAACTGGAGTGGACAAATTTAATTCAGATGACCATTATATCTACCACTGTGGGCAAGAATCCCTGAGAAGCAATGGAGTAGCCCTCAGAGTCAACAAAAGAGTCTGAAACGCAGCCAGCCAGCCAGCCAGCCAGTCAGTTCAGTCGCTCAGTCGTGTCAGACTCTTTGCGACCCCATGAATCGCAGGCCTCCCTGTCCTGCCAGGCCTCCCTGTCCATCACCAACTCCCGGAGTTTACTCAAACTCATATCCATCGAGTTGGTGATGCCATCCAATCATCTCATCCTCTGTCATCCCCTTCTTCTCCTGCCATCAATCTTTCCCAGCATCAGAGTCTTTTCAAACAAGTCAGCTCTTCACATCAGGTGGCCAAAGGATTGGAGTTTCAGCTTCAGCATCAGTCCTTCCAGTGAACAGCCAGGACTGATCTCCTTTAGGATGAAATGCAGTACTTGAGTGCAATCTCAAAAACAACATATGATCTTGCTTCGTTTTCAAGTCAAATCATTCAACATCACAAGCTTAGGCCCCAACCACTAATACTGAAGTTGAATGGTTCTAAGAAGACCTACAAGACCTTCTAGAACAAACATCAAAAAAGATGTTCTTTACCTCATAGGGAACTGGAATGCAAAAGTAGCTTTCACTGAATTATAAATAACACAAAACTTGTGATTTAAAATAAAATCCAAAAATTAAATAAATAAAAAAATAAAATCTATGTAAATTTTCTAATTATACATTTAATACAGACTATACCTTTGTATTAGTTTATAAGATAAAGTAAGTCAGAGTGAAAAGTGTTAGTCACTCGGTCACGTTGGACTCTCTTCGACCCAGTGGTATTTAGCCCACCAGGCTTCTCTGTCCTTGGAATTTTTCAGACAAGAATATTGAAGTGGGTTTCCAAAAGAAATGTTTCAGGCAGAGATGGCATTTAAACTGACTCGTGAATTCACAGGAATCTCACTGAGGAAGAAGTTTACTAAAGACTTTTCAGGCAGACCAATTATTATTGCAAAATATAGGGCTGGCCAAAGGGTTGTTTGTGTTTTTCCGTAATGTCTACAGAAAAACCTGAACAAACATTTGGCCAACCCAATAACACATGGATACACGGGAGCATGCTTTGGGGAAAGTGAATAATTAAGTGTATCTGGAATTCGGCACTGCTAAGAGCAGCATAAGCTGGATGAGGAGGGACATGCAGAGAAGACATCCATCATGCTTGTGGATGACTCATATTAATGTTTGTGGACAATGTCCATATGGAATCAATGTTTTCATTTTCAAGTTTACCATGACATGATTCTATATGACTTTTAGGTTCAGCACTTTGGTAATAATAATGCTGTCATAGTCTTCTAGGAAGTAGAAGACAAGGGACGGAATTAAGGCATTTGACATGAAAACAGATAGAAGAAATCGGATTTAGAAATTTCTAAGGCAATACATTTATCCAACATTTTAGCCAATACTTGTTTGGTAAGGGAAGAAGTCAAGACTGATTTCTAGATCTTAGCTGGGTAGATGTTGATGATATCACTTGAATATTGAAAATTAGAAGGGAAAATTTAATCATAAGAATTTATGATTACTTAGATGTGTCTGTGAAACACATCTCAGGAATCACCAGTAAATAGGACTGGCTACATTATTGCTGAGGCCCAGGAGAAAATGAAAAGCTGGGGCCCTTACTTAAAAGTCACCCAAAGTTCCCAGACAGTGACAACAGGGAGTTAAACAAATATAGGGCCCTTCTGTATAGCGGCAGCAGCACACAGGGATCCTGTGTGACTACATAGACCACGTTCCCACGAGCTGGCCTTCTTATCACGCAGTAGATAATATAGCAGTGAACCTGAAGAAAGGATACGACTTGAAGATACAGATTAAAAAATCGAAAGTGTTATATGTGGCCACTGAAGTCATGAGAAAGCATGGAGCACAAACAGAAGAGGAAGCCTAGGATGGGTCCTAGAGAGTTTGCACATTCAGGAAAAGTAAAAACAGTGAAGGCGATTAAAAGCAGTGTTCAGGACTTCTCTGCTGGTTCATTCAAGACTATGTTTTCAGTTCTGGCAGTGCAAATTCGACCCCTTGTCTGTGGACTAAGATCCACATGCCTAGTGATGGTCAGAACATGAAAGAGGAATCAGAAACACACACACACACACACACACACACACACACAATATTGGAATGTCAAAATCAGAAAAAAAGAAAGCAGCCTGCATTTTAAAATATGAGAAATGGACTAAAATGGAAATTCAGAAGTAAACTTAAGGAAATAGAAGTTATCAGTGGTCTTACTTAGATCAAAATTAGCTAACAGTGGAAGAAATACCACATAGGTCACAAGATCAATGTAATTTGAGAAGAATGAGTAAGGTTTTTATAATTATGATTCTGCAAAATCTCAGTGTATTTTTTTATGTTAATGGAGAAACGGAGGTGGCTTAGTCTACTGGTTCTGAACTTTTCAAAACATCATTTTCTTTGATTCAGAAAATATACTTATTTGGAAATTTTCTAAATACTGAACTTTTGTTGGGAGTGACTACCAAGGCATAAAAAGTTTACCTTCCTGAGTGGAATCAAGTGCTGTCTAGTGGCAGGATGAGCAAGGCTCCTCTTTTCCCCAGTAGAATCCAGTTACCAGAATAAGCCAAGAAGGAAAGCATTACTTCTCTGTGCTTTCCTGGGCTGTGAAAGAAACACTTTTATGTAACCCAAAGCCAACTTCATTTCCATTGGGGTAAGTTAGGAAAAGGTCTTTTAATACCTCCAGAATTCCATTTGGCTTCATATTACAGTATTTTATTTTTCTTTTGGTACATACATTATACACTTTTCTTATTTTTTTTTCAATATTGAAAGATCTATGAAAAGCAAAGGACTGCAAATGAAGTTATTGTTATTATTTATTAATTATTATTTATTTATTACCATTTGATATTGAGAGAAACAGAAGGTTGCCACTAGCCACATCTTAAATGAAAATAAAAATATAAAATTCTGGATGCCAATAAGGTTGGCATGCTTCTCTTTAAAACATAGCAGATATATTCGTTTAGTTGGAGAGAGAATAGTTGCTTCATGAAAGAAGTAATGATGGGATACTAAGTCACTGAAAATATTTTACCCACAATATACTTTTCAGTGGGAGGAGAAACTGTGAAGGACTAACTTATTGCATAGGATTGAAAAACTAAAGTTGAAACTTTAATTTTTGTGTTATTTGCAGTTGTATATTTTACTTAAAACAAACAAACAAAACACACATTGTCACATAAAATCTTAGAGGAGATTACTGTCACCAGGAAGACTGAGCAAGTTTTATCACCCTAATTTTATATAAGAGGAAGTTAAAGCACAGAGTCAGAATGCTAAAGGGCATATGCACAAAGGCCAAGCATTGAAGTCACTACCTCTTGTTTAAATGTTCCATCATTTATAAACTGTGCCCTTAGATACTCATTCTCTCTAACCATCTTTTTTTTTTTTATCAGAATAATCGTTTGTCTCCAGCCAATTTACAGCTTAGAGAAAATTACATAGTTGTAAGGCAAAAAATAAAGAGAAATGGGACTTGATAATATTCTAATTTAATAGCTGAAGTTCTAAGTTTCAAGAAGTAAATAAATTAATAATTATAATTCTTCATTCTAATTCTAATTCTTAATTCTAATAGTCACATGCATTCTATTTTACTTTCATTACTGGGACCATGTGAAAGATGAACATTAATGTAGCTTTTGCCTCTTTACTTGATATATAACAGAAACAACATGTTTTGAGGGAAATGAGTAAAACTTTCATAATCTGCAAAATTCAAGAAAGCCATTTGAAATGCAGACACTTGGTAGTCTCAGTTAGGCTTCTCCACAGGCTCAGTGAGTCCCACTTTCCATCAGTCTGTGTGCGTGCTCAGCCGCGTCTTGATCTCCCCTGATGAGGCCTCCATCCTAAACCCTCATTATGCACATTGGCATGTTAGCGGATCAGCTGTGTCTGACTCTTTGCGACTGTGTAGACTGTACCCCGCCAGGCTCCTCTGGCCCTGGGACTCTCCAGGCAAGAATATGGGAGTGGGTTGCCATGCCCTCCTCCAGGAGATCTTCCTGATCTAGGGTTTGAACCCAAATCTCTTATATCTCCTGCATTGGAGGTGGATTCTTTTACCACTGAGCCACCTGGGAAGCCTGGAGTTCAACTCACCAACATGCATGAGGGCTTCCTCAGTGGCTCAGACAGTAAAGAGTCTGCCTGCAATGCAGGAGACCCAGGTTCAATCTCTGGGTTGGGAAGATTCCCTGGAGAAAGAAATGGCAACCCACTCCAGTGTTCTAGACTGAGAAATCCCATGCAACCCATTCCAGTATATTTTCCTGGGAAATCCCATGGACAGAGGATGCTGGCAAGCTGCAGTCCCTGGGGTCACAAAGAGTCAGAGAGGACTGAGCAGCTAACACACTAATGCGCATGAAGATGGTTCAGGATAGATGCCTCATCAAGGGAAATCAGGACACAGCTCTGATCAGCTTGCCCTTTATGTCTAGAGAAGATAGGCTCAAATTTCCACTCCACTGTATATAGACAATAATTCTTTTCACTCTAATATTTTAATCTGTTACCAGAAAGTTTGCTTTCTAATGGGTGCTAATGTCATAGACATGCACTTTTCACTTACCTGGTATATTTTAAATAGCTCCACCATATGCATGGGTGGTTCCTTTTCTATTCTATGTTGGCTTCGCTATGCATTCTTCAACATCTAACAAAGCTAAGCCACAGATAGCTCCTGTGCATAGAAATCTTTAGGGAAAACTTTGAAGAATAGAGGGATTTGTGTAACCATAAGACAAATACTATCACATGGACTGTTAGATAATAGTTTTCAGAGTTCTTATCAATTTTTCACTTTTATTTTTTCCAGCTTTATTGAAGTTTAATTGAGGAATGAAATTGCAACATAAAGTATACAGGGTGGTGATTTCAAGTATGTTTGCACTGTAAAGAGTCTCACCATTAAGTTAATTGACAGAGCCAACACCTTGCATATTTACCATTTGTGAGTGTGTGTGTGAAAACACCTAAGACCATTCTCTTGCAAGTTTCAGTTACGCGGTACATTATCAGCTATAGCCACTATGCTGTGCATTTGATCTTCAGAACTTGCTCATCTTATAACTGAGAATGTGCCCTCTTACCAAACTCTTATTTCTCCAAACACTTGGCTGTCAGTAGCCATTTTGCTATTACTGCTATGAGTCCAACTTTTTCTTTCCTTTTTATAGATTCCACATATAAGTGATGCCATGCAGCATTTGTGTTTCTCTGTCTGGTTTATTACTGTTAGCAAATGCATTTTAAGTTCATTTATGTTGTCAGAAGTTGCAGAATTTCCCTCTTTTTTTGACTGAATAGTATTCAAATCCAAAATAATCTCACATTTAAAAAAAAAAATCTATTCACCTATCAACAGATCCTCAGCTTCTTTCTATATCTTGGTTATGGTAAATAATGCTGCTATGAACACGAGGACATGGGAGTATAAATACCTTTTTGAAGTAATGATTTATTTCTTTTGGCTGTATACCCAAAAATGAAATTGCTGAATCATGTGACAGTTCTATTTTTAATTCCATAATGAACTTCCATACTGTTTTCCACAGTAGCTGCACCAAGGTACATCCCCACCATCAATGTATGATTCTTTCCTTTTGTCCACATTTTCATCAATACTTACTTGTGTTAGAGGTGATACCTTATTGTTGTTTTACTTTGCATCCCTCTGATGATCAGTAGCTTTGAGCACCTTTTCATATTTCTATTGACAATTTACATATCTTTGTAATAATATCTGTCTAAGTCATTTGCCCAGTTTTTAGTTAGGTTACTTATTATTTATTTATTTGTTCATTTTTTCTATTGTGAAGACTTTCAGTTAAACTTAAGAAAAGAGAGAGAGAAGACTCAAATAAAACTAGAAATGAAAGAGGTAGTATCACAACTGAAAACAGAAATAGTAAGGATCACAAGAAACAACTATGAACAGTTAAATGTTAAAAAAAATTAGATAAGTGAAAGAAACGAGACAAGTTTTAGAAACATGTAATCTACCATGACCAAAACATGAAGAAATAGAAAATCTGAACAGATAATTTACAATTAAGGATATTGAGTCCATATTTTAAAACTTTCTAACAAAGAAAAGCCCAGGATCGGATTGTTTAATTGGCAAATTCTATCAAACATTAAAAAAAAACATTAATACCAATCCTTTTCAAACTCTTCCCAAAAGATGGTAATTGCATCCATGAGATTAAAAGGTGATTCCTCCTTGGGATAAAAATTATGACCAGCGTAGACAGCATGTTAAAAAGCAGAGACATTACTTTGCTGACAAATGTCCATCTAGTCAAAGCTATGGTTTTTCCAGTAGTCATGTATGGATGTGAGAGTTGGACTATAAAGAAAGCTGAGCACTGAAGAATTGATGTTTTTGAACTGTGATATTGTAGAAGATTCTTGAGAGTCCCTTGGACTGCAAGGAGATCCAGCCAGTCAATCCTAAAAGAAATCAGTTTTGAATATTCATTGGAAGGACTGATACTGAAGCTGAATCTCCAGTACTTTGGCCGCCTGATGTGAAGATCTGACTCATTAGAAAATACCCTGATGTTGGGAAAGATTGAAGACAGGAAGAGAAGGAGACAACAGAGGACAAGATAGTTGGATGGCAACAATAACTCAATGGACAAGAGTCTGGGAAAGCTCCAGGAGATGGTGGAAAACAGGGAAGCCTGGTGTGTTGCAGTACATGCGGCTGAAAAGAGTCAGACAGGACTGAGCGACTGAAAAACACCACCACCATACTTCCTCATTCAAGCAACATTGCAAAGCTATAGCAATCAAAATGGTATGGTATTTGTATAAAAATATACACATAGATAATTGGAACAGAATAGATAACTAAAATCACACATTTATCAGCAATTCAGTTCAGTTCAGTTCAGTCACTCAGTCATGTCCAGCTCTTTGTGACCCCATGGACTGCAGCACTCCAGGCCTCTTTGTCCATCACCAACTCCTGGAGTTTACTCAAACTCATGTCCATTGAGTAGGTGATCCCATTCAACTATCTCATTCTCTGTCATCCCCTTCTCCTCCAGCCTTCAATGTTTCCCAGCATCAGGGTCTTGTCCAATAAGTCACTTCTTTGCATTAGGAGGCCAAAGTATTAGAGTTTCAGCTACAACATCAGTCCTTTCAATGAATATTCAGGACTGGTTTCCTTTAGGATAAACTGGTTTGATCTCCTTGCTGTCCAAGAGACTCTCAAGAATCTTCTCCAACACCACAGTTCAAAAGCGTTAATTCTTCAGTGCTCAGCTTTCTTTATAGCCCAACTCTCACATCCATACATGACCACTGGAAAAACCATAGCCTTGAACAGATGGACTTTGTTGGCAAAGTAATGTCTCTGTCTTTTAATATGCCATCTAGGCTGGTCATAATTTTTCTCCCAAGGAGTAAGCACCTTTAAATTTCATTGATGCAGTCACCACCTGCAATGATTTTGGAGCCCCCAATAATAAAGTCTTACACTGTTTCCTCATCTATTTGCCATGAAGTGATGGGACTGGATGCCATGATCTTAGTTTTCTGAATGTTGAGCCTTAAGCCATCTTTTTCAATCTCCTCTTTCACTTTCATCAAGAGGCTCTTAAGTTCTTCACTTTCTGCCATAAGGGTGGTGTCATCTGTGTATCCGAGTTTATTGATATTTTTCATGGAAATCTTGATTCTAGCTTGTGCTTCATCCAACCCGGCATTTTTCATGATGTTCTCTGTATATTAATTAAATAAGCAAGGTGATAATATACAGACTTGACCTCCTCCTTTCCCGATTTGGAACCAGTCTGTTGTTCCATGTTTAGTTCTGACTGTTGCTTCCTGACCTGCATACAGATTTCTCAAGAGGCAGGTCAGGTGGTCTGGTATTCCCATTTCTTGAAGAATTTCCCACAATTTGTGGTGATCCACAGTCAAAAGCTTTTGCATAGTCAATAAAGCAGAAATAGATGTTTTCCTGGAACTCTCTTGCTTTTTTGATGATCCAGTGGATGTTGGCAATTTGATCTCTGGTTCCTCTGCCTTTTCTAAAACCAGCTTGAACATCTGGAATTCCACGCTTCATGTATTGTTGATTCCTGGCTTGGAGAATTTTGAGCATTACTTTACTTGTGTGTATGATTAATTTGTAATAAAGGAGTCATGAATGTACAGTGGGAAAAGGTAGTCCCTAATAAATATGTTAGGAAAACTGGACAGAGACATGCAAAAAAGTGAAATTCTCCTACTATATTATATCAGACACAAAAATCAGCTCAAAGTGGATTAAAAACTTGAAAACAGTACCTGAAACTGTAAAACTCTTAGAAGAAAACAAAGGATAAGCTCCTTTACATTGGTCACAACAATCTTTATTCTTTTAATTTGATATAAAAAACAAAGACAAAAAAGTAAAAATAAATAAGTGCTTTTCATTAAATTGCCAAGTTCTTGTATAGAATAGGACACCACCAACAAAATAAAAAAGAAACCTATACATTGAGAGAGAATGTTTTCATATCATTTATTTGACAAGGGGTTAATACCTAAAATATATGAATAACTTTTACAAAACAATAGAAAAAAATTGAGATATTATGCCACACCAGTTAGAATGGTTATTATCATAAGACAGTAAATAGCAAACCCTATTCTGAGTATTTATTCTAGAGAAACAAATTTCTCTCTTGAAAATATATGCACTTCCATTTTTTGTTGTTCATTCTCTAAGTAATGCCTGACTCTTTGTGACCCCATGGGCTGTAGCATGCCAGGCATCCCTGTCCCTCACTCTCTCCCAAGTTCACGTTCATTGAGTCAGTGATGTTATCCAGCCATCTCATCCTCTGCCACCCTCTTCTTTTTTTGCCTTCAGTCTTTCCCAGCATCAGGGTAAGGGTCTTTTCTAATGAGTTGTCTGTTCCAACTTCCATTTACAATGCAACATTGTTTACAATGGCCAAGACATGGAAACAATCTAAATGCCCATCTTAGAACAAATGGATAAAGGAGGTAAAGTAGAGATATACAGTGGAATGTTGTTTAGCCATAAGAAAAAAAAAAATGAAGGAAATCTTGCCATTTGCAATATCTTAACTAGACCTTGAGGGCATTATGCTAAGTGAAGTAAGTCGGACAGAGGACAAATGCCATATGATCTCACTGATATGTGGAATAAACAAACAAGCTCATAGATACCAAGAGCAGACTGGTGACGGTCAGAAACAGGATTGCGAAGGTGGTGGAAGTGGATGAGAGTGATCAAGAAGCAAAAACTGGCAGTTATAAGATAAATGAGTCTTGGAGATGTAATTTATAGCATAGTGACTATAGTTAACAATACTGAAAGTTTCTAAGAGGGTAAGTTGCTAAGTTCGTGCATGCCAAGTTGCCTCAGTTGTGTCCAACCCTTTGCAACCCTATAGACTGTAGCCCGCCAGGCTCCTCTATCCACAGGATTCTCCAGGCAAGAATACTGGAGTGGGTTGCCATTTCCTATACCAGGGGATCTTTCTGACCCAGGGATTGAACCCATTTCTTTTTTATCTCCCGCTTAGACAGGAAGATTGTTTACCACTAACCCTACCTGGGAAGCCTTGCTTAGAGGGTAAGTGTTAGAAATCCCCATGATGAGAAAAAAAATTATAAATATGCATGGTGATGGAAGTTAACTATAAATATATAATGCTAATAATTTTGCAATACATACATATATGAAATTAAAACTAATACAATCTATATGTCAATTTCATCTCAATTAAATATGAAAAAATAAATTTAAAACAGAATCTCTTTCTAAAGACAAAGAAAAGGTCTAGTCTCTATTAGGCTTCCCAAGAGACCCAGATGGTAAAGAATCCTTCTGCAGTGCAGGAAACCTGGGTTCGATCCCTAGGTTGGGAAGATCCCCTGGAGTAGGACAAGGCGACCCACTCCAGTGTCCTTGCCTGGAGAACCCCCATGGACAGAGGAGCCTGGTGGGCTGTGGTTCACAGGGTCGCAAAGAGCCGGACAGGACAGAGAGACTAAGAACCGCACCGCACACAGTCTCCATTGAGCGTTCGTGTTAACCACCAGACTCTGCGCTAAATCCCATCCGTGCCCTACTTTTAAAATCCTTGGTTTATTTTATAAAAGAAATTTTCATCTGAAAGTGAGAATTTCTTCAACTTCACATCCACAACACTAGAGTTTCTTTGCTCTATTTCTTCCAAGAATAGGTTTATCTGGAACCCATCAAGACTTAGTTGAAGTCAGTTCCCACCTCAGAGCCCCTCATTCTGAAAGATAGTGAGTACTGAGATTTTATTTTCAGCCTCTTTTCTCTTGTTTAAAGTAGATATACTATAGCTCTCTTATCTTCTTGACCATCCTTTCTCTTCTGATAACCTAATTTATCTTTCCTCTTTCCTTAACTTCTAACAGGATTTATATCCCACTTTTACACCAACAGAGAATTTTATTTTCAGTATTAAATATACACCCTTCATGTGAAATCTCCTTTGAGAAGTTTGCCCTTTCAGCCAGTTATATCTTCATCAAATCCTACATGAACCTACAATTTCACATTATTTTCCATATTTTTCTTTTAAAATTTGCCAGATCATTCTTGACAACTTCAATCCTCATTTGTAAAAAAAAATTGTTAGGAAACAATGCCTCAAATGTATGCAAACAATAACATTTCTAGGTTCTGGCCATACAAAATTAACTTAGTTTATTCTCCTATATGCATCCTCTGTTGCATTGGTATAGAATTCTAGCTTCACAGGATTTTCTTGAAGAAAGTCATAGAAAATGCTGTATTATTCTTGACACAAAGTGTCTCAATATGTTTTGACGTTTACTTATATATGTATCTTCTAAACATCTAATTTTATTCAGCATGTTTTGTACTTGGTGGGCATTTTCAGTTTGATCAATTTTATTTTCTTTAAATACTGAGCAATATTATTCTAATGGTTCTTAGCTTTTTTTTTTTCCTTCTACTCTATGGTGAACTCCATCTGCCCAGATTCATTCTTCAGCCTTCCTTCCATGAAGTGTGGCTATGTTGTAAGTTCTTCCCAGTGAAACATGACCAGCAAAGATGTGAATCCATTCTATAAATGAAAAGATATCAGTCCTATGTGGCACCTTCATATCATACGCAGCACCTTGCAATATCATAACTAGACCTTGAGGGCATTATGCTAAGTGAAGTAAGTCAGACAGAAAAGGACAAATGCTGTATGATCTCTGTGATATGTGGAATCTAAACAAACAAACAAGCTCATGGATACCAAGAGCAGAGTGGTGATTGTCAGAAACAGGATTGCAAAGGGGGCGGAAATGGATGAAAGTGATCAAAAAGCAAAAAATGGCAGCGATAAGATATGTAACTTACAGCGGGCTCTGTCCTTCTCTGGGCTGCTGCTGGTGACTAGAGAGATCTTGCATACGGCTGAGTCACCGCCAGGCTGTGCTTTGAAATAAACATAAGATAAACTCTCATTGCCAACCAAAGCACTATATGCCCTAGAATATTTGAGGAAGAATAAGCTCTTGCTTCAGTGAACCACTGAAATACTGAGCCGTGTATGTTCTGTCCTCCTGAGGCCGCTCAGTCACGTCTGACTCTTTGCAGAGTCATGGACTGCAGCACCCCGCGGACCGCAGTTCCTCTGTCCATGGAATTCTCCAGGCAAGGGTACTGGAGTGGGCTGCCATTTCCTCCTCCAGTCTCCTATCCTAGACCTCCGTAAAAATATTATTTTCTTATGTCTTATGTGATGCATAAATGATAGATTCTCCTTTGTATCTCCTTGAATAGGTTTCATATTTTTCTTGTTATTTTTGTATAACTCTTGAGAAAAGTCATTTAGTCTGTCTTTATTATTATGACTTTTCATCTGTGCCCATTCTTCTCTTTTTCATTAGTAGCAATAATGTTAATTTTTAAGAGTTTGATTGATTTTTCAAAACAATCCATTTTGATTTCTGAGGTGTAATATCTTACCTTGTATCTCTGGAGATGCCATTTATACGTTATGAAGTTTTTCTGTTTCTTAATAGCAACCAATTACTCATTCATTTGCTCTTTGCTTTGGTGACTCAGTTCATCTTTTTCCTGGCCTTTTTCTTCATTGCTCTTGTGTTAATTTTTGATGATTTTTGTTAGTATGTTCATCTTTTTATTAGAGATTCTCTGTTACTCTGGTCATGCATTTCTTGGGCATCAATGTTTACCTCTGTGGATTCGGTGGGAGAAAAATTCATGATCTGCAATAGGTCTGCATCGTTACTGGATCTTCTAGGTTTGGCCATTTTTATTCTGCTAATTGTTTTCTCTCATTTTTGGTAACACTGACCTTTCCCTCTGTCCCAAATACCTACACTCACTATTCCAGCCTAATATTAGGTTGGCATGTCTAATGTTCATTAAAAGGAAAATAGAGGACAAAATATCATGTAGAAAACATCCTAGCATGTAAAAAGTAATGCCTAAGTAATGCCTATTAATACCAAATGCCAAAGTGGTATTAATACCAAATGCCAAAGTGGTTACCCCAGAGCTCCTTCTACCAGGGCATCTTTAATTCCTGAGCGTGAAGCATGTGATGACTAAGTCATACCCTTTATAACCGTTTTCTGCATATTTTTAGTTAATTTCTGATATTACTATCTTTTTCATCTGTAGATAGGATGCACTTTATTTTCCATAGATTTTGAGACATTCTGTTTTCACATCATATTTTCTACAATTTCTGGAAATTTTTATTCCTCTTCAGGTTTTCCTTTTTATCCAGTTCCCATTAGGGAAATTTTCAGTATCAAAATCAGGAAGTAACCACTCTAAGTATCCCTGCTTTTATGTGTTCAGATAGTAACAGAATTCACTGTCCTTAGAAACTGAAAGACCGAGCACAAGTGCGGCAGGGGCTGCGCGGAAGGGATAGTCTTCTTCCTTCTCGCTCTCCGTGTCCTCGGCCGTGCTGGGTCCCCACTGCGGCGCGGGCTCTTCTCCAGCTGCAGGGAGCGAGGTCCTCCGTCCGTCGGGGTCTGGGCTTCTCCCTGGGGCGGCCCCGTCTCTCCTGCGGTGCGGAGCGTGGGCTCCAGGGCACTGGCTCAGCAGCTGCGGTTCCCAGGCTCTGGAGCGCAGGCCTGAGAGCTGCAGCGCAAGGGCTTCGTTGCTCCGCAGTGTGTGGCTCTTCCTAGCTCAGGGATCGAACCCGTGTCTCCAGCACCGGCATGTGGATTCTTTACTACTGGACGGCCTGGGAAGCCCTGGGACTGAACTTAAATGGCACTGTGCCTTTTATAGATTAGGGCATTAAAAGTCACTCAAAAGTAGTTGCCGGGTTTAAGAAGGTAGTATGCGCATCATTCAATTGGCTGTAACCAGAACACTGATTCCTTTGTATACTTTTATTCCAGTGGATAGCTGCTAGGAACCCTTCACCATGACAAATAAAGAACGTCTACATATTCCAAGAGAGTTTCCAATTAATACACTGAGCATTGTGAGCATAATATTTCAACTACAATGATTTCCTTTCATTACAATAATAATAGCTAATATTTTCTAGCCCTTACGTGTTTGCTCCTTTATTAAGTGTTTTTTCCTTTCATATACTGTTTCATTTAACTAACACTACATCTCTGTTAGTTAGGTACGTATAGCTGTTTCACCATGGATAAGGAAGCACCAAGAAAAAAAGTAACTCATCCAAGGTCATGTAAATCAGTAATAGCATTTGAACTGAAGTCCCTCTGACTTCTAAGTGCATAATTTGATCACTGTGCTACAGTGCTACACTATTCTATGCTATATTGAGTCTCCCTTCAGCCCTCCTACTATCCTAATAAATCTAATGAACTTTCTTTCATTTCAATAATAAGTTATATAATTGACTCCGTTCCAACCTGAAATGGCAGAATCATCAAGCACAGTCTAAGATAAAGACTGAGATATATGCTTAAAACACTTAGCATAGGAACTGACAAATAATACACAGTTTGTAGCTGAATATGTCATTGAAACACTCTCACAAGCTTCATTCCAAGAGGCAGAGTTGTCAGCTATTAACACTTTACAAATTCATGCTCAGAATTTACATTCATTGAGACGAACTTAGTGAAATATCAGTCACTGGATCCCCCAGAGTACAAGCTTTAGTGGTGATGTTTCTTGCTAGTTTTCACTCTGTCCTCTCTAGAAGTTCAAAATTCAAATTTCTGGAATAAACACTGGTTTATTTTCTTAAAATTGTGATTTAATCATAATACTGGGCTTCTTGGCATTATGGTAGCAGAGTGGTAAAGAATCCACCTTCCAATGCAGGAAACTCAAGAGACCAGGGTTCAATCCCTGGGTCAGGAGGATCCCCTAGAGTAGGAAATGGCAACCTGCTCCAATATTCTTGCCTAGAGAATCCCCATGGACAGAGGAGCCTGGTGGGCTACAGTGCATGGCATCACAAAGAGTCAGGCATGACTGAACGACTTAACATGCAGTCATAATACCAAGATGTGCACTCACTATGACACACACGTTTAACCATGCCCATTTGTGGATAAACTTTGTGAGTGTGTGTGTGCCTGCTGATTTTTTTTTAAGGCAAAATAACATTAACATTACTTTAATTGTTTTAAGTAACTTCAGGTACTTTTAATTGTATTCACTGCAAACATGGGCAAGTTAGACAGAGTCAGCGGTCAAATGAATGTTTAATATTTTTAAATTGTGTCTCCTTGGAATATCTGCCACTTCCCTATTTTGACAACACAGTCATTCCTCCTCTGTGCCCCTTCCCTTTGCCTAAATTCCATGAGAGAATGCAAAGGGACAGATTGTAGGTTCAGATCTGAACTGATAATTACCTGAGCAGCCTATCATTTCCCTAAATGCAGGAAACAGATATTTTCTTTAGTCATGTAATTATGGTTTTATGGGGTATCCTTCACATTTCTATTTCTGTGGATGCAATTCCCAACTGTCTGCCATTTGCTCCTTAAATTGAAATGTAAATCTAATTGGAGGCTAATGCAGGATTCTCTCTTTTCCATGTGAACTATTTATATGTATGTGTTGCATGTATAAATAGCTATTTTCAATTCAAGCATTTCTGGCAAGAGGTAGTCTTGAGGATAGAATGGAAAATATGTTAAATACACAGTTTGTTTCAGAGTCTAAAATTTTGCTTGTGACATAGAAGGTCGTGAAGTGAAAGTCGCTCAGTGGTGTCTGGCTCTCTGTGACCCATGGTCTATACAGGTCATGGAATTCTCCAGGCCAGAATACTAGAGTGGGTGGCCTTTCACTTCTCCAGGGGATCTTCCCAACTCAGGGATTGAACCCAGGTCTCCTGCATTGCAGGTGGATTCTTTACCAACTGAGCTATCAAGGAAGCTCATATACATATATATACATATATATATACACATATATACATATACATATATATATATATATATATACACATATATATATATATACTCTTTTAAAACCTTTTTTTTTTGATGTGGACAATTTTTAAAGTGTTTGTTGAATTTGTTACAGTATCACTTCTGTTTAGTCTTCCCTGGTGGCTCAGACAATAAAAGCATCTGCCTTTAATGCAGGAGATCTGGGTACCATCCCTGGGTCTGGAAGATCCCCTGGAGAAGAAAACAGCAACTCACTCCAGTACTCTTGCTTGGAAAATCCCACAGACAGAAGAACCTTGTAGGCTACAGTCCCTGGGGCTGCAAAGAGTAGGACCTGACTAAACAACTTCACTTTGCTTCTATTATGTGGAACCTCTGCTACCCCACCAGGGATCAAACCCAAAGCCCCTGCATTGGAAGGATAAATCTTAGTTAATTAACCAGGGAAGTCTTAAGGAGGATATAGTATATGTCAGTAACATATTTGATGTCACAAGTTAAAAAAAAAAAAAAAAACTTTAGTGAAATACAAACTGTAAAACATTTCCCCAATCAGCTAACTGGTTGCTGTATTCTAAATGTTTCCTTAATAATGCATTGCAGTTCTATTATTAACAAATATGATTTCACATTTCTGAAGATATTTCTTTCACTTTTGCCTAAATTTAGTTCAGTCACCCAGTCGTGTTTGACTCTTTGTGACCCCATGAATCACAGCATGCCAGGCCTCCCTGTCCATCATCAACTCCCAGAGTCTACCCAAACCCATGTCCATCGAGTCAGTGGTGCAATCCAACCATCTCATACTCTGTCATCCCCTTCTCCTCCTGCCATCAATCTTTCCCAGCATCAGGGTCTTTTCAAACAAGTCAACTCTTCACAATAGGTGGCCAAAGTATTAGAGTTTCAGCTTCAGCATCAGTCCTTCCAATGAACACCCAGGACTGATCTCCTTCAGGATGGATTCGTTGGATCTCCTTGCAGTCCAAGGGACTCTCAAGAGTCTTCTCCAACACCGCAGTTCAAAGGCATCAATTCTTCTGTGCTCAGCTTTCTTTATAATCCACCTCTCACATCCGTACATGACCACTGGAAAAACCATAGCCTTGACTAGATGGACCTTTGTTGGCAAAGTAATGTCTCTGCTTTTTAATATGCTGTCTAGTTTTGTCATAACTTTCCTTCCAAGAAGTAAGCAGCTTTTAATTTCATGGCTGCAATCACCATCTGCAGTGATTTTGGAGCCCAAAAAATAGTCTGACACTGTTTCCACTGTCTCTGCATCTATTTGCCGTGAAGTGATGGGACCGGATGCCATGATCTTGGTTTTCTGAATGTTGAGCTTTAAGCCAACTTTTTCACTCTCCTCTTTCACTTTCATCAAGAGGCTCCTTAGTTCTTCTTCACTTTCTGCCATAAGGAAGGTGTCATCTGCATATCTGAGGTTATTGATATTTCTCCCAGCCTCTTTAAAAGGTCACAATTTTTTGAAACTCAATCAAAAGGAACATATATATGTATATGCATATATACATACACACACACACACATATATCTATGATTTGATTAGATATAGTAAGTCCCTTCTTTTGTTGACCCAGTTAGTTAACTGGTTTGCTTAGTTTTGTTTATCAACAGCTAGAGTATGCCCCTTCTTTGAGTCCTTGATCTGCTTTGAGATTTATTTTGCAAATAAGAAGGAAATTATGACCTTTTCAAAGCAAAAATACAAAACAATGATTAGGAGAGAGAGAATAGCAACTCATTTATTAGCCCCTGGAGTTGGTCTCCTGCAAAGGAAGAAATCTCCCAAGTTCCAAAGGTTCATTCCAACACTTTTTTTCTGTAGCATCATTACTGATAGTCATATCAGATTTTCACATGGTGGTGACTCCTTTTATTTTTAGTATTGTCAAACACATTTTATGTTTGCTATTTCTGTTTATCCAATGGGCTTCTCTGGTGACTCAGATGGTAGAGAATCCAGCTCAAATGCAGGAGACATGGGGTCGATCCCTGGATTGGGAAGATCCCCTGGAGAAAGGAATGGCTACCCACTCCAGTACTCTTGTCTGGAGAATCCCATAGACAGAGGAGCCTGGCAGGCTATAATCCACGGGATCAGAGTCAGAGATGCCTGACCCCACGTGCAGGCAACAGCTCCATGGAAGCACACAAACTCTGTGAAGACAGGGATTCCGTCCACCTTTTTGGCTATCATGTGTCCAGCAGGGACCAGAGTGCCTGAGACAAAGCTTTTGTTTCTCAAATAAATGTAACTGAATGGGTGGAGGGACTTTGAGCTTGAGAACACATTTCCACGATTCTCTACCTCAATCCACATTTTTGCATCTGTGCCACACAGTAAGGAAGATTCATTTCCTCATTTCCTCTGAGTCCTTCATTTTTAAATTTTATAATCCCATAGTCTTTTTACAGACCTGACCACAGATTCTGACAGTGGAGGATCTAAAAGAACTTCCTGGAAGTTAATAGTTTTTAATCCTAATCTTATCTTTCTAGATTCAAAAGCTGACTCCAATTACAATCAGGGTCATTGTAATTTATATTTCTTAACATTTATTCTACCTTTAATAATGTAAAAGCATTTCAGAGTAATTTAGTGAATAGCCCCAAATTCTCATGAACAATATTGTATGCAGATTCTCTAGATGAAGATCCTGTTTTGTTGTGTTGCTGTTTTTGTTTTTTTTTTTTTTTTTTAACTTTGGAAGAATATTTTTTACAAAAATTTTATTGGAGTATAATTGGTGTGCAATGTTGCTGTTAGTTTCAAGTGTATAAGTGAAGAAATTTGTGTATAGCAATTGGCACCTTTATAAGGTAAAGATATTTGACCAAATTTGTGGCTGGAGAAGAGCTGTTACAAAGGATAGTACACTTCTTGCTGGATGTCAAAGGCTGCATTTAGAAGCTTTCCCTTTTTTGCACTGTGATCAAAGTTCATTGCTCACTCCCTGTGTCTCCTTTCATATTTATCCATGCCTTCACTTAAACCTTTTCTTTCATTTCCCTACTTAATTCAGGAAAATCTCTACTTCTCCTGAAGTTGTATGAAATTCGGGTTGTGCAGCACTGGAAGAGAAAGATGAGTTATTGCAGGACTGTCCCATGCCAAGTACTGTCCCAGGGACTCTTCCTGCATCCTGTAATTTACAGGCTGCTCAGTGAGTCAGCAAAGGATTGGTCTTACTTGATCTTGCAGGGCTGAGCAGGTCTGTCAAGGTGTGCTTGGCTCCAGAGCACTTCCCGTTGCATTGAGCAGGAGCTGGGATCACGGAACCTGGGTTCTAGAGTCAGCTCTCCCAATAATGAAAATTCTGTGTAACCTTGGATTTTTCACGTCAACGTCAGGAGAATATCACTTGAAAACGGTTTTCACTTTCTCTGTGATTAATATATTGGCTCTATAATTGTTTATTAAAATTTTACTGTGTGCTGGGTTCTATGATAATGGAACTAACACAACGAGCAAGGTAGACCCAATCCTGCCCTTGATCCTAACTTCACAGTTGATCTTATTTTAAGAAATTATAACTAAAAATAGAAAGCTTGTATAAACTAAAAAATGAATAGTTTTCCTTACTTATGTGAATGTCAAAAAGCACCTATTTAGAATTTCAAAGACATCAATGTGTTTTCTTGTCAAAAATTCTTGCTAATTGGGTCTGAGAGATCCCATGTCATTTTTTATTGAACAGATGATAAAATAGCTTAAAGATCAATTTGAAAAGAGGAAGGAAAAGTCCCTCTTTGTTACATTCTAAGAAAGCAGGTATTATTTTGCACATAATCTAGTCTATAATTCCCACTCATATATGTTGTTAAAAAGACACAGTTTATATAGCATTTAGAACCATTTTGTTTTTAACTGATTATTTTGTTTTACATGCTTTCCACACTTTTGTAATTAAGACACATATTCATTTCTTATTTTAACTTAACGTCTAAAATGTACTTGACAAGGCTTTGAGGTTATATATAATGTAAGAGGCAAGATTGAGGGCAATGGATTCAAATAGTCTGAATTCAATTCCCAGGTCTACTGTCTAATAAATGTGGGACATTGGACTGTTATTCAATATCCAACACCTCAGTTTTCTTTTATATAAAATGGAAATAATATACTCATCTCATAGAGTTATGAGCATTAGACAAGACAATATATTAGAACATTTGGATCACTATTTTGTGCAAAGCCAGCACTCAGAAAAGTGTGTTATTAATAAAGAAATAGATTACAACAATGGAAATACATAACACTAGACTATCAAGATGAAATCAGAAGTCTTTTGTGCCAAAAGTTGAACTCCAGGCTGTTTAATATAGTTAATAAAATATCAGCTAGTGTGGTAATTTTCAATGTGTAAAGGTTTTGTCTATTGGCATATCACACTGTTTACCAAATCAATGTGCTTTTTAGAATGTTTCTTTTTGTTTTCAGTTATAATATATGCTTTTGTAATAAATCCCTCCAAGGAGTTTCTTTTATAGATGTACTCCCTCAGGATAAGAAAGTTAAAAGTTATCAATACAAATGTATAAAACAGAAACTGGAAATGTATTTTCAGAATAAGGTGAAACTGATGTTAATTTCATTTTATCAAATACTGGATTTAACTTATTTCAGCATTTAAATTCATCACATAAAATATATAATACAAAACCATAAAGAAAAATAACATGGCTCTGATAATACTAAAATTCTTGGGGTTTACCATATGATACAGCAATTTCACTCTTTGACATTTGCCCCCCAAATTGACTATGTATGTTCATACAAAAATCTGCAGAGTAGTGTTTACTGAATTTCTATTGACAATTGCCAAAACTTGGAAGCAAGCAAGGTGTCCGTCAGTAAGTGAATGGATAAACTGTGGTACATCGAAATAATATTACTCAGTACTCAAAGAAATGAGCTATAAAGACATGAAAACACATGGAGGAAACTTAAGTGCATATTGTCAAGGAAAGAAGCTAATTTGAAAAGTCTACATGTGTATGACTCCAATGATACGATCTTGGAAAAAGCAAAACTGTATAGATCTTTGAAGGACAACTTATTGCCAAGGTCGGTGGCGTTTTCAGTTTATTGCCAGAGTTGGCGGGATGAATAGACAAAGCTCAGAGGAATTTTAGGGCTGTGAGATTGTTCGGTATATTCTGTATGATAATGGTGAAGAGATATCATTATACGTTTTCCAGAACCCATGGAAACTCAGATAACGAGGCTGAGTGATGATGCAAACTATGGATTTTGGATGAGTTGCTGTCTCTTCATCAGTTGTAACAAATGTAGTACCTGGTGCAAAATGTTGATAGTGGGAGGGGCTGTGTTTATGTGGGAGCAGGGAGTATATGGAAAATTTCTACATATTCCCCTCAATTTTCTGTGAACCTAAAACTACTCTAAAATAATGAAGTCTATTGTTTAAAAATGCATGATACCAGAGTGTCAAAATTTTTCACTTTAGTGATCTATCTGAACAGCCATAATTCTTCCAACCAGATGATTTCAAATAATTTACATATCTTCTTTCAAACTCACTACATGTCACCTTAAATAAATTCATATATATATATAAACGATTTTTTAAGTTTATTGATCTGAAGAATTAATAGTAACAATGTGATTAGAGATATACTGATCCTATGATATACATATACATATATGATAAAATGCTTCACTAGACATTGGAAATAGTAAGAGAAAAAAGAGATGATTGCTTTCAGCCAGCTCAAGATCTTCTTAGAGAAACTATGTAATGTGGAAGATTTGTAGCCAGCAGTGGGCCGCAGCAGTAATAGGAAAAGGTAAGGTCCCTCCACGTTCTCCAGATCTAGCGTTTCAGAAAACAAGGTAAAGAAGATTTCACATGGTTAACAGTGATTCATTTTAGAAAAGCTTTTTCTCTGTCTAGAAACTCACCTCTCCTACAGGGCTGATACAATCTCATTTTGATCATTTTCCATTCAACTTGTCGGTCCATTATCATATTACTCGGAGTGGATCACTGGCTTCGTTCATACTGCATATGCGTCATTTGTAAATGACATTGTCAAGGCCATTATTGCAGCTGTTTGCAGAATGTCGGAAAGCTGTCAAACCCAGCAGAGTCAAACTGTTTGCAGCAAACAGCAAATGAAACATACTCATCAATGATTAAAGGCACTTCATAAGAGATCCTTACCAAGGAAATGGAAATGTTGTCAGACTGAGTCATCATCAGTTTTATGCACCTGGAATCAAGCCAAAGACAGTTGCTGCTAATAACCAGCTAGGGGAATACCTGCTTTTGGAAAGGAAAGAGGTGCTCTGGAGAAGAGCCTTTCAATTTATTTTTTCTTTTCTTTTATTTATTTATTTTTAATTTAGTAGTTGATTTACAATATTATGTTAGTTTCAAGTATACAGTAAGCTCATTCAGTTGTGTGTGTGTGTGTGTGTGTGTGTGTGCGGACACATGCTTTCTCCATTACAGATGCTGAGTGTATTTCCCTTTGATATGTAGTAGGCCCCTGTTGTTTACCCATTTTACATGTGGTAGTGTGTATCATGTTAATCCCAAACTCTTAATTTATCTCTATTGTCCTTCACGTTTAGTAACCATGTTTGTTTTCTTTGTCAGAGGGTCTATTTTTGTTTTGTATATAAGTTCATTTGTATCATTTTTTTAGATTCCACATATAGCTGATACCATATAATATTTGTCTTTCTCTGACTTACTTCATATTCAGTATGATAATCTCTAGGTTCATCCATGTTTTTGAAAATGGTATTATTTAATTCTTTTTAATAGCTGAGCAATAGTCCATTGTGTGTGTATATCACACACACATATATGTATGTGTATATAGTCAGTCATGTCTGACTTCTTACAACCCCATGTACTGTAGCTCCAAGGCTCCTCTGTCCATGGGATTCTCCAGGGAGGAATGCTGGAGTGGGTTGACATGCTCTCATCCAGGGGATCTTCCCCATGCTGGGATCAAACTGGCATCTCCAGTGTCTCCTAATTACAGGCAGATTCTTTACCCCTGAGCCACCTGGTAAGCCCCAAACTGACAGCCCTTGGTGATAAACTGATGGCTGTCCCCAGGCAAGATATTGATACAAACTTAACAATGTGCAGACAAAAATGAGGGAGGAAAAAAAAACTCTTAGAAGTACTTTTCATGGCTCAAGAAAATAGATCCAAACCACAAGTGTTTTTTAAAAAATCAGCTTTGTTCAAGTCTAATTTATACTCAGTGAAATTGTAAGGGAAGAGTTAAGAGAGTTTTAACAAATGTGTATCACCACAAACATGATGCAGAGCATTTCCATAAGCCTTCAAATACTCCACTTCTCTGCATAAAACACAATCTCCCTGCACCTGGATCCTGACAACCAACCACTTACCTGCTTCTCTCACTGTAGATGTGCCTTTTCTAGAATCTCATGTAAATGAATTTGCTTTGCCTGTGCCCTATGTCACTTAGTATAATGCTTGTATGGCTCCTGTTGTGAATATATGGCCGCATGCATAGAAACATCTTAATGTATTCTACATGTTAAAGTTGATTCTCCTTTATTGTATTAGGCTGTCAAAAACTGTAGAAATATGGTGATGCAAAGGTGCTCATGACAAAATCATGAATGGGATTTGAAGGGGAAGATCAAAGGCCTTGTGTTGGGCATGTTCTACACATTGTTATATTAGATTCTCTTCAAGTGACCCTTCAAGTTAGGGCTTATTAATGAAAGGAAAACTGAAGCTCATCGATGTTAAAAAAAAATTGTTTTAACAGCTCCCTTTCTCTAATGATATTAGATAGGTGACCACTTTTTGTCTTCCAATTCCTGTTAATGTTAATCGATCTCCTACAAGTACTCAGAATAAACACTAAGAGGATGTGTGTTACACTTTGCTGTTTTGCTGCAAGATGTATTGGGACGATTGATAAAATGAAGAATGAGATAGTTAATGCTAGTATGTTGTTCAGTTGCTGAGTCCTGTTTGACTCTTTGTGACCCCATGAACTGAAACACACCAGGCTTCCCTATCCTTCACCATCTCCCGGAGTCTGCTCAGATTTATGTCCACTGAGTCGGTGATGCCATCCAACCATCTCATCCTTTGTTGTCCCCTTCTCCTCCTGCCTTCAATCTTTCCCAGCATCAGGATCTTTTCTAATGAGTTGGCTCTTTGCATCAGGTGACCAAAGTATTGGAGCTTCAGCTTCAGCATCAGTCCTTCCAGTGAATGTTCAGGGTTTATTCCCTTTAGGATGGACTGGTTTTATCTCCTTGCAGTCCAAGAGACTTTCAAGAGTCTTCTCCACCAGCAAGTTTGAAAGCATCAGTTTTTCAGCACTCAACCTTCCTTATGGTCCAACTCTCACATTCGTACCTGCCTACTGGAAAAGTCATGATTTTGAATACATGCACATTTGTCAGCAAAATGATGTCTCTGCTTTTGAATACATTGTCTAGGTTTGTCATAGCTTTCCTTCCAAGGAGCAAGCGCTGGTTAATTTCATGGCTGCAGTCACCGTCCACAGTGGTTTTGGAGCCTAAGAAAATGAAACTTGTCACTGCTTCCACTTGTTCCCCTTCCACTTGCCATGAAGTGATGGGACTGGGTGCCCCTCTTGTTTGAAACATGAAATTGCATAGAAAAATAAGGGGTAGCACTCTGGTTTGATGTGAGGGGGGCTGCTGTGGAGGTTGGGGTGAGCATAATGGTCTGGGTGCCCTAGAAGCTCAGGTGAGGCTACTACTAGTACTAGTAAGATTAGAACTAGGAACAAGGCACCAAGGTAGCCTTAATTATTTAGCAAAGTTGGAATAGGATTTTGTCCATGTAGGATGAGATTCTTGTCAAACTTTTAGAGCCTGTTTCATGAAGGAATAATAGACGAAGAGTGGAGAGAAAGTTTTGTGCTCCAGTGGAAAACTATGAAGTGTCTAGAGCACAATTTCCAGGTTATCTAATTGTAAAAAGTTATTATTTTTTTACAATGCTGTAAGTTGTTGATAATAGGGATAACCATTCAAATAATTTTTATCCATAGACATACAAATTATGTCCAGTGGAAATTCTCTCTTCTCCTCTGTGGACATTTTAAATCTTCAGCTTCATTTTAATATTATTTGTCTATGAATAAGTCTGTTTTTTTTTATTCCTCATTGAATCACTTTAGCATCTTACCAATTTTCTATTAGTGAGTAAGAAATAATACTTACACTTTCATTTTTATCCTTGTATGAGAATCATGATTTTACTTTTTTTTTCCTTTCTTAAAAATTATCTTCCATATTTTCATGATAGGGTACTGCTGTTTTTATCAATTCTTTTAATATATCAAAATTTTATTTACATTTTGAACTCTCTTTTTTTAAGGACAGAACAATCTCCCAGGATAGATTTATATTTTCTACAGCAGTTCAGTGTTGTGAATGTCATGCATGGATTTTAAGAGAACTAGACAGTTTCGGTTCATAAAGATCAGGCTTCATTAGGTTGTAGCCTTAGTAGAAAGCCTGAACTTGAACAAGATGAAGTCATGTCAGAATATCTCCAAGACATGAGACCAACGTACATCTGAGCCCTGACTTTTTAGATGTCAATATTGTTTAGATCAGGTCAGTTCAGTTGGTCAGTCATGTCTGACTCTGCGACCTCAGGGACTGTAGCATGCGAGGCCTCTTTGCCCATCACCAACTCCTGGAGCTTACTCTAACTCATGTTCATCGAGTTGGCGACTCCATCTGACCATCTCATCCTCTGTCATCCCCTTCTCCTCCCACCTTCAATTTTTCCCAGCATCAAGGTCTTTTCCAAAGAGTCAGTTCTTCGCATGAGGTGGCCAAAGTGTTACAGTTTCAGCATCAGTCCTCCCAATGAATATTCAGGACTGATTTCTTTTAGAATTGACTGGTTGGATCTCCTTGCAGTCCAAGGGACTCTCAAGAGTTTTCTCCAGCACCACAGTACAAAAGCATCAATTCTTTGGCACTCAGCTTTCTTTATAGTCCAACTCTCACATCCATACATGACCACTGGAAAAACCATAGCCTTGACCAGACGGACCTTTGTTGGCAAAGTAATGTCTCTGCTTTTTAATGCTGTCTAGGTTGGTCATAACTTTTCTTCCAAGGTGCAAGCGACTTTTAATTTCATGGCTACTTTGACTCCCATCAATATTGTAGGGAGTATATTAATGGCAATATTTGGTTTTGAAGGAACCCAGGAAAAAATGGATATGACACTTTTTTTATGCTCAGATTATCTATTAAGACAAAATCTGTGTCTTATTCTAATAGAAAATATCTGATTAGAAGAGACCAAATGTCTCAGTTTTTTTCAGGTCATTTGGCAATGAATTCTTAAATAAAAAGGGAGTTTATAACCTGTGAAAGTTACTCCATACCAAGATGAAGATGAACTTCCTATCTTGTGCTCTAAGTGTAGATTTGAATTTTCAGGTTGGTTAAATGGGTCAGAGAGGGGACAGCAGGTGTGAGAGACTAGGATTTCTCAACAGCAAGGCGATCATATTAATATGCCATCATGATATGGAGGGAAACTGAAAGCTATTTCTAGAGTCAAATGCTTTTTATTTTTAAGTGTTTTGTTTTGAGTATTATGGCTTTCATGACCTGAATTTCTAAATAGAAATATTTTGAGAACATCACACAGTCTTTATAACACCAGACTTGTTTCAATCCCAATGGCATCATTAGCATCATTAAAAAGAAAAAGAAAAACAACTCTTCAGTGATGGCAACTGTTCAAATCTTAACATGCAAGGTCCAGCCCTAAGTTTTTGATGCACATAGTATAATTTGTTGCCTGTGATGCTAAAGAAGTTTTCCTTCTATGTTCACAGTTATTTTGCCTCAAGGTGGGATGTCTTTTCACAATGAAATAAATTTTATCCTTCTCCACTGAGATGGGTTAAAAAAGAGGCTCAAAAATTTTACATCCATCCAACAACAGCAGCTTTGGTATGGAGACACAGCTGGTGATGGGAATCCAGTGAGTCTCTAAAGAAAAATTCTGCCCAAGCTGAGATCCCAGATGTTTTGAGTATTTGAAAAGTACTCAACGTGCTCTACTGAGGTGTGGAACAGATTTTGACAACTCACAGAATCCTTGATGGTTATTTAGCATTTAGTTATTTAACTGACCATATTGTGATATCTGGGCTTCCCAGGTGGTGCTAGTGGTAAAGAACCCACCTGCCAAGGCAGGAAGTATAAGAGACATGGCTTCAATCTGTGGGTTGGGAAGATTCCCTGGAGAAGGGCATGGCAATCCACCCCAGTATTCTTGCCTGGAGAATCCCCGTGGACAAAGGAGGCTGGCGGGCTAGAGTCCAAGGGGTTGGAAAGAGCTGGAGACGACTGAAGCGCCTTAGCACCGCGGCCCAGCACTGTGATGCCCGCCCCTGCTTAGGGGCCAAAACTCAAAGTCCTGCTTAAGCTCTCATATTGCTCATGAAGAATATGTTTTGGGTATTCAAAGCTATCCCAATAACAGTGATGACATGTTTGAGGAGTATATGTAGACACTGACTTTCTAAATAATAAAAATAAGATCTAAATGGAAAACATACTAATGTTTAAGTCTGCCATATGAAATGCAGCTGTTGTACATTACCTGTGTTCCCCAGTGATTAATTGTCAAGCTCTATTTCTCCTTCTAGAAATTTATTCACTTAAAGGGCTAGTTTATCTGATATGCCTGTCAGACTGCTGCTACAGGATGTATATTATTTCTTATTGCAGTATGCTACACATATTTCAGTAATTTCTCTTTAATCACAAAATATCTCAGCATCTCACTTTCTGTATTTGTGTCTATAAGGAACATCAACCTCATTTCTTAGGACTATGACATACTCTTACATCAGTTTTTCAACCTCAAGACTTCCTTTTCTCCTCTGAAACCCTGATTTCCATTATCTTGCTCTCCAAATATCATACCTTGTATTTAAATCTTGTTTATGATTTTTGTTATATAATAATGCAATTATATATATGCATATTGCATATATATGCATATTATATATATACATACATAAAACATCTCCTTCTAAATGTACTAGATTTAAGTTTAGCATAACAACTTTTAACTGTACATTCAGAACTGCTGTGATTATATAAAAATGCAATTTTATATACAAGCATATTGCATATATATGCATATTATATATCAGTTCAGTTCAGTTCAGTCACTCAGTCGTGTCCGACTCTGTGACCCCATGAATCGCAGCATGCCAGGCCTCCCTGTCCATCACCAAAAACATCTCCTTCTAAATATACTAGATTTAAGTTTAGCATAACAACCTTCAACTGTACATTCAAAGCTGCTTGGTGATGTCTCAATATTTTTCTAGTTCTTTCTATTTGCAATGGCCTGAGATAAATATTTATATACTCCTAATTTTTCTCAGAACGTAAATATACCTTCCCTCTATACACAGCCTCAGCTGATGCTTATTAGTTTGCTGGAAAAAAGTAATAAGCAGATTCATATGTGTCATTGCCCTACTCTCAATTGCATCAGTCTATCTATATATATGTATTCTTCTTATTACCATGGCCGTATTATCTCTGTACCTATCTAAGGCCAACAATTTCATTTGTGCACTGGACTCCACTGACTCTTGTTTACACAAAAATATTCTTCTTGAAATTTCTTGGTGGTCCAATAGTTAAGACCGCGCTTCCACTGCAGAGGACCCAGCTTCCATCCCTGGTCAAGGAACTATGATCCCACATGCTGCATGGTGTGATCACCCCCCTAAAATTCCCTCTGTAAAGAGTCTCACATTTGTCTGCATCACCAACATTTTCCTTTCTCCCTCCAGGCTGTGCAGGAATTGTGTTAAGGAAATTTCATTTTGAGGCTGTAGAATTTACCTTTAAAAAATGCTTGCTTTTAAAAGTCTCCGATAGAAATTGTGGGTGTGATATAACAGAGATGATTTTGTAAGTGTGATTGGGTTTTACAAAATATGAAGAGAAATCCCAGGCCCTAAAAATGAAGAGAGGTGAGAAAATCATGCTGTCCTGTTGACAGCACACTATGCTGTGTTTATATTTTCTAATCTCAGTAATTTAGACATATTGTTTCAGTGAGCCCATAAAGGGGGGGGGTGGGCAAAGACCTCTCTGACTTTAAAATTTTATTAAATATTTTAAATATGCAGTTGTCAAAATAGTATGTGCATATTATTTTAAAATTAAAATAAGTTCAAGGTTAAGAAAGAGAGAGAGGAAGATAAAGAACATATGCGAAAAGAGAATGAAGCCAGAGTTGTCAAAAGTCTACACCCTCAGTGAAGCAAATAGGGCTAGAAGAAAAGTTGGTTTGTCGGCTGTGCTCTGGGTGGGAGAAACTGAGCTCTTACGATTCATCCTTCTAAGCTTGACTTCATCTGTGTCTGAAGCTCGAATTGAGGCTGAAAAGGGGAAGTGTGAAAGCGTTAGCTACTCAGTAGTGTCTGACTCTTTGTGACCCCATGAACTGTAGCCCTTCAGGTTCCACTTTCCGTGGAATTCTCCAGGCAACAATACTAGAGTGGATTGCCGTTTCCTTCTCCAGGGATCTTCCCAACCCAAGGATCGAACCCAGGTCTCGCACATTGCAGTCAGGTTCTTTACCATCTGAACCACCTAATCTTAACAAATTAATTTAACCTGCTCAAAGATTGGGATTGTTTTAAAACACCTGGCAAAATAACCTCTGCTGGTGTGTAGTCTTATACATACCAGTGCTGTAAAGTTATACTCTTTGAAAATAAGTATATAATCCAAAATTATAAAACTCAAAAAGAAAAACATTGCTATGAATGAGAGTCATTAGGGGAAAAAAATCTCAAAGGAATACAGATATTTGATAATGCATATATCCAAAATGTTTATTTTTAAATTTAATTGGAATATAGTTGATTTCTAATGTTGTGTTAGTTTCAGGTGTATCACATTAGGATTTGGTTATACATATACATATATTCATCTCTTTTCATATTCTTTTCCCATATAGGTTACTATAAGATTTTGAGTAGATGTGTCTGTGCTATATAGTAGATCCTTGTTGAGCACCCATTTTATATATAGCAATGTGTGTCCAAAATGTTTAGAAAAGAAAAACTGACAGTTATAAATCTGAATCAGGAATGACATACTAGCTTAACACAAAACAATCAAATATTAAAATTTTAAAATTATAGGACTGCAGTTTTTGCAGTCAAGTTGGATGAATGAAAGAGTGAATTTAAAAAATAAGATTTTAGTGAGAATGTACATAGAGAAAAAGAGAAGAAAAAAAATATGACACTAAAATGTGTTTTAGCTAGAAGTAGAAAGTTTGGTATAAGACTAATTCAGAGGAAAAACTATTAGAAAAAGAGTGTGAGGAAAATTAAAAGAAAATAGTGCCTCAAAATAGTCTAAACTTAAAGAAAGAAAAAATATTCAAATTTAGAAATTGTGAACTATTTATAATTGTGAACAAAAACCCACATCTAAGTACATGTCAGAGAAAAGAAAAAAATTAGAGACAATACAGCTTTATTTTATATTATTATTTTAATTGAACTATAGTTAATTTATAATCTGTTAATTTCAGGTACACAGGAAAGTGATTCAGTTATATATATGCATAAACATACATATATGCACACATATGTCCATATTCATATTATTTTTCCTTATAGGTTATTACAAAATATTGAGTATAGTTACCTGTGTTATACTGTAGATCTTTGCTGGTTATCTATTTTATATATAGTAGTAATATATTTGTTAATTATAGCCTTCTATTTATCCCTCCTCCCTATTCACTTTCCCCTTTGCTAATCATAAGTTTGCTTTCTGTGTCTGTGAGTCTATTTCTACTTCATACATAAGTTCCTCTGTATCATTTTTTTTAGATTCCACATATAAGTGATATTGCATGATATTTGTCTTTCTCTGGTTTGTTTCAGTTAACATGATAGTTCCTGGATCCATCTATGTTGCTGAAAATGACATTATTTCATTCTTTGTATGTATGAGTAATAGTCCATTGAATATATATATGTAGTATATGTGTATACATAAAAATAGTATATATTCTTTATCCACTCATTTGTTTATGGACATTTAGGGTACTTCCATGATGAGACAATATACTTTTAAACCGACAAATGGAAAACACAGTTTATCAGCTAAGCTTTGGCACTTTGATTAACAGCATGCTTCCCATGAGCAAAAATGGAAGCCACAAGACACAAAAATAATAAATTCCTTCAGTGTACCAAGAAAAATAGTTTTCAAATCAAATTGATTAACCACCTCAATAAACATTTAAGAATTAAGTAAATTAAACAAACTTTCCTACACATACATACATACAGAAGTATGTTAAAAAATACCAGCAAAAGATTTTTTCTAAAGAAACTTCATACATGACATGTTTCAGAAAAAGGAAATATCAAGAAATAAAGGTTTCTATGCATCTAATAATGTCGTGCATTGACCTCAATTATTGTCATAGCGTCACTGTATTCATACAGCTAATGTAGAACACCTTCTTGCCTCATAATTGCATGTGACTGTCTGTAGAGCAACTGTTTCAAGTGAAAACCTGGAGAAATCACATGGAAGCTTTGTAATCCCAGGAGTGGACACTTCACTCACATTCCACTGATGAAGCTGAGTCACAGAGCTGAATCTATGGGATTGGACGGCTACCTGATGGAGTGGCTAGCTTACCACAGCCCAGGTACAAACCAGTTATGATGGAAGAGCAGTACAGATTTCTGTGGGTAAGTTAGCATGCTCCACCATTAGTCAATATGGTCACTTCCTTTGTTTTCCTTTCCTGGAAGATTATTTTGCTCATATTTTATTGTTAACTAGAGGACTCAATAGTTTCATAATATGTGATCACAGTCAAATTATTTTACATTCATTGAGTAACTACCTATCTTTGTTCTATTGATCTATCTCACAATCTATCTTTTTCTGAACCTCAACTAAGGGTCAGACATTAAGACAGAATGGTGATCAGGCAGCAGTAGTACCTGCTTTAAATAGCTTAAAGCTAGAAGGTAAGATTTGGATTAGATAATTAAGCATGAATGATAAATACAACTATTAAATCATTACCTCTAAATCCTATTTGGAAAGATGTTATTATTTTTAATAGTATTTTATTTTTAGCATCATTGCAAGTTCCTAGTTTGAAATGCACTATTAATAAAAATCTTAAAATGAGATAATCACATGGTTTTTATGTTTCAATTTGTTAATGTGGTGTATCACATTGATTGATTGATTTGCAGATATTAAAGAATTCTTGCATTCCTGGGATAAATCCCACTTGGTCATGGTGTAAATTCACTGTCCTCAGTTCATCCTATGCTCACCCTTCAATTCCATTCCTTTTTCTCTCATGTAAATTTTCTTCCTTCCCCAGCTTCATTTTCCAAAGCATTTTCACCACAATTTTTGAATAAATTGCATCATTGTTTTCACTGTTCGTTGACATAAGTATTTTTAATGATAAGTAATACACTACTGTTACATTTGTTTTTCTTTTCCCTAGAATGAATGATTTCTCATTTTTTCTTTTCTCTTTCTGTGGAATCTGAGCTTAAGTAAATATAACTGATTTATCCAAGTTCATATAAATGAAAAGGAATTAACGAGAAATTCAGACCTCGATTTCTTTTATTGCAAAGGCCACACTTGTCCTTCTCTACAGCGTGCAGAAATTTCTGGAATTACCTGTGCTGTAGGTAAGTAAAACAAATGAAAATTTTAGCTTAATTCTGCTGTAACTTGAAGCCATATGATGGTAGTATATGGGAACATCGCAAAGTTCTTTTTTTTTTTAATTTTTATTAGTTGGAGGCTAATTACTTTAGAATAGTGTAGTGAGTTTTGCCACACACCGACATGAATCAGCGTGGAGTTACGCGTGTTCCCCATCCCGGTCCCCCCTCCCGCCTCCCTCCCCGTCCCATCCCTCTGGGTCCTCCCGGTGCACCAGCCCCCAGCACCCGTCTCATGCCTCCAGCCTGGGCTGGCGGTCTGTTTCACGAGCGCAAAGTTCTTAGAGTGGGCTTTCCCCTCGGAGCTTCAAGACTGAAGTTTTGTCTGTTTATTTTTAACATGCACTTTTCTCTACGGGCTTATTTTATTACTCTTCGATAGCCGTGGCCTGCGTCGCGTCGCAGCGGCTTCTCCTGCCGCAAAGCGGAGGCTCCGGGAGCTCAGGCCGCAACAGCTGTTAGCGTGCGGGCTCAGGGGCCCTGGGGCACCAGCTTAGTCGCCCCGTGGCCTGTGGACTCTTCCCAGATCGGGGATAGAAACCGTAATCTCTGCATCGGCAGGTGGATTCTTACCCACTGTAGCATTAGGGGAAGTCCTGAGTTTATTTAAATTCTAACCATAACGAGTATATTCAATTACTGACTTCTTTACTTAATGAGGACATAGGAAAATTCTAACTAGTGGACCAAGTGATACTGCTTTTCATACAAGTGATATAAAGTTATATAAAAAAGGATAAAATTTCACACAAAATTCTTAGGTAAATTAGAATGCAGCTGATAATATGAAATTATTGTGTGGTGGTATTTGGATATGCACAAAGGCTGGGCAAAGCTGTCTGCTAAAGTAAGCATCCTTTTATTTTTCATCTATTGTGCGTCAGGGATTGCAACAGATATACATATACATATCTAATATTTTCATCAATTCAAAGAAATACAGTTAGTCCCATACAAAGATAAAGGAAATTAGATACGTTAAATGAATATCCCAACGTGAAATAGCTGATGAAGGGAGGAACATACCTGCCAAATACCATACCTGCTCAATTCTAATGCCACTGACTTCATTATCTGCCTCATCTAATCATACGTGGCATGAGAAAACTCCTCATAAGTTTGCAGGAAACATAAGGCAAATTTTTGTTTGCTTGTTTACTATGTATAGGATATTCATCCGGCAGTTGCTACACAAGGCAGAAAGAAACAGGAAGTTCTAGTTATTTACAAGTGTCCATGAAAAAAAAGTAACAAAGCAAGTTTCAAAGCTATGACATAAAGAGAAGCATCAGAGAGTTTGTGATTTATTGTCAATAATTGTTGGTTACATTTTAACTACATTTTTAATACAATGCAAACAAAACATATAAAGATGGCATGCCTCAATTAGTTTATGAAGAATCTTTTCTTATTCTAAATACAGAACTATGTCACACCAAATACTGTCTGCATTCATAGCACACAATAATATTATAACATCATTCCTTGCTTCATTTTCTTTTATTTCATATTGTTGTTTTAAAAATTATGGCATATCAACATCATTGGGTTTCTTGAAGTTATATAAATATTTTTTTTTCTGTTTTACTTCTGACAAGTATGTATACAAACATTCCACTCTGAAAGATTTTATTGGCTTCCATAGTTGTGGTATTTAGCAGAAAGTCTCCAAAGCCACACTGCACAGACATTTTCAGTTCTTTTACCATTCACTGTTTTCCCTCGCTTTTGTCCTAAACTCAGTCCAAATTCCTCTTATTGACTCTGTGTTTCCCAGGCATGCAAGATACAGACTTCTGCAAGATAACTGTGCTCATTTACAGAAATATTTCTCCCCTAGCCTTATGGCCTAAACAACCCGTCCTTTACTGGCCTCTTTTGTTTCCTTCCTAAGATACATTGAAATCTTCCTGGGTGGTGTCTGTTTCTAGCCCCGAGGAAGGGATTGCAGGCAGGACCGGAACCATGTCTGATAGATCCAAGACAGTTACTCATTTTTGTACCTTGAGGTATGTTTCTACAACCAGCAGGTTTGCTCTGGGATTTACGCAGAAATACTTATCTTGAGGCCTGGCATCTCTTGCTCTC
The DNA here is from genome assembly GCA_020226075.1 of Hydropotes inermis. Taxonomy (NCBI): domain Eukaryota; kingdom Metazoa; phylum Chordata; class Mammalia; order Artiodactyla; family Cervidae; genus Hydropotes; species Hydropotes inermis. Next base: position 4,089,557 of record CM035281.1, on the reverse strand, counting down.
CTGATACAGCAGCTTGCTGTGAGCAGCCTGCCAAGGAGAGTGGCACAGGTGTGCGCAGCCTGGGATCACCGTGTGAGCGCTGGGGATCCCATGACACCCTAGGGCCATCTGGAGAACCAAGGGAGTGCCAGGGAGTTAGCAAAGTTGGACACAAGTCAAAGCGAGCAACTTAAAAGAAGACCAAACTGTCTCAATGTTCTCTTTAGAAGGTGATGGGGAAAGTGCTGATTTGGAGTCAGAGTTAAGCTGAAATTACCACTTTATGTCTTAAAATATTTGTTATCTTAGACAAATAACTTGTCTATTCCTAACTCTCCTGACCCATACAGTATAAGATAATAATGTGTATGCAAATCTCCCAAATTTATATGAACGTTTAATGCTTCATTTCTCCTGACTTTATCACCAAGACACAACAGTATCTCCAGATCAAATTCAAGCAGGGAAAATTTAGTGCTTATGTGTTTTTTTGTTTTTTGTTTTTTACAAATAATTAGCATAAAGTCTCCCTCCTAAAAATAAACCATAATCGTTTTCTCTTATGTAAGGGTTGTGTTAGTGATTTCCATCCAAAGAAAATAGCAGGAGAGATAGAAAGCGGGAAAGAAACTTCACAGTGGAGACACCTGACCAACAAATACTACCTCCAGCCAGTGAAGTCATCCTGATGGAGTGTGCCCTTGATATGGGTGTTGAAAATGGCAATTTAATCTCTGTGATCTTGCTCACCAAAACCCATAGCCCCAATTTAACCTTCAGGTAAGTAGCAAACTGATTGAAATTGAGGGAACATTGTGCAAAATACTCCTCAAAACTGTAAAAGTTATCAAAAACAAGGAAAACCTACTGATGACCCACAGGCACAGGAAAAGAAGCTCAATATCACTGATTATCAGAGGAATTTGAATCAAACCTGCCATGAAACATCTATCACCTCATACCAGTCAGAATGGCCGTCATTAAAACATCTGCAAACAGTAAATGGAGGAGAGAGTGTGGAGAAAAGAGAGCCCGTCTACACTGTTGGTGGGAATGTAAGTTGGTGCTGCCTCTAAGAACAGTGTAGAGAGTCATCAAGCACGTGTGCTGAGTCATGTCTGACTCTGTGACCCTATGGACTGTGACCCGCCAGGCTCCGCTGTTCAGGGGATTCTCCAAGGAATAATACTGGCGTGGGTTGCCATATACTTCTCTAGGGGATCTTCCCAACACAGGGCTGCAACCTGCGTTTCCTGCATTGGCAGTTGGATTCTTCACTACTGAACCACCTGGGAAGCCCTGGAGGTTCCTTAAGATCCTAAAAACAGAGTTATTATATGATCCTGCAATCCCACTTTGGAGCATATATCCAGAGAAAATCATAATTCCAACAAATTAATGCACCCCCAGCCTTTACAGCAGCATTATCTACAATCACAAAGACATGAAAGCAACCTGAAAGTCCAACAGGTGACTAGGTAAAGAAATGTGGTACATATATACAATGGTATACTACTCAGCCATAAAAAAGGATGAAATAATGTCTTTTGCAGCAACATGGATCAACCTAAAGATTATCATATTCAGTGAAGTAAGTCAGACAAAGACAAATATATGAATCATTTATATGAAGTGTCTGGAATATCTCCTGTAGAAATAAATGGCAACCCATTCTGGTTTTCTTGTCTGGGAAATCACACCGACAGAGGAGTCTGGCAGGCTAGAATCCATGGGATCGCAAGAGTCAGACAACACTTAGTGACTAAACCACCACTACCAAAAGATGATACAAATTAACTTATTTGCAAGACAGAATGAAACCTAGACATAAAAAACAAATTTATTTTTACAAAAGTGAAAGGGGAGAGGAGGGAAAATTTAGAAGTTTGGGATTAACATATACATACTGCCATATATAAAATAGATAAATGACAGGTACCTATTGTATAGAACAGGGAACTATATTCTGTATCTTGTAATAACTTAGAAAAATTCTGAAAAAGAAATATGTAGAACTGAATCACTTTGCTGTACACTTGAAGTTAGCACACCATTGTAAAATAACTATACTTCAATTAAAAAAAATATATATATAAGCTTTGTTAATGGGAAAAAAAAAATAAAAACAGGAATGTCTGAGAAAATTTCACTATTTAGAGGAGGCTAACCCTGGTACCTGGATGGAATCTTAGGACAGAAAAATGACATTCTGTGATAATTAGGGAGCTCCAAATAAGGTGGCTCAGATGGTAAAAAATCCACCTGCAATGCAGGAGACTGAGGTTTGATCCTTGCAATGCAGGAGACCAAGAAGGGAATGGCAATCCACTCTGGTATTTTTACCTGGAGAATTTCATGGACAGAAGAGCCCGGTAGACTACGTCAATGGGGTCTCCAAGAATCAAACACGACTGAGAGACTAACACTTTCACTTTCAGATAAGGTCTGACCTTTAGTGCATCACAATGTGGCAATATCAGTCATTAGCTGTGGCTCCCATGCCAGCAGCATAAGATGCCGATAGTAAGGACAGCTGCCTGTGATACATACAGAAACCCTCTGGACTACTCTTTGAAGCTATTCTATGAATCTAATAATATTATAAAATAAAAAGTTCCTTTAGAAAGCCAAATATAGAAATTCACAGTAAGAGAAAATGGTCATGGTGTGACCCCGTTTTCCTCACTTACCATGAGTAGGCCGGTGGACATTAGATCAGAAAGTAAGTTTTTAGAGATTTATTATATTTGGACAATCAGTTTTGTGTAATGATATCTTATTTTAATAAGAGTTTTTTCATTGAAACACTTTTCCTAAATGTTTGTTACCAAAACTTTTTTAAAAACTGATCTTGCGTAGGTGTAGCCTACAAATCTTTTGAGGAAAATAAAATCTAGGAACTCTGTGCACATTCTCAGTTGAATTTGGGTTCTGCTTCATGCAAAATTCTGTGAGCTTCTTAGATGAAGTGATAATGAGAGTCATAATATCACAGTGACAGGTCATTTATACTTGATGAATTTATCCTCTTGAAATTTGGTACAAAAAAAATTTAAACCTGGGAAAAATATCCCAAAGCAAGTATGTATAGTATCTGAATAACAAAGGGGTCTCTGAACCAAATGAATCCTGGTCAAAGGAATTTGGGGAAGATGTAAGGACTATCATTTGTCTAATTTTCCCAGTGTGCTAATATTTGCTCTATGGATTTGTGAGAGAAAATGGACTGTAATGTAAAATAAAATTTACTTTCCTCTTTACTAAGTCTACAGTTGGGCCATGGAGGAGAGTTATTTAATTACCCCGGAGTCATAGTATTTATGTATTGATACCACAGATCCAATTTATGTCCTTTCAAGGGGTTGAGCAGGGGTCAGAAACAGCTGAATTTAAAGTCAAACTCTAATACCTGAATGATATTGTCAATTTGCCTAACTTTGGGAAACCATACTTTCTTTTCTCAGCGTGAAGATTATAACAAATACTTAATGCACCAGGCACATGGTAGTTACAAAGCAAATATTAGTTTCTTTTACTTCTATTTCCATTTTCCAGAATCCTCCTCCCATCTCCACAAAACCACCACCACAACAGCAACAAAAAGAAAATCCACTTATTGTCTGGGAAAGTCCAGTTTACCCACAAAATATTTACCCATTTTTATTTATTCTGCACTGAGTTTCTACCAACAAGAGAAATAATTGGCACAACCCCAAAATTATTTGAATTGTAATGGGTATGGTAACTTTTGTCTCTCTTCACTAGAAAAGACTGTTCTGCATTCTGATTTCCAGTACAAGTCATCACATGTATCAGAACTGGAAAATTTGGAGTGACTGTACTTATCAAGATTCTGAAACTAGGGAGACTATTTAATACACATTTTCCATTGCTAATAAGGCATACTTAACTTGAGTCTTTGTTCCATTTCATTCAGTTTTATTTTCTAACTGCAAAAACATAAAAGAAAAAATCATCCTCAAAAAGCAACCCATATTACCATGTTAAATAGTTTCTCTTTATGGTATAATCTGCTGAGCTCCACAATAACTGATTTACTTAGATAAACGTCTCTGCATTTATTTCAAGATGATATCCAAAATATTTTATATCTGTTTTTGTAAGTTCCACTCCTCTGAATTTGCTTACACAAGACTACTTCCATTCATCTTTTCCTTAAGATTCTTTATTAGCTCTCAGAGGTGTATGTATACCAAATAAATTCAGTCACACTTTAGCAGGCCCGACAAGGTTTTCCATCATTTGCTTTCCTCCTAAATGTCACCTCCTGCCAGTTGTCCATTTGCAATTCATGTTCTAAAAGTAGTGAACTATATGAATGCTCCAAAAGTTCTGTGCTGAGTCTATTCATAAGCTTATCCTTCTCTGTCTGTTGTTAATGAACACTTTCTCCTGTTTAAAGAGGCCTTATAACTTTTGTTCAGTTTGGGTGTTATCTTTTCCAGAAAACCTTAAACATCAAAATTTGGATGGATATGCCTTTTTGCTTTATCTACATCCATAGAATATTTTTTTCTTTCTGTTAACATACTCAAATTATTAGCTAAAATAAAATTTAGCTGCCAGTTATTAATTGAGGATTAGTTAAGGATGGGAATTGTGTTCTTTCATTGTTTAATTTGCAATGGCTATTGATATGCTTTCCACATATGGTATATGATCACATTTTTTCAGTTGGATAATTTGCCACCCATCTCAATCTTGAGGTTGATCACCCATAACAGCTATGACTTCATTTGATTAATTATCATAATGACTCCAAAATTATTATGATTGTCATTTTACAAATAGAGGATACTAAGGCTTGAGCGATGCTAATTGTTATACAACAAAATGTTGTTCAAGCCATTATTCAACTTCAACACCTGTGCTTTCAATAGTCTATACTTTCCTGTCCATTGTTCAAGTAAAATCATTTTTCTTTTTATTTAAGTTTATTTCATTTGCAATATTGTTTCAGTCTCAGGTGTTCAGCACAGTGATTCAGATATATATATATATATTTTTTTCATATATATGGAACATATATTTTTCATATATATATACCTCTGAAAAGAAATATGCATATGTACTTTTTCCACATCCTTTTCCCTAATAGGCAATTAGGAAACATTGAGTGTAGTTCCCTGTTTATACAGAAGGTCCTTGTAAGTTATTTATCTTATATAGGTAGTTGTTCAGTCACTAAGTCATGTCTAACTCCTTGCAACCCCGTGGACTGTAGCCTGCCAGGTTCCTCTGTCCATGGGATTTTCCAGTCAAGAGCACAGCAGCGGATTGCCGTTTCCTTGTCCAGAGGATCTTCCTGACTCAGAGATGGAACCTGCACCTCCTGCATTAGCAGGCAGATTCTTTATCCCTGAGCCATCAGGGAAGTCCTTGTATAGTAGTGTGTATATGTTAATCTCAATCCACTAATTTATTCCTGCCCACATATTTCTTTTGATGGCCATAAATTGGTTTTCTATGTCTGTGAGCCTCTTTCTATTTTGTAACTAAGTTCATTTGTATCATTTTATTAGATTCCACGCAGAAGCAACATCATAAGAAACTTTGCAACAATCTATGCCAGAGAATGCTTTGCCTATGTTCTTTTCTAGAAATTTTATTGTGTCACGTCTTACATTTAAGCCTTTAAGCCATTTTGAGTTTGTTTTTGTTTATGGTAAGAAAGAGTGTTCTAACTTCATTGATTTACATGCAACTGTCAGGCTTTCCCAACACCACTTGCTAAAGACACTGTCTTGTCTCCATTGTATATTCTTGCCTCCTTTGTGGAAGATTAGTTGACTTTGGGTGTGTGGGTTTATTTCTGGGCTCTCTATTCTGTTCATTGATCCATATGTCTGCTACAGAATAGTTTGGATTTATATTTAGGTTCCTCTTGGATGTGGCAGTTTTTCAGACTTTGCTTAATTCTAACAACTTGACAATTTTACAGAGTACTGCTGGGAAATTTTGTAGGATGCCCTGCTATTAGATTTTGTTTGACTTATCAGAAATGTCCACCCTCCTAAACTGTCCTATTAAGCTATCTGATTCCTAGCTTGGTCATGTCCATGGGACCTCAAGGACTGTAATCCACCACCAGACTCCTCTGTCCATGGAATTTTTCCAGGCAAAAATACTGGAGTGAGTTGCCATTTCCTTCTTCAGGGGATCTTCCCAACCCAAGGATCAAACTCATGTCTCCTGCATCACAGGTATATTCTTTACCATCTGAGCCACCAGGGAAGCCCTAAAAAAAGAAAAAAAAAATACCCCAAAGAGACTCCTTTGTCCATTGAATTCTCCAGAAAAGGATACTGGAGTGGGTAGCCACTATTCCCCTTTCCGGGGGATCTTCCCAACCCAAGGATTGATACCTGGTCTCCCACATTGCAGGCAGATCCTTTGCCATCTGAGCTACCAGGGAAGTCAGTTAAGCTATTACAGTTTATCAAAGCTTGTTTAGAAGAAATATGCTCTAAATTATATGGTTGATGTTATAATTATAAACCTGGGGCCAGGCAAATCAAGAAGAACTAGCAAAAGGATAAGTAATAGAATGTTCAAAAGCTGAGACCCCAAACATTATAAGACCAAACTAAGTGTATTGCTTACCTCTATAATGGAAAAGATGACCTTGAAAAACTTCAGCAGTATGGCAGGAAAGGGATGGCTAGAGAGAGAGGTATTGACTGGGATTGTGTATGCGTCAGGATACAATAACTCAGAACTGGTGGAAACCTCGAGGGAAGGATTTTGAGATGATGGATGAAAGAATCTTAGGGCACAAACCATCTGTAGATATTTTCCACTGAGGAGTTGGTGGGTCTTTTGGAAAGTTTCTGTAATAATTAAGCCATTTAAGTGGGGGGTGGGGAGATAGAATAATAGAATAAAGGCACTGCTTCCTTTTCCTCCATGTAAGCATCTAATCTAAAAGGATAATGAAGAACAGAAATATAAGCTTATGTGTAATGCATCAAAGAGATATCCATGAAAACCATTTAACATTCACTATATACTTTAATATACTAATAATAGTTGCTAATAAATCAATACAAATTATGTTAGATAAATATTCATGAAATAAGAAATCATAGTGAAACAATGAACATCTTTGACAAAGATGACCCCAAAGCATGTATATAAGAGGCTGAGAAAGACATAAAGGAGCAAATAAAGGAGTAAAATTAAGTGTATACATTGAAAACATAATCAAAAACATGAAGAAAATAAATGAATTATAAAAGACTACTCTATTCTAATCACTTGAATTAAAATTTAAAACACTGGATTAAATGAAATAATATAATTTTATAGAAAAATTAACAGAACTAATAAAAAGATATATTAGCGCAAACATTACCATGGATGAAAATGATTTTATTTCAAAATCCACCCCCTAAAACCATATTTCCCAGAAGAGTCACACAGGTATTCTTTCAAATGTTTGGAAAGACATATCTTCAAAGATTGTTGACTTTACAATAATGTGAAAAAAGAAGGAACTCTCTTCAACACATTTTTGAAGATAGCAAATAAATTTCAAAACACAATAAAATATGTACAAAAGAGAAAACTCCTCATATTTTTACTGAATGAAAATATACTAAATAAAATATTAGTAAATATAGTTTAGTGGCATGTTTAGAAAATAATACTCCTTTCAAGAATGGTTTGTGTTCATTTTGGGCAGTTTGTCATCATATTTTAACTCAAAACTTGGGCAAAAGAGAAAAAATAATCATACACTCATCTCTTTAATTACTAAAAGGTTTTGATATACCGTAACTTAATTCCTTGAGAAAGAAAGTCTCAATAATACAGGGATATTATAAAATAGAAATAAATATCAAATGTGATTTAATACAGATCTACCAAATACATCTCAGAATCCACAATCTATAAAATGATCTTTAGATATAATCCAGCCCTGTTAGAAGAGCCTGACAATGTCAGATGCCTGAGTTAGAGGGAATCATGAGTTAAACTTTCCTGAGAGCTTTTCCAACAATGTATCACCCAAGAACTGATTCTGATGACTAAATGACCTCCCTCTGGCCCCGCTAAGTCACTTGTCATGCGTAAACTGAGCAACTATCTGCAACTCACTACTCACACGGCCCCTCTATCTCGTTCTCACTTTGAAAAACTGCAGAAGACCCTTTTGATGGCCCTGCTTGTGAAACTCAGAAATCTACCAAGAAATATCTCCTTTCAGAGTACTTTGAAAAGTCTTTGTGAGCGAGGGATTCACAGACTTCAGGGTAACTCACCTTAAGCTTGAAGGAACTTCTTTAATTCAGGTAACAAAGGGAGAATGCTGAGACTTGGGAACCACGTCCACAGGTTCCTGCTCAAACAGTCATGCTGTAATAGTAGAAAATATCACTACTTTGCCAAGTAATTGACAGTGGGGAGAGGCCATTCTGAATGGATGAAAAGCCTGAATTCTTGAGTACAAAAAAAAATACTCTTTCATGATTTTTAAACACTAGGATAATTCCAATTCTGATTTTTTTTTTTATTTGCAATTATGCAGTCTATTTGACCCAGTTTAAGGAAGAAAACTGTAGAAGTCAGCATGAATAGTGGAAAAGCTGAGTAAACAAACAACCACTCTGATAGAAATTTATTGTTTCCACTAGACCATTCAGGTATGACATAAAGCAAATCCCTTATGATTATACAGTAGCAGTGAGAAATAGATTCAAGGGATTAGATCTGATAGACAGAGTGCCTGAAGAACCATGGACTGAGGTTCCTGACATTGTACAGGAGGCAGTGATCAAGACCATCCCCAAGAAAAGGAAATCCAAAAAGGCAAAATGATTGTCTGAGGAGGCCTTAAAATAGCTGAGAAAAGAAGAGAAGCAAAAGGCAAAGGAGAAAAGGAAAGACATACTCATTTGAATGCAGAGTTCCAAAGAACAGCAAGGAGAGATAAGAAAGCCTTCCTTAGTGATCAGTGCAAAGAAACAGAGGAAAACAATAGAATGGGAAAGACCAGAGATCTCTTCAAGAAAATTAGAGATACCAAGGGAATATTTCATGCAAAGATGGGTACAAAAAAGGACATAAAGCATGTTCCTAACAGAAGCAGAAGATATTAAAAAGAGGTGGCAAGAATACATAGAAGAACTATACAAAAAAGATCTTCATGACTCAGATAACCATGATGGTGTGATCACTCCTCTAGAGCCAGACATCCTGGAATGTGAAGTCAAGTGGGCCTTAGGAAGCATCACTACGAACAAAGCTAGTGGAGGTGATGGAATTCCAGTTGAGCTATTTCAAATCCTAAAAGATGATGCTGTGAAAGTGCTGCCAGCAAATTTTGAAAACTCAGCAGTGGCCACAGGACTGGAAAAAGTCAGTTTTCATTCCAATCCCAAAGAAAGGCAATGCCAAAGAATGGGCAAACTACCGCACAACTGCCCTCATCTCACATGTTAGTAAAGTAAAGCTCTAAATTTTCCAAGCCAGGCTTCAGCAGTACATGAAACATGAACTTCCAGATGTTCAAGCTGGATTTAGAAAAGGCAGAGGAACCAGAGATCCAACTGCCAACATCCTTTGGATCACTGAAAAAGCTTTGAAAAAGCAGAAAAATATCTACTTCTGCTTTGTTGATGGTGTCAAAGCTTTGACTTTGTGGATCACAGCACACTGTGGAAAATTCTTCAAGAGATGGGACACCAGACCACTGACCTGCCTCCTGAGTCATCTGCGTGCAGGTCAGGAAGCAACAGTTAGAACTGGACATGGAACAACAGACTGGCTCAAAATTGGGAAAGGAGTACGTCAGGGTTATATATTGTCACCCTGCTTATTTAACTTCTATGCAGAGCACATCATGCGAAATGCTGGGCTCGATGAAGCACAAACTGGAATCAAGATTGCCGGGAGAAATATCAATAACTTTAGATCCTTAGATGACGCCCCACTTAGGGGCAGAAAGCAAAGAAGAACTAAAGACCCTCTTGAGGAAAGTGAAAGAGGAGAGTGAAAAAGTTGGTTTAAAACTCAGCATTCAGAAACTGAAAATCATGGCATCCTTCCCATCACTTCATGGCAAATAGATGGGGAAAAATGGAAACAGTGAGAGACTTTATTTTGGGGGGCCCCAAAATCACTGCAGATGGTGACTACAGGCCTGAAATTAAATGCACTTGCTCCTTGAAAGATAAGTTATGACTAACCTAGACAGCATATTAAAAAGCAGAGACATTGCTTTGCGACAAAGGTCTGTTTAGTCAAAGATATTGTTTTTCCGGTAGTCGTGTATGGATGTGAGAGTTGGATTATAAAGAAAGCTGAGTACCAAAGAATTGATGCTTTTGAACTGTGGTGTTGGAGAAAACCCTTGAGAGTCCTTTAGACTGCAAGGAGATCAAACCAGTCCATTCTAAAGAAATCAGTCCTGAATATTCAATGGAAGGACTGATGCTGAAGCTGAAAAACTCCAGTACTTTGGCCACTTGATGGGAAAAACTTTCTCCTTGGAAAAGACCCTGATCTTGGAAAAGATTGAAGGCAGGAGGAAATTGGGTCGACAGAGGATGAGGTGGTTGGATGGTATCACCGACTTGATGGACATGAGTTTGAGCAAGTTCTGGGAGTTGGTGATGGACAGGGAAGCCTGGCATGTTGAAATCCATGGGGTTGCAAAGAGTTGGACACGACTGAGCAACTAAACTGAACTTAAGAAGGTTGTTAGTTTTCAAGCGTTCTCTTTCAAGCATCAATTTCCTTCCAGATGTCTATGTGTGGAATGTGGATGCAGTGGGAATATAGGGAGGGAGGATTCACAGAGGAGACATGAAGTGACCATTTTAATGGAGACAGAGCTCAAGGGAAGTTGGTTGCAGACTCTGGAATCTGGGCTCATGATGATGGGGTGAGAGCACACTGAACTGTTTAGGGAGTTGAACTTTCTCTGGAGCATGCACCCTGAAATCATACAGTTGGTGCTTGACTCTCAGCTTGATCACTTATTGGCTGTAAGACTCCATACAAATTATTCAACCTTTTGGAACATGATTCCTCTTTTACTATCTGAGGATAATAAACCTAATGATCTCAGAAAGAATTTGACAATATAAAATGAGCAAACAAGTAAAACGTCCTGCACAAAGCACTAGGGATGTTAGTGATAATCTTGTCCTGGGATCCTTTTTAAGGACTGAGTTTCATAGAATGTGGGTGGTCAGATGGAGAGCACTGTGGTTGAAACTGAGAATCTCAGAGAAATGCATCTAACATTATGCATTATGCTTCTCAGGTATTCCTTTATAAAGGTTCAAATAGCATGGCGCATGTAAAAGCACAATAAACATTGTAAATCATACTATGAATAAAAGATTTCATTATCAACAGCTACATCCATTGGCAAATAATGCTTAAACATTTGAAAATAATTTTTTTTCTTTTCATTAATTAAGTATCCTACAATAGCCTTTACTATAAAGTTGGTTTATTCAACTATACAATTTATTTAAAAGAATGAAGAAAGAAATTTACTTTAACCTAAGCTGAATTATAAAAAAATTAATTCATGAAATTTAATAAACAAATTTATACTTTATTTGACCCTCCTTTGGATTCAATTCTGAACCTCAAAGAGCTGAAGTTTTCTACTTCCTCATCTGCCATGGCTTTTGTAAGGCCCGCATGTGCCCCAGAGCCTTTGATTGCTGCCCCAGCCTGAATACATCATCTACCCTTTAATGACCACAGGCCTATGGACCATGCTGAGTCTCTGAAACCTTTCCTTGTCCCCAAGGGAAGCACCTTGAATTAAATGTTGATGTGGGTCACTATGACCACCCAGTGATAAGAATGGTAGCAGTGAGATGCCTAATTTTTTTGTTCTGCATATTCCAGATTTGGAGCTAAAGAATCTTATAACCCAGTAATATCAGTGGACAAGTTAAGCTCATTTTCTGACCCACTGCTGTGGCCAAGACATTCTGCTGCCAGCCAAAGAAAATCAAAGCCCTGGAGTTCACTGAGGACCCTTTCTGTTGGCAAAAAGTACTTCTGAGCAAGAAACCATGAAGCTAAATCAAATGTGGCATTACTGAAAATGAATGGTGAAGCTGTAGGAAAATTTAATAAACAATATAAATTTTAAAAAAAATCTAATTAACCACAGTAGAGGAAACTGAATCAGCTTTCTATTGTTTGCATAGAAAACACTACAAACTTGTATAGTCATTTACAGAAGCAGCCAAGAATTTCTTCTCCCAGGAAAATGCATAGAAATAATTCCCCCATCCTTCCTGCTAAGAACAACTAAATATCCACAACTATATGAAAGCAAATAAGCAACGACAAAAGAAAACATAAGAAGACTGAAAGATGGAGAAGAGGTGGCAGACCACTTGGAATACCAAAAGAATGACCCGGTGGTGAGATCCCAGGGTTTCCTCTTTGAGACCGTATATTCCAGACTTGGAGCTGAAGAATTTGACAACCCAATAATGTTAATGGTAGCAGACAATAAAAGCTCTCTCCGATTTCTACAGTCTCCACATGGAAGTCCAGGAGAGTTGCCACCTAGCAAGAAAAGGAAATGTTCAGAAAATAACCACCCTACCAAGCAGAACACAAATAAAAAATTCTACCCCTACTCATGTCAGCAATGCTGGGGAATGCCTTGATTTCTACTCTTGCCAGACCAATGAGGTGCCCGAGTTCCCCAGATGAAGTGGCTGGAGAGGAATCCAGGACTTTAACTCCCACCATGCTGCAACAAGTAGCCTCCCCCTACCCCTTGGTGTCCATGGGTGCCATGTGGGGAGCAATGATGAGGCAATTCTGTTCCACCCATCCAGACAGGCATCAGTGAGTGTCTGGTGTGGAGTAGTAACTAAGTCCCGTTCATACCTGACAGTAACAAGGGCTTCCTAGTCAAGTGCCAATGGGGCTGAATGAGGAATGTGGACCTCTATCCCCACTGGCCAGTGACAGTAATCAGATCAACCACAGCACATCAAATCCTTTGCCCTTAAGGGCAGGAAGATGTCAAATGTGTCCACTCTCACCAGTCTTACTCAACCTAGTATTGCAGACTCTAGATAATGCTATGAGTCATGGAATGAAAATAAAAGGCACCTAGGTAGAAACAAATGAATAAAAGTCTCTTTCTGGTAGATGATAAGAATGTCTCTGTGGAAAATCACATGGTAGATAAAACAACCCAAATTCTTAGAATTTATAAGTCAGTTCAGTAAGGTCACAGAGACAAGGTAAACACAAGCATCAATTGTATTTCTATAGACTAACATTTGACAACTGGACACTAAAATTAAAAACATAAGCCTTTCCATCAGAGGATACCTTACAAAATTAAAAAAAAATCCAGTTACAGAGAATATTTCTGAAAGTCCATTAATAATTATTTTATAATAGCTACTTAATTATTTATAATGCTTTATTATTTTACTTTATAAAATATCAGCCTAATCATAAATAAGCAGAAGGCCTAAACAGACATTTCTCCAAAGAAGACATAAAGATGGTCAATAAACACATGAAAAGATGTTCAACATCACTCATCAGAGAAATCAAAACTACAATGAGGTATCAACTTACACCAATCAGAATGGCCATCATCAAAAAAACCTACAAAAAATAAATCTTAGAGAGAATATCGTGAAAAGGGAGCCTTATGGCACTGTTGGTGAGAATATAAATTGATACAGCAACTATGGAAAAAAACAGAAATAAAACTACCATATGCTGGGTCATATGGTAGTTTTATTTCTGGTTTATGCCAAAGCCTTTGACTGTGTGGATCGCAATAAACGGAGGAAAATTCTGAAAGAGATGGGGATACTAGACCACCTGACCTGCCTCTTGAGAAACCTGTATGCAGCTCAGGAAGCAACAGTTAGAACTTTACATGGAACAACAGACTGGTTCCAAATAGGAAAAGGAGTACGTCAAGGCTGTATATTGTCACCCTGCTTACATGCAGAGTACCTAATGAGAAACGCTGGGCTAGATGAAGCACAAGGTGGAATCAAGACTGCAGGGAGAAATATCAATAACCTCAGATATGCAGATGACACCACCCTTATGGCAGAAAGTGAAGAGGAACTAAAAAGCCTCTTGATGAAAGTGAAAGAGGAGAGTGAAAAAGTTGGCTTAAAGCTGAGCATTCAGAAAACTAAGATCATGGCATCTGGTCCCATCACTTCATGGCAAATAGAAGGGAAAACAGTGGAAACAGTGGCTGACTTTATTTTTTTGAGCTCCAAAATCACTGCAGATGATGACTGCAGCCATGAAATTAAAAGACACTAACTCCTTGGAAGGAAAGTTATGACAAACCAAGACAGCATATGAAAAAGCAGAGACATTACTTTGTCGAAAAAGGTCCATCTAGTCAAGGCTATGGTTTTTCCAGCAGTCATGTATGGATGTCAGAGTAGGACTATAAGGAAACCTGAGGACTGAAGAATTGATGATTTTGAACTGTGGTGTTGGAGAAGACTCTTGAGAGTCCCTTGGACTGCAAAGAGATCAAACCAGTTTATCCTCAAGGAAATCAGTACTGTGTGTTCATTTGAAGCACTGATGTTGAAGCTGAAACTCCAATATTTTGGCCACCTGATGCAAAGAGCTGACTCATTTGAAAAGACTGTGGGAAAGATAGAAGGCAGGAGGAGAAGGGGACGACAGAGGATGAAATGGTTATATGGCATCACTGACTCAATGGATATGAGTTTGAGCAAGCTCCGGGAGTTGATGATGGACAGGGAGGCCTGGTGTGCTGTGGTTCATGGGGTCACAAAGAGTCGGACACGACCGAATGACTGAACTGAACTGATGACCCAGCAATCCCATCATTGGATATAAAATCTGAGAAAATCACAATTCAAAAAGGCATACACCCCAATATCATTGCAGCACTATTTAAATAGCCAGGAAATGGAGGCAACCTAGATATCAATTAAAAGAAGAATGGATAAAAAAAAATCGTGACATATATATATATATATATATATATATATAATGGAATAAACTCAGCTTTAAAAAGAATGAGTTTGAGTCCGTTGTAATGAGGTGGATGAACCTAGATTATGTTATACAGAGGAAAGTCAGAAACAGAAAAACAATTATTATATATTAACACATGCATAAGGAATCTACAAAAATAGTACTGGCGGACCTATTTACAGAGAAGAAAGGGAGGCACAGACATAGAGAACAGACTTGTGGAAACAGAGGGGAAGGAAAGGATAGGACAAATTGAGGAAGTAGCAGCAATATTTTATATATATATGTGTGTGTGTGTGTGTGTACTATTATGTTTGAAACAGATAGCTGGCAGGGAGATGTTGTATCCAGGGAGCTCAGCCTGGCGATGTTATGACCTAGAGAGGATGGACTGGTGGAAAGGCTCAAGAGGGGATCAGTTCAGTTCAGTTCAGTTGTTCAGTTGTGTTCAGCTCTCCGTGACCCCACGGACTGCAGCACGCCAGGCTTGCCTGTCCATCACCAACTCTCAGAGCCTGCTCCAACTCACCTCCATCAAGTTGGTGATGCCATCCAGCCTTCTCATCCTCTGTCGTCCCCTTCTCCTCCTGCCCCCAATCCCTCCCAGCATCAGGGTCTTCACAAGAGGTGGCCAAAGTACTGGAGTTTCAGGTTCAGCAGCAGTCCTTCCAGTGACTAGTCTGGACTGATTTCCTTTAGGATGGACTGGTTGGATCTCCTTGCAGCCCAAGGGACTCTCAAGAGTCTTCTCCAACACTGTAGTTCAAAAGCATCAATTCTTGGTACTGAGCTTTCTTTATAGTCCAACTCTCACATCCATACATGAGTACTGGAAAAACCATACCTTCTACCAGACTGACCTTTGCTGACAAAGTAATGTCTCTGCTTTATAATATGTTGTGTAGGTCAGTTATAGCTTTTCTTTCAAGGAGCATAACATTGTTGTCCTTTACGGTGCCCATCTTTGCATGAAAAGTTCCTTTAGTATCACCAATTTTCCTGAAGAGATATCTGGTCTTTCCCATTCTATTGTTTTCCTCTATTTCTTTGTACTGATCATGAGGAAGGCTTTCTTATCTCTCCTTGCTGTTCTTTAGAACTCTGCATTCAAATGGAACTCTGCTTTCAAAATGCATTTTGCTTCTCTTTTTCTCAGCTATTTGTAAGGTCTCCTTAAAAATCATTTTGTCTTTTTGCATTTCTTTTTTCTTGTGGGTAGTCTTGATCACTGCCTCCAGTACAATGTCAGGAATCTCAGTCATAGTTCTTTAGGCACTGTGTCCATCAGATCTAAGCCCTTGAATCTATTTCTCACTTCCACTGTATAATCATAAAGGATTTGATTTAGGTCATATCTGAAGGGGGTCTGGTGGTTTTTCCCTGCTTTCTTCAATTTAAGTCTGAATTTGGCAATAAGGAGTTCATGATCTGAGCCACAGTCAGCTCCTGGTCTCATTTTTGCTGACTGTATAGAGCTTCTCCATCTGTGTCTGCAAAAAATATAATCAATCTGATTTTAGTATTGACCATCTGGTGATGTCCATGTGTAGAGTCTTCTCTTGTGTTGTTGGAAGAGGGTGCTTGCTATGACCAGTGTGTTCCCTTGGCAAAAATCTGTTAGCCTTTGCCCTGCTTCATTCCATACTCCAAGGCCAAATTTCCTGTCACTCCAGGCATTTCTTGACTTCATACTTTTTCATTCCAGCCCCCTATAATGAGAAAGCATCTTTTTTGGGTGTTAGTTCTAGAAGATCCTGTAGGTCTTCATAGAACTGTTCAACATCAGCTTCTTCAGCATTACTGGTTGGGGTACAGACTTGGATTACTGTGATATTGAATGGTTTGCCTTGGAAACGAACAAAGATCTACTGTCG
>CM035281.1:4055436-4072676 GCA_020226075.1 Hydropotes inermis | reverse complement strand
TTTATAAGATTGCACCCAAGTACTGCATTTCAGACTCTTTTGTTGACTATGATGGCTACTCCATTTCTTCGGGGTACAGACTTGGATTACTGTGATATTGAATGGTTTGCCTTGGAAACGAACAAAGCTCTACTGTCATTTATAAGATTGCACCCAAGTACTGCATTTCAGACTCTTTTGTTGACTATGATGGCTACTCCATTTCTTCTAAGGGATTCTTGCCCACAGTAGTAGATATAACAGTCATCTGAGGTAAATTCACCCATCCCAGTCCATTTTAGTTCACTGATTCCTAAAATGTCAATGTTCACTCTTGCCATCTCCTGATTGACCACTTCAAATTTACCTTGATTCACAGGCCTAACATTTAAGTTCTGTTCAGTTCAGTTCAGTTCAGTTCAGTCGCTCAGTCATGTCTGACTCTTTGTGACCCAATGAATCACAGCACGCCAGGCCTCCCTGTCCATCACCAATTCCCAGAGTTTACTCAAACTCATGCCCATCGAGTCAATGATTCCATCCAGCCATCTCATCCTCTGTCATCCCCTTCTCCTCCTGCCCCCAATCCCTCCCAGCATCAGGGTCTTTTCCAATGAGTCAGCTCTTTGCATGAGGTGACCAAAGTATTGGAGTTTCAGCTTCAGCATCAGTCCTTCCAAAGAACACCCAGGACTTATCTCCTTCAGGATGGACTGGTTGGATCTGCTTGCAGTCCAAGGCACTCTCAAGAGTCTTCTCCAACACAGTTCAAAATCATCAATTCTTCAGTGCTCAGGTTTCTTTATAGTCCAACTCTCACATCCATACATGACTGCTGGAAAAACCATAGCCTTGACCAGACAGACCTTTGTTGGCAAAGTAATGTCTGCTTTTTAATATGCTATCTAGGTTGGTCATAACTTTCCTTCCAAGGAGTAACTGTCTTTTAATTTCATGGCTGCAGTCACTTCAGGTCCTATGTAATATTGCTTTTTATAGCATTGGACTTTACTTCCATCACCAGTCACATCCACATTGTTTTTGCTGTTTTTGCTTTGACTCGTCTCTTCATTCTGTCTGGTGTTATTTCTCCACTCTTCTCCAGTAGCATATTGGGCCTCTACCGACCTGAGGAGTTCCCTCTCAGTGCCCTATATTTTTGTCTTTTCATACTGTTCATGGGGTTCTCAAGGCAAGAATACTGAAGTGGTTTGCCATTCCCTTCTCCAGTGGACCACGTTTTGTCAGAACTCTCCACCTCGACCCATCCATCTTGAATGGCCAGTATAGAGCTTGGCTCATAGTTTCATTGAGTTAGACAAGGCTGTAGTCCATGTGATCAGTTTGATTAACTTTTTGTGATTGTGGTTTTCATTCTGTCTGCCCTCTGATCAATAAGGAGAAGAACCTTATGGAAGCTTCCTAATGGGAGAGACTGACTGTGGGGGAAACTGGGTCTTGTTCTGATGGGCAGGGCTGTGCTCAATAAATCTTTAAAACAATTTTCTTCTGATGGGTCGGGCTGTGTTCCCTCCCTGTTGTTTGACCTGAAATCAAACTATGGTGGAGGTAACAAAGACAATGGCAACCTCTTGCAAAATGTCCTACGCACACACTGCTGACCGAGTGCCCCTGACCCTCCATCAGGCTTCAGCCAACCCATGCCTTTGCCGGAGATGTCTGGACACTCACAGGCAAGTCTGGGCCAGTCTCTTGTGGGGTCACTGCTCCTTTCTTCTGGGTCCTGGTGCACACAAGGTTTTATTTGTACCCTCCAAAAGTTTGTTTCCCCACTTTTGTGTAAGTTCTGTAATCAAATTCCACTGGCCTCCAAAGTCAAATTCCCTGGGGGTTCTCAGTCGCTTTGCCAGATCCACAGGTTGGGAAATCTGTTGTGGGTCCTAGAACTTTTTACCAGTGCGAGAATTTGTTTGGTATAATTGTTCTCCAGTGTGTGGGTCATCTGCTTGGCAGCTCTCTGGTGGGATTCCTGGCAACCTCCTACAAAAGGGCTTATGCCACACGCAGGACTGCTGCTCTGAGTTCCTGCCCCTGTAACAGGCCGTTGCTGACCCATGCCTCCCAGCAGACACTCAAACACTCAAAGGCAGGTCTGGTTCAGTCTCTGTGGGAAATCTTGGTGCACACAAGGTTTTGTTTGAGCCCTCTGATCATCTATGGCAGGTATGGGGCTTGATTCTAAAGGTGATGTCGCCCCTTCTACCATCTTGCTGAGGCTTCTCCTTGTCCTTGGATGTGAGGTATCATTTTTTGGTGGGACCCAACATTTTCCTGTCAATATTTGTTCAGCAGCAACATATAATTTTGGAATTCTAGCAGGAAAAGATGAGCATTCATCTTCTCCTGTGAGACTCTCTGGAGACTTTGCAAATGGGGATATATATATATATATGCATGTATGTATGTATATGTATATACATATATGTATATATATGTATAAAGAAAGAGGGGATATATATATGTATATAATTATGAGCAATTTGCATTGTTGTGTAGCAGAGACCACCACACCATTGTAAAGCAATTATTTTCTCCAATTAAAAGAAAAATCCAAGTTAGAAAGAATATTTCTAAAAGTTCATTAATAATTGTGTTATGAGTTATTTATTATTATTTATTGTTATGTTTTCTAATATATACTATATATAGTTATCATACTGTATTATATTAGTGATATTGTATTATTTTATAATTTTTACACATCCATGAGTTTGTAAGAAAATATTTGGTGAAGTTTTGGTGAAAGTTCGATGGATGTGAGAGTATTCACTTCCTAGCATCAATTCTGTTGTTTCCAAACCACATGACCATGGTGAATTCTTTCATCTTTTTGGTCTTCCCTTAAAAATGAAAAGAAGGATGGTAAGATTTAAACCTTATTTCTCATGACTTTGGAATGTTATATAACCTCCCTGGTCTTCACTTGCCATATCTGCAAAAAAAGATCTAATCATACTACCTCCCTCACAGAGTAGCTGTCAAGATTAAAGTATTCATCATATGAAAAGTACTTAAAATCACACATTATATAGTAGGTGCTCTATAATCTTTTTCTTTTATTATTATAACAATCATGGTGAATTCTATGATCTGCAAATTATATGTTATACCCATAGCCCAATGTCACAGCATGAGTGGATCTTAGGCCAGGACATTGGGAAAGTTTTATTATTTCCCCTTAAAATATCTTCAGAATACCAACATTCTCCTTTCTCCATTAATTTTTATAGGCCCTGAAACTAAGCAAATAAACATGTAGTATGGAAGGTGATGAGTGACTCTTGTATGGGAAATTGTTGAGATTAATTGGTGGCCTCCAAGTTCAATACCAGGCAAGCTATCCCAGTGGGTACCACTCAGTGAGTCTCACAGACTAAATTAAAATGTTTAAATGACCCAGATTATTTAAATAGCACAGCTTATCCATACAAAACACAGAGTGAGAAGCGAGACAAGACAGAGTATAAGAGCCGAACAGAGTACAAATGAGGTGGGACGTCCTGACTACCCAAATGCTGAGGCACGCAATGGTCATCATCCTGATGCTCTGCCACATTGCCTTCTTCTGATAGTGCAAATATAAGGACAGAGTTCAGGGTCAGACAATGGAACCCACAGAAAGAAAGTGGCCTGGATCAATAACACACCTGCTCTGTGGAGACACACAGCTACATTAGCTTAGCACAACAGTGGCTTGCCAATTAGCTCCATCAACAGCAATGGGATTTATTTGTGTTTCCTGAACAGAGGACCTATGGGGCCAGAATGGGTATCTCTGATGTGCAGCTGAATTGACATAGAGTGAAAATTAAGTACTTGTGTCTATTGAATGCATCCAGAGCATGAATGGCTTTTATATATTTCTATGTCATGGATATGTATTTCCCTTGTAAATATCCTTCACCTCTCTTGTCCCCCTTCTGTGCGGATACACATTCTCTATTTCTTCACTACTTCTTACACTTAACATATCATATGAATTCTGCCTATATCTAACAAGGGTTTTGCTCACTAGGTATTTGTCTATCTAAAATATTTTAAAGTTTTGGTTTATATTTGTCAAGCTGTGCATGTATTCTTTAGATCAAACACACACTATAGACGTGGAAAAAAAAATACAGCAGACTGAGTTCAAGCTTAGCCCCAAGTCAGCTAGAAAAATATCCCTACCTGTCTTACACTGTGCAGAGCACAGCCTTTCCCCTTTCTATCATGTCTCTGGGGGTCCTAGGAGGAAGAGTTTCCCTCCATCTCTAAGGAAGTTTCCTTGCTTATCAAACCTGGCACTTCCCCCCAAAACAAACAATAACCATAAAAACAAAAAATGAACAAAAAATCCCCAAAGTACAGATATGAAAAAGTGTGGCTATGTTCCAATTATTTACAGAAGCAGGTAGCAGGCAGAAGTTAGCAACACTAGTCTAAGTCATAACTTATCTTTTAGGAATAGAGTTGACATTTCTTTAAATGCTACATGTGAGGGTCTCAGTGTCAGTCTATTTATTAAGTGAATGAATCACTTTCTGCCATCTTTTTTATACTTTTTAACACAATGTTTTGTTGTTGGATTGCTCATAGAAGATTTTTTAATCATAAAAAATATGTTATATAAAGATAAGGTCTATACTAGAAATAGAATGGAAATACAAGCTCATGGAGAGAAAGGAACAAGGTAAATTTCCAGTTGCTGAAAAGTTAGAGTCTCTTTCCCTATTTTTAAAATGTTTTTACTTTGGTCAAATTCACGTGATGTAAAGCATATTATTTTAGCCATGTTTAGCTACAATTCAGTGGCACCAAATACATTCACATTGCTCTGTAACTCTCACCATCATCTGTTTCCCGGGTTCTTCACTTTCCTACACTGAAACTGTCCCCATCAAACACTAACTCCCCATCTCCCCCCTGCACCTCCACCACCTCCCAGCTCCTGGCATCTTCCACAGTACTTTCTAACACCATTCTCGACTATTCTCGGTACCTTGTAAAAGTGAAATAAAAAAAAAAAAAAACTATTTGTCTGCATGTAACCTTAAAAATGCATCCTTTTGCTACTAACCACATCCTTCCAGACACTGGGGTTACTCTGTGGGGGAAAAAAAAATCCGTTAAAGACTACTGCCTCTATGGAGTGTACACTCCAGTGGAAGGAAACAGAAAACATGCACAATAACATATATCATATGTATCACAGTGATAAATCAAATGGTCAAAACCAAGTAGATGAAGGACACTAGAGCTGTTGAGAATGTGGGGTTAAAGGTGAAATTGGAGCAAAATGTTGAATTTTGTGAAGGAACTGACATGGGAAGACCTAGGTGAGCAGCATGTGAGCCTTGAAAATGTGAGACAAAAGAAGTAGCAGTAAGGAGGCTGATGACCTGCAGAATATGGCAGAAATGGCCCCAAGAAGTGGAGAGTGTCTTAAGAGGTAAAATGGGAGAATCTATTGGCACATGTTGTCTAGGGCCTTCTAGTCCAATGGAATCCCTTAAACTATTTGTCTCAGGGAGATGGGAAGTTGTTGGAGGATTTTGATAGAGATTAAGTATTTGTTTCACCTCTCTCCTCTGTCCCTGTTTCTTTCTCCACCCATGCCTACTTCCTTTTCTCCTTTCTTGCCTTTCCACCTTTCTTTCAGAAATACAAGGGACTCCAACAAGCGCTAGACATTGTACTAAGGACTTGAAGTACAGAGATGCTATATTATCTAAATTTAGACTGCAGTCTCTAAGAAATCCCTTGTATTTCTATACATTGATAATGAAAAGTCAAAAAAAGACATTAAGGAAACACCCCATTTACCATTACAACAAAATACCTAGGAATAATTGTTCCTAAGGAGACAAAAGATGTGTATGCAGAAAACTATAAAACACTGATGAAAGAAATCAGTGACAACCAAGTAGATGGAGAGATATACTATGTTCTTAGATTGAAAGAATCAATATTGTCAAAGTGACTATACTACCTAAAGCAACCTACAGATTCAGTGAAATCCCTGTCAAATTCCAGTGGCAATTTTCACAGAACTAGAATATATAATTTCACAATTTGTGTGGAATACGAAAGATCCTGAGTAGTCAAAACAATCTTGAGAAAGAGAAGTGGAACTGGAGGAATAGACTTTCTGAATTCAGAATATCCTACAAACATACTGTCATCACGACAGCATGAAAGAGGCACAGAAATAGACATACAGACCAACAGAACCAGATAGAAAGCCTGGAGATAAATCTACACACCTATGGGAAACTTATCATTGACAAAGGTGGCAAGAATATGCAATTGAGAAGAGACAGCCTCTTCAATAACTGGTGCTGGGGAAACTGGATAGCTACATGTAAAACAATGAAATAAGAATACTTTATAACATTGTACATAAAAATAAGCTCAAAATGGATTAAAGATCTAAATGTAAGACCGGAAAGTATAAAGCTCTTAGAAGACCACTTAGGCAGTACACTCTTCTACATAAATCATGGCAAGATTCTCTTTGATCCTGCTCCTAGAGTGATGGAAATAAAAACACAAATAAACAAATGGGATCTAATTAAACTTAAAAGCTTTGCACAGCAAAGGAAACAATAAAAAAGATAAAAACACAAACTTGGATTGGGAGAACATAATTTCAAATGAAGCAACTGACAAAGGATTGATCTCCAAAATATATAAACAGCACACACAGATCAATATCAGAAAAACAAATGGCCCAATCAAAAAATGGGCAGAAGACCTAAACAGACATTTCTACAAAGACACAAATGGCCAATAAGTACATAAAAAGATGCTCAATATAGCTCATTATTAGGAGAATGCAAATCAAAACTACAATGAGGTATCTCACTAATCAGAATGGCCATCATCAAAAACAAAAAACAATAAATGCAGGAGAAGATGTGCAGTAAAGGGAATCCTACTGCAGTGTTGGTGGGAATGTAAACTGATGTCACTGCTATGGAGAACAGTAAGGAGATTTATTAACAAGCTAGGCATAAAACTACCACATAGCCCAGTAACCCCACTACTAGGCATATGCCCTGAGAAAACCACAATTCAAAAAGACGCATGTACCCCAAATTTCATTGCAACGCTATTTACAATAGCCAGAACATGGAAGCAACTTAAATGTCCATCAACGGATGAATCCATCAACAGATGAATTGATAAAGAAGTTTTGGTATGTTTAAACAATGGAATATTGCTTGGACATAAAAAGGAGTGAATTTCAATTTGTATGGAAATACAAAAAACCTCGAATAGCCAAAGTAATCTTGAGAAAGAAGAATGGAACTGGAGGAATCAACCTGCCTGACTTCAGACTATACTACACAGCCACAGTCATCAAGACAGTGTGGTACTGGCACAAAGACAGATATATAGATCAATGGATCAGAATAGAAAGCCCAGAGATAAATCCACGAGCATATGGTCACCTTATCTTTGACAAAGGAGGCAAGGATATACAATGGAAAAAAGATAGCCTCTTTAACAAGTGGTGCTGGGAAAATTGGTCAACCACTTGTAAAAGAATGAAACTAGAACACTTTCTAACACCATACACAAAAATAAACTCAAAATGGATTAAAGATCTAAATGTAAGACCAGAAACCATAAAACTCCTAGAGGAGAACATAGGTAAAACACTCTCCGACATAAATCACAGCAGGATCCTCTATGACCCACATCCCAGAATATTAGAAACAAAAGCAAAAATAAACAAATGGGACCTAATGAAACTTAAAAGCTTTTGCACAACAAAGGAAACTATAAGCAAGGTGAAAAGACAACCCTCAGATTGGGAGAAAATAATAGCAAATGAAGCAACAGACAAAGGACCAATCTCAAAAATATACAAGCAACTCCTCCAGCTCAACTCCAGAAAAATAAATGAACCAATCAAAAAATGGGCCAAAGAACTAAACAGACATTTCTCCAAGGAAGACATACAGATGGCTAAGAAACACATGAAAAGATGCTCAACATCACTCATTATCAGAGAAATGCAAATCAAAACCACAATGAGGTACCATTACACGCCAATCAGGATGGCTGCTATCCAAAAGTCTACAAGCAATAAATGCTGGAGAGGGTGTGGAGAAAAGGGAACCCTCCTACACTGTTGGTGGGAATGCAAACTAGTACAGCCGCTATGGAAAACAGTGTGGAGATTTCTTAAAAAACTGGAAATAGAACTGCCATATGACCCAGCAATCCCACTTCTGGGCATAGACACTGAGGAAACCAGATCTGAAAGAGACACGTGCACCCCAATGTTCATCGCAGCACTGTTTATCATAGCCAGGACATGGAAGCAACCTAGATGCCCATCAGCAGACGAATGGATAAGGAAGCTGTGGTACATATACACCATGGAATATTATGCAGCCATTAAAAAGAATTCATTTGAATCAATTCTAATGAGATGGATGAAACTGGAGCCCATTATACAGAGTGAAGTAAGCCAGAAAGATAAAGACCATTACAATATACTAACACATATATATGGAATTTAGAAAGATGTTAATGATAACCCTATATGCAGAACAGAAAAAAAAAAGACACAGATTTATAGAACAGTCTTTTAGACTCTGTGGGAGAAGGAGAGGGTGGGATGTTTCAAGAGAACAGCATCGAAACATGTATATTATCTAGGGTGAAGCAGATCACCAGCCCAGGTTGGATGCATGAGACAAGCGCTCGGACCTGGTGCACTGGGAAAACCTAGGGGGAGCGGGTGGAGAGGGAGGTGGGAGGGGGGATTGGGATGGGGAACACATGTAAACCCATGGCTGTTTCATTCCAATGTATGACAAAATTCACTACAAATAAAAAAAAAAAGAAACTAAAGAGAAAAAAAATAAAATAAAATAAAATAAATAAAATAAAATGCGTGGATTGTCAAAAAAATAAATAAAAGCAACAGTTGTTACTTTACAAATATTTACAAAGTAAAAATACAGCTCTAGAAGCAAAAAAAAAAAAAAAAAAAAGAGTGAATTTGAGTCAGTTGTAGTGAGGTGAATGGACCTAGATCCTATTATACAGAATGAAATAAGTCAGAAAGAGACAAACAAACATCATGTATTAATACATAAATATGGAACTCTAGAAAAATAGTATTAATAAACTTAGTTACAGGGGAGTGATGGAGATGCAGATGTAGGGAACAGACATGGACACAGCTGGGGGAGGAGTGAGAAGAACAAATTGAAAAAGTAGCATTGATATGTATATACTATCATGTGTAAAATAGATAACTGGCAGGAAGCTGGTTTATAAGTCAGGGAGCCCAACTTGGCACTTTGTAATGATCTAGAGTGATGGAATGGGAGGCGTGAGTGAGATTCAAGAGAGATGGGATATACATACATGTATATGTGCATATATGCACATATATATATATATATATACACATACACATATATATGCAATTAAGACTGTTTC
This sequence comes from Hydropotes inermis, assembly GCA_020226075.1. Taxonomy (NCBI): domain Eukaryota; kingdom Metazoa; phylum Chordata; class Mammalia; order Artiodactyla; family Cervidae; genus Hydropotes; species Hydropotes inermis. The sequence goes on along the minus strand of CM035281.1, from coordinate 4,063,229 downwards.
ATGTTGTTATACAGCAGAAACCAACATAATGTTGTAAAGAAATTATCCTCCAATTAAAATGTTTGTAGTAATTCAAAAAATTAAAAGTAGTACAAAAATTATCCATGAAGTATAACTTACCATATATAAGAAAAAATATTTAAAAGCATAAGATGTATATAGTAGGGAGGAGTCAAGATGGCGGAGGAGTAGGACGGAGAGATCACTTTCTCTTCTACAAATTCATCGAAAGAACAACAGAACGGTGAAGAAAGTCTACAAAACAACTTCTGATCGCTAGCAGCGGACATCAGGCGCCCAGAAAAGCAGCCCATTGTCTTCGAAGGGAGGTAGGACAAAAATATTAAAGATTAAAAAGGGGCACAAGAGCGAGGGACGGAGACCCGTCCCGGGAAGGGAGTCTCAATAGAGGAAGTTTCCAACCACCAGGAAACCCTCGCGCTGGCGGGTCTGAGGGAAGTTTTTCCTCATAACTGGGAGGAGAAATTAAATAAGGCTCACAGATTACGTGCCTAAAAGCAAATCCCAGCAGAAAAGTACCCCCAGACGCCCGCACCCGCCACCAGCAAGAGGGGGCGGAGCGGAGAGGAGCCGGCGGCATTGCTTAGGGTGGGGACCGGCCAGAGGGCCCTGAGAGCAGTCGGAGGGAGATTTTTTTAAACTGTGGGAGAGCGAGAGAAAAACTGACCGGCCGGAACACACCGCCGGCGGTTCGCAAAACAAAGGGACTGAGAAACTCCAGAGAAGAGCCGGCCCATCCCCGCTGGAGGTAGGAGGCGGGGGGAGGGGAAAGGGGCAAACTCAGCCCCAGAGAAGCCACCCCCTCCCACCCGGCACACAGGCCCCGGTTCCTGTCTAAAGACTCCCTGAGACCCGACCGGCGGCGCGCGCTGGGGCCGCGGAGGGAGGGGGCGCGGTGCGCCCGGGGAGAGGGCGCCAAGCCTCTGGCTGCCCGGGCCGCTCGTCGCGGAGGGAAAAGGCGCGGCGTGCCCGTGGAGAGGGCACCAAGCCTCTGGCTGCCCGCGCCACTCGTCGCGGAGGGAAAAGGCGCGCCGCACCCGGGGAGAACGCACGCAAACCTCTGGCTGCCCGGGCCGCTCGCCGCGGAGGGAAAAGGCGCGCAGCACCCGAGGAGTGGTCCCCAAAACTGCAGGCTGCTTGGCCAGAACACGGCGAGAGCTCCCCACACACAGCGACTTTTGCCTGCAGCGCCCCGCCCTCCCCGCAGCAGGACTGAATTGAACTAGCGAACCTAAGAGAGCACCTCTGCCCGCCTGTGTCAGGGCGGAAATTAGACACCGAAGAGAGAGCAAACAAGCCAAATAAACAAAGGGAATCGCTTCAGAAATGTCCGGTGCAGCAGGATAAAATCCCTGTAGGCAACACCGACTACACCGGAAGGGGCCTAGAGATATCAAGAAGTATAAGCTGGAAAAAGGAGCTATCTAATATTGAACTGAACCTACACTGTCTGCAACAGCTCCAGAGAAAATCCTAGATATATTTGCATTTTCTTTTTGTCTTTTTTTTTGGTGGTTGTTCTTGTTAAATTAGAAAAAAAAATTTTTTTTTCTTTCGTTTTTTTCTCAATTTTTTCTATTTTATGTTCTTTTAAACTTCCCTAGTACTACATTACTCCTCAACTTTCATTTTCATATATTTTTATGATTTTTCTCAATTAGGGAAAAAAAAAAATTTGTTTTTATTTTTTCTTTTTTTTCTTGCTTTTTTGTTTTGTTTTGTTTTTTGGTGGTGTTTCTCTTCTTTTTTTTTTTTTCTCTTTTTTTTTTTCTCTTTTCTTTCTTTTCTTTTGCTTGTTTTTCTCTCCTATTTCCTTTTAAAGTCCTCTAATACACCTCTATTATTCCTTAATCTTCATTTTCATCTCAATATAGCCTTGCAAAAAAAGAAAAGGGGGGAAAGAAAAAAAAAAAAAAGAAGAAGAGACAGAGAAGCCCTATTTTTAAACTGAACTCCATACATATTTCTAAATTTTGGGTTTCTGTTTTTGTTTTTAAATATTTTATTTCAAAAAGTCTAACCTCTATGCTAAATCTTTGAATCTTTGTCTATCAGTATGTGATATAAATGTTGGACATTTAAGAATCCAATATTCAATTCCCACTTCTATTTAGGACTGTGTTGATTACTCTCTTCCACTTTTGACTCTCTGTTTTCTACCTCAGAACAACTCTATTTTCTCCTTTCCCCTTCTCTTCCCAATCCAAGTCGGTGAATCTTTGTGGGTGTCTGGGCTACAGAGAACACTTTGAGAACAGATAAATGTGTAGATCTGTCTCTTTCCTCTTGAATCCCCCTTTCTCCTCACCTGCTCACCTCTATCTCCCTCTTCCCTCTCCTATTCTTCATGTAACCCTGTGAACCTCTTTGGTGGTCCCTCATGGTGGTAAATCTTTTCACCATTAACCCAGAAGTTTTATTACCAGTGCTGCATAGTTGGAGAAGTCTTGAGACTATTGGTAGAATAAAACTGAAATTCAGGGGCAGGAGAGTTAAGCCCCAAACCTGTGAAAACCATACAACTCCTGACTACACAGAACATTAAGGAATAAGAGTCCATCCAAAAGCCCCCATACCTACACCAAAACCAACCACCACCCAAGAGCCAAGAAGCTCCAGGACAAGACATACTACATAAATTCTGTAGTAACGCAGGAACATAGACCTAAGTGTCAACATACAGGCTGTCCAAAGTCACACCTAACACATAGACCCATTGCAAAACTCATCACTGGGCACTCCATTGCACTCCAGATAGAAGAAATCCATTTCCACGCTCCAGAACATTGACACAAGCTTCCCAAGCCAGGAAACCTCGACAAGCCAATAGTCCAACACCACCCACTGGGTAAAATCTTCATAATAAAAAGGAACCACAGACCAGCAGAATACAGAAAGCCCACCCCAGACACAGCAATCTAAACAAGATGAAAAGGCAAAGAAATACCCAACAAGTAAAGGAACATGAAAAAAGCCCACCAAATCTAACAAAAGAGGAGGAGATAGGGAATCTACCTGAAAAAGAATTTCGAATAATGATAATGAAAATGATCCAAAATCTTGAAAGCAAAATGGAGTCACAAATAAATAGCCTGGAGACAAAGATTGAGAAGATGCAAGAAATGTTTAACAAGGACCTAGAAGAAATAAAAAAGAGTCAATTAAAAATGAATAATGCAATAAATGAGATCAGAATCACTCTGGAGGGAACCATGAGTAGAATAACAGAGACAGAAGACAGGATAAGTGAGGTAGAAGATAAAATGGTGGAAATAAATGAAGCAGAGAGGAAAAAAGAAAAAAGAATCAAAAGAAATGAGGACAACCTCAGGGACCTCTGGGACAATGTGAAACGCCCCAACATTCGAATCATAGGAGTCCCAGAAGAAGAAGACAAAAAGAAAGGCCATGAGAAGTTACTCGAGGAGATAATAGCTGAAAACTTCCCTAAAATGGGGAAGGAAATAGTCACCCAAGTCCAAGAAACCCAGAGAGTTCCAAACAGGATAAACCCAAGGTGAAATACCCCAAGACACATATTAATCAAATTAGCAAAGATCAAACACAAAGAACAACTATTAAAAGCAGCAAGGGAGAAACAACAAATAACACATAAAGGGATTCCCATAAGGATAACAGCTGATCTATCAATAGAAACCCTTCAGGCCAGAAGGGAATGGCAGGACATACTTAGAGTAATGAAAGAGAATAACCTACAACCAAGACTACTGTACCCAGCAAGGATCTCATTCAGATATGAAGGAGAATTCAGAAGCTTTACAGACAAGCAAAAGCTGAGAGAATTCAGCACCACCAAACCAGCTCTTCAACAAATGCTAAAGGATCTTCTCTAGACAGGAAACACAGAAAGGTAGTGTAAACGTGAACCCCCAAACAGCAAACTAAATGGCAACGGGACCATACCTATCACTAATTACCCTAAATGTAAATGGGTTGAATGCCCCAACCAAAAGACAAAGACTGGCTGGATGGATACAAAAACAAGACCCCTATATATGCTGTCTACAAGAGACCCACTTCAAAACAAGGGACACATACAGACTAAAAGTGAAGGGCTGGAAAAAAATATTTCATGCAAATGGAGACCAAAAGAAAGCAGGAGTTGCAATACTCATATCAGATAAAATAGACTTTCAAATAAAGGCTGTGAAAAGAGACAAAGAAGGACACTACATAATGATCAAAGGATCAATTCAAGAAGAAGACATAACAATTATAAATATATATGCACCCAACATAGGAGCACCGCAATATGTAAGGCAAATACTAACGAGGATGAAAGAGGAAATTAATAGTAACACAATAATAGTGGGAGACTTTAATACCCCACTCACAACTATGGATAGATCAACTAAACAGAAAATTAACAAGGAAACACAAACTTTAAAGGACACAATGGACCAGCTAGACCTTATGGACATCTATAGAACGTTTCACCCTAAAACAATCAACTTCACATTTTTCTCAAGCGCACACGGAACCTTCTCCAGAATAGATCACATCCTGGGCCATAAATCTAGTCTGGGTAAATTCAAAAAAATTGAAATCATTCCAGTCATCTTTTCTGACCACAGTGCAGTAAGATTAGATCTCAATAACAGGAAAAAAACTATTAAAAATTCAAACATATGGAGGCTAAACAACACGCTTCTGAATAACCAACAAATCATAGAAGAAATCAAAAAAGAAATCAAAATATGCATAGAAATGAATGAAAATGAAAACACAACAACCCAAAACCTATGGGACACTGTAAAAGCAGTTTTACGGGGAAGATTCATAGCACTACAGGCCTACCTCAAGAAACAAGAAAAAAGTCAAATAAATAACCTAACCCTACACCTAAAGCAACTAGAGAAGGAAGAAATGAAGAACCCCAGGGTTAGAAGAAGGAAAGAAATCTTAAAAATTAGGGCAGAAATAAATGCAAAAGAAACGAAAGAGACCATAGCAAAAATCAACAAAGCTAAAAGCTGGTTTTTTGAAAAAATAAACAAAATTGACAAACCATTAGCAAGACTCATTAAGAAACAAAGAGAGAAGAACCAAATTAACAAAATTAGAAACGAAAATGGAGAGATTACAACAGACAACACTGAAATACAAAGGATCATAAGAAACTACTACCAGCAGCTCTATGCCAATAAAATGGACAACTTGGAAGAAATGGACAAGTTCTTAGAGAAGTATAACTTTCCAAAACTGAACCAGGAAGAAATAGAAGATCTTAACAAACCCATCACAAGCAAGGAAATCCAAACTGTAGTCAGAAATCTTCCAGCAAACAAAAGCCCAGGACCAGATGGCTTCACAGCGGAATTCTACCAAAAATTTAGAGAAGAGCTAACACCTATCTTACTCAAACTCTTCCAGAAAATAGCAGAAGAAGGTAAACTTCCAAACTCATTCTATGAGGCCACCATCACCTTAATTCCAAAACCAGACAAAGATGCCACAAAAAAAGAAAACTACAGGCCAATATCACTGATGAACATAGATGCAAAAATCCTTAACAAAATTCTAGCAAACAGAATCCAACAACATATTAAAAAAATTATACACCATGACCAAGTGGGCTTTATCCCAGGAATGCAAGGATTCTTTAATATCCACAAATCAATCAATGTGATACACCACATTAACAAATTGAAAGATAAAAACCATATGATTATCTCAATAGATGCAGAAAAAGCCTTTGACAAAATTCAACATCCATTTATGATCAAAACTCTCCAGAAAGCAGGAATAGAAGGAACATACCTCAACATAATAAAAGCTATATATGACAAACCCACAGCAAGCATTACCCTCAATGGCGAAAAATTGAAAGCATTTCCCCTAAAATCAGGAACAAGACAAGGGTGCCCACTCTCACCACTCCTATTCAACATAGTCTTGGAAGTGTTGGCCACAGCAATCAGGGCAGAAAAAGAAGTAAAAGGAATCCAGATAGGAAAAGAAGAAGTGAAACTCTCACTGTTTGCAGATGACATGATCCTCTACATAGAAAACCCTAAAGACTCTACCAGAAAATTACTGGAGCTAATCAATGAATATAGTAAAGTTGCAGGATATAAAATTAACACACAGAAATCTCTTGCATTCTTATACACTAACAATGAGAAAGCAGAAAGAGAAATTAAGGAAACAATACCATTCACCATTGCAACAAAAAGAATAAAATACTTAGGAATATATCTACCTAAAGAAACAAAAGACTTATACATAGAAAACTATAAATCACTGATGAAAGAAATCAAAGAGGACACAAACAGATGGAGAAATATACTGTGTTCATGGATTGGAAGAATCAACATTGTCAAAATGGCCATACTACCCAAAGCAATCTACAGATTCAATGCAATCCCTATCAAGCTACCAACGGCATTTTTCACAGAACTAGAACAAATAATTTCACAATTTGTATGGAAATACAAAAAACCTCGAATAGCCAAAGTAATCTTGAGAAAGAAGAATGGAACTGGAGGAATCAATCTGCCTGACTTCAGACTATACTACAAAGCTACAGTCATCAAGACAGTATGGTACTGGCACAAAAACAGATATATAGATCAATGGATCAGAATAGAAAGCCCAGAGATAAATCCACGAGCATATGGTCACCTTATCTTCGACAAAGGAGGCAAGGAGATACAATGGAAAAAAGATAGCCTCTTCAACAAGTGGTGCTGGGAAAATTGGTCAACCACTTGTAAAAGAATGAAACTAGAACACTTTCTAACACCATACACAAAAATAAATTCAAAATGGATTAAAGATCTAAATGTAAGACCAGAAACTATAAAACTCCTAGAGGAGAACATAGGTAAAACACTCTCCGACATAAATCACAGCAGGATCCTCTATGACCCACATCCCAGAATATTAGAAACAAAAGCAAAAATAAACAAATGGGACCTAATGAAACTTAAAAGCTTTTGCACAGCAAAGGAAACTATAAGCAAGGTGAAAAGACAGCCCTCAGAATGGGAGAAAATAATAGCAAACGAAGCAACAGACAAGGGCTTAATCTCAAAAATACACAAGCAACTCCTCCAGCTCAACTCCAGAAAAATAAATGACCCAATCAAAAAATGGGCCAAAGAACTAAACAGACACTTCTCCAAGGAAGACATACAGATGGCTAAGAAACACATGAAAAGATGCTCAACATCACTCATTATCAGAGAAATGCAAATCAAAACCACAATGAGGTACCATTACACGCCAGTCAGGATGGCTGCTATCCAAAAGTCTACAAGCAATAAATGCTGGAGAGGGTGTGGAGAAAAGGGAACCCTCTTACACTGTTGGTGGGAATGAAAACTAGTACAGCTGCTATGGAGAACAGTGTGGAGATTTCTTAAAAAACTGGAAATAGAACTTCCATATGACCCAGCAATCCCACTTCTGGGCATACACACTGAGGAAACCAAATCTGAAAGAGATACATGCACCCCAATGTTCATCACAGCGCTGTTTATAATAGCCAGGACATGGAAGCAACCTAGATGCCCATCAGCAGACGAATGGATAAGGAAGCTGTGGTACATATACACCATGGAATATTACTCAGCCATTAAAAAGAATTCATTTGAATCAATTCTAATGAGATGGATGAAACTGGAGCCCATTATACAGAGTGAAGTAAGCCAGAAAGATAAAGAACATTACAGCATACTAACACATATATATGGAATTTAGAAAGATGGTAATGATAACCCTATATGCAAAACAGAAAAAGAGACACA
>CM035281.1:3854735-4054416 GCA_020226075.1 Hydropotes inermis | reverse complement strand
TAACAGATCACCAGCCCAGGTTGGATGCATGAGACAAGTGCTCGGACCTGGTGCCCTGGGAAAACCTAGAGGGAATGGGTGGAGAGGGAGGTGGGAGGGGGGATTGGGATGGGGAACACATGTAAACCCTTGGCTGTTTCATTTCAATGTATGACAAAATCCACCACAAATAAAAAAAAAAAAAAAAAAAGATGTATATAGTATATACTTCTGTGCTTTTAAATTTATATTACTTTAATAAATGAATATAGAAATAAAAATTTCAAACATCAAATGAGACAAGACTATGTATTTTTTTGTGGAGACTATAGTTTCTTGCAGGATTAATGTATAGAAGAGTCATGCAGGTGTGGTGCAACCCATTGCAAAAAAAAAAAAAAATGTTTTAGAGTTTTCACTCTCCCCATGGTATTTTCCATATTTGGGAAGGGTCTATTAAGTGAATTGAATGGAGAAAATAGCCTATTACACAGGAAACCTGCCTCTAACTCAGGCCATCACACATCACACCTAGCCTGCTAATGGCGATCTCCAGTCTCACCTGTAGATGCTCTGTGTCTTTTTATGTTCCGTTTTAACTTAAGACTTAACCATTTCTGCTTGCCTTCTTCTCTACTGACTCCTTTGAAGAACAATCAACTACTCTTCTCCAAACTCCTCCACCTTCCACTCCTCTGTTCCTCCTGTGACTTTATAAATCAATACTTTTTCTTCGTCCTCTCCATAGACTTGCTCTTCAGACAAAGAAGTAGTACATACCATATCACACTATATTCTTTCATTTGCACGTGCATATATGTTTGTGTTTGTATTGGTTTTCATTCTTCATTGAGAAAAACAAAACATGCAAGGAAATAGGACAAAAGTGCATGATGTGTTTTGCTATTAAATGAATCGTCATGTAATCACCACCCACATTTAGCCACATGGAGACCTTACCCTAGAGGCCAACTTCACATCCCTCCTTAGCATTGTCTTTCACTTATTATAAAAATTTATCAGATTCTGACTTTTACTGAAATAACTTCTGATTCTTCTTCAAAATTTTGCTGATGAAACATGCATCCATAAGCCTACATTTTTGTTCTCCCTGTCATTGTTGTAGTATTTATCATTGTATCATAGGAAAGGCATATATATTTATTTGTGCTGGGCTTCTTTTACTCAGCATGATCTTTCAAAGATCCATTTTTATTCCCATGTGTTAGGGGAAGCAAACTGATTGAAAACGCCCACCCTGGTCAGGCCCTTTAGTAACCATTCACATGAGTTGTTTTATGACAGGAGATCCTGGTAAGGAATATGGAACTAATAAGCCACCACCAATTGGAAGAGTTCGGGAAAGGTTGAAAGAAGACACTGCATGTCCATCCACTTCCCAGAATCCCTCTCACCAGCATCCATCTTGGCTGAGCAATGCGTGTGTCACCAGGAAAGACTCTGAATTAGAATGATTGGCTAAAGACCACCTGGAAACTAATCCCATCACCATAAAACCCGAGACTGTGAGCCACGCCGCAGAGCAGTTCTCCCGGGTCCCCTCACCCTCCTGCTCTCTGCTCAGGTGCCCTTTCCCAATAAAATCTCTTGCTTTGTCAGCACATGTGTCTCCTTGGACAATTCATTTCCAAGTGTTAGACAAGAGCCCAGTTTCAGGCCCTGGAAGGGGTCCCCCTTCCTGCAACACATGTATTAAATGATTGCAATAAGTTCATATCAAAGCTGTATACCATGGTATATATATATATATATATATACATACCATAAACTAGCCATTCTACTCTGATCAGACATTTGTGTTCCTGTTTTCTTAGGATATTGTTAAAATGAAGCAATGTATGTGTTAGCACAGGTGTTTTGAGATATGTGCATATTTTCATCTTTAATAACCTCGAAGTGAAACTGCCTTATCAGAGTATATGCTATTTTTAACATCAGCAGATAATGTGAAAATCTTCTTTAGTTCTGCTTTATAATCCCAGTTAGAAAGATGAGCATTCTGTAATCTTTCTATCATTTGGTCTATTTATTTGCCATTATGGGGACCATATGGTTATAAATTACTATGGTTTTGACATTCACTTCCCTGATTATTAAGGAGCATGAGTATATTAATCATGTATTTGGGTGTCCTATTCATGCTGTTTCCTAGTTATCTTTTAATTTCAGTGAGTTTCATTGTCTATTTCAAATCTTAAAAGATGATGCTGTGAAAGTGCTACAGTGAATATGCCAGCAAATCTGTAAAACTCTGAATTGGCCACAGGACTGGAAAAGGTCAATTTTCATTCTAATTCCAAAGAAGGGCAATGCCAAAGAATGCTCAAAGTACCACACAATTGCACTCATCTCACACTCTAGAAAAGTGATGCTAAAAATTCTCCAAGCCAGGCTTCAACAGTATGTGAACCGTGAATTCCAGATGTTCAAGCTGAATTTAGAAAAAGCAGAGGAACCAGAGATCCAATTGTCAACATTTGTTGGATCATTGAAAAAACACGATAATTCCAGAAAAAAAAATCTTTCTGATCTATTGAGATGAACATGTGATTTTATCTTCCAATTTGTTAATAGGGTGTATGCTATTGATTGATTTGTGTGTATTGAAGAATCCTTGAAACCCTGGGATAAGCCCCATTTGATCATGGTGTATGATCTTTTAAAGGTGTTGATGGATTCTTTTTGCTAGAATTTTGTTCAAGATTTTTGCATCTATGCTTATCAGTGACATTGGCTTGTAATTTTCCTTTTTTTGTGTGTGGTATCTTTGTCTGATTTTGGTGTCAGGGTGATGGAGGCCTTGTACGATGAGTTTTTCTTCCTCTGTAACTTTTTAGAAGAGTTTGAGAAGGATAGGTGTCAGCTCTTTTCTAAATGTTTGGTAGAATTCTCCTGTGAAACCATTTTTGTCCTGCGCTTTTGTGTGTTGTAAGATTTTTTTTTTTAAATCATACTTTTTATTTCAGTGCTTGTGATTAGTCTGTTCATATTTTCTAGTTCTTCTTGGTTCAGCCTTGGAAGGTTGTACTTTTCTAAGGATTAGTCCATTTCTTCCAGACTGTCCATTTTATTGGCATATAGTTGCTCATGGTAGTCTCTTACGATCCTTTGTATTTCTGCATTTTCTGTTGTAAATTATTTTTCATTTTTATTTTACCAATTTGAGTCTTCTCCCTTTTTTTCTTGATGATTCAGCTAGTGGTTTGCCTTTTTTTTAAAAAAATATTCTCAGAGAACCAGCCTTTAGTTTTATTGATTTTTCTATTGTTTCTTTCATTTCTTTACATTTATTTCTGCTCTAATCTTTATGATTTTTCTTCTACTACTGACTTTGAGTGTTTTTGTTCTTCCTTGTCTTCTTTCTCTAGTTTTTTTAGGTACAAGGTTAGGTTATTTATTTGATATTTTTCTTGTTTCTTGAGGTAGGCTTGTATTGCTAAAAAATTATTTGAAAGTTTGGAAGAGGTTTTTCATGGTTGTTTTAATTTCTATTTATTTAAATTATTGGATGTCATAGACCATTTCATATATTATTGAATATTGATATTTCCTAATTAAAATGGAATTTTTTTTATTTTGTTCACTTAACTAATTGGATTATTAATGTTTTTTTCTCATAGACTCATATAACTTTTCAACAATAATCATCATTAACTTGGAATCTTTATTCTCAATGATTTTGCAATAAACTTATGCTAAGTTTGGTTAAGCAATGTCTCACTTGTCTATGTGAACTCATTCAAATTTGCTAATGATTTATAATTATAAAATGACACCACTGTGTCAGGGAGTGTTTACAGCAGGATCCCTGTGTGATGTTGCCCATCTCTCTTGAGCCCTCTGTTCCTGGTCAGAGCTGGCAAGCTGCTCCCAGGATGGAGATCAAAGAGATGGGATGCTTGCATAGGATTTTCTTCATTAGCTTTTCCGTTTGGTGAAAGGGATTAGTTACTATCCTCTTTTGATATGGATCACCTTTTGGGCTTATGGACTCTATTGGTCTTTGTTTCCTCGGTAATTTGTAAAGTCTGGTCTCTTGATCTTTATCTGAAGAAGCTACTTTGTACTATGGTATATATACTCACACAGAATTCAGTAAAGCACCCTTGTTTTGTACAAGCTCTGTCCAAGGGCTTTATTGATTTTCTGCATAACCCAGGGAACATTAGCTTCTTTCCTTCTTTCACTTTTTCATCATCGACTCTGGACCACCAGGTTCCAGTCCCTTAAAGGACCCCAACACCACCACTTGTGGAAAACATCAATGAAATAACACAACTTTTTATCAAGTTGTCTGATTTCAATTCTTAGAGTCTGTTCATAATCACTTCATTCGAGAATGAGGAGGTATTATAATAAATTTTTTATGGTGTAGGAAAAGGAGTGAAATATGGTAAGTGATGATAAGTACAGGTTTAATGATGCAGTGCTTTTCACGGGTGGCTATGGAGACAGTCAGCACTTGTCCAAGGATACGCAGCCATAAAACACAGACCACTTATTAGTAGAAGTGTTAGCCACTCAGTCATGTCTGACTCTTTGCGACTGAACGGACTGTAGCCCACCAAGCTCCTCTGTCCTTTAAACTCTCCAGGCAAGAATACTGGACCGGGTTGCCATTCCCTTCTCCAGGGGATCCCTACACAGGGATGAAATTCAGGTTGCCCACACTGCAGGCAGATTCTTTATCACTATGCCCCTGGGAAGCCCGAGAATATACAACCATGCAACACATACCACTTAGCCAGACCTAAAATAAACTAGTTTCTTAACAACTGCCATGTGAACATTGTAGCCCTTCTTTGCTCTAAAAATGACCTAATCTCATATGAAAACAATTGTTATAGGCAAATCAGAAATCCAGCTTTGTGACCAAAAGCAAAAGCCAAAAGAAAAACAGCAATTCAGTGGTTAGTCAGTGAAATCTGATGTCGTTCACTGCACTGCTTTGCTCTTATTCTTGTTTATTCTGTCCCTCTTCTTCAATCCATTCATGTCAACTCTCAAGAGATTTGTATGTCATCTGACACTTATTCTTCTTTGGAACTCACCACAGTGCTGATCTTTTCCCGTCAGGAGCTTTTAACAGACACTTGTTATCCAAGCACTCTAAACCCTCCACAAAACCTTTCCTTGGAATGGGTTTAATTCAACATCAGACTTCTTCAGGGTGATGAACATGATCCCTGACAACCAGCACTTCTGGAATAGCCTCGTCAGCCCCATTAGGAACTGGAACACAACAGCCTATCCTCGTTAGGTAACCTCAAGTCCCCTTGCCACTGCATCAAGTCCCAGTCCCTACTGAGGCAGAGGTGCCAACGGTTGTTCAGTCACTACTTGATTTCTGACTCTTGCAATCCCATGGGCTGTAGCTTGCCAGGCTCCTCTCTGTAGGATACTCCAGGCAAGAATACTGGAGTGGGTTGCCATTTCCTTCTACAGGGGATCTTCCTGACCCAGGAATAGAACCCGGGTCTCCTACACTGAAGGTAGATTCTTTACCAGCTAAGTCCCAAGCAGCATCAGCCAGTTCATCCCTCCAGCCCTTATATAAGTTTTTATATAGTAAAATATTTTGCTATATTTATTCATTCATCATCTAGATGTTTAAACCATTATTTTCCTTCTTAATTTAACCATCTTCTTTGAAGAATTTCTGTTTTCCAAGATTTGATAATGATCCATTTCATTTCCATCTATATTTTGTTCTGTAAACTCATAGTGTGATGTCAAGAGACAAATGAGTCATTTCTTATGATTAAACAGAAAATTTGTACTTCAATTTTTCTACTTTTTTTCTCATGGATAGACACACAAACACACACACAAATGTTTTGTAATAATATAATACTTGGCTACTGAGCTTGTACTTTTAAACATTGATATAGTCATTGGAAAAGCATGAAAATTATTTTACTTTTTCACATTTATTTTGTGATTTACTCTTGCTTTTATCTTGAATACCCATAAAGAATATTTTAAAATTTTCAATTATTCAATCCTCTTAATCCAAACTTGTTCTGATATAACCAGAATATTTTTGCTTTTTTCTTCTCCTTGCACAAACAAATGCTTTATCTTCATCACATGAAAAAGATGTGATGTGATTTCCTTATCTCCTAGGAAAAGGAGAAATCTGCTGATTTGTTCTGCTTGACCTCTATATATAAATCTTTTCTGATGAATAAACTGTTATAATATCTTCTGAGGGAAGATTTCTTCCATGTGCATTGACAAAAAATTTCATCCAGTCAACTATTAAGCTAAAATCTCCTTAAGTACTCTTTATCCTACTACCTATTAGGTACTGTTTACTGAATGATGTAAGTAAATAATGTCAGTAATGAAACTGAAGCTCCAACACTTTGACCACCTGATGCGAAGAACTGAGTCATTAGAAAAGACCCTGATGCTAGGAAAGATTGAAGGCAGGAGGAGAAGGGGACGACAGAGGATGAGATGGTTGGATTGCATCATCAACTCAGTGGACATGAGTTTGAGCAAGCTCTGGGAATTGGTGATGGACTGGGAAGCCTGGCGTGGCTGAAGTCCATGGGGTCGCAGAGTCAGACACGACTGAGAGACTGAACTGAACTGAACTGAACTGACAGAATAAAGTGCTGCTGATTCTAGCCAGATTTCCAGTGTCAGTTTTCTTTTTCCAAGTTTCTAGATAAAAAAAAAAAGTTACTAGAAAGTTAGTAATTAGCCTGAATTGATAGGTGGAAGTGTAAAGACTCAAATACAGTTCCCCTACAACAAGGTTTACTGTGCCACTGAAAGTGAGAGTTAATCACCCAGTCATGTTTGATTCTTTGTGACCCCATGGACTATATATAGCTTGCCAGGTGCCTCTCTCCAAGGAATTCTCCAGTCAGAAATAGTGGAGTGAGTAGCATTTCCTTTCTCCAGGGGATATTCCTGACCCAAGGATCAAACTTGGGTCTATTGCAGGCAGATTCTTGACCATCTGAGACACCAGGGAAGCCCATAGCTTCCATACCAGGATGTGTCTTAAATCTAGAGGTATTGCCTCATCTACTTCAAAGTAAATATCAATGAGAATCCAAAATAACCGAGAATATATGTCAAATACCCAAGAATGCATCTCTATCATTCTATCCCAGGCCACTGCAATACAACAGAATAGACTCAGCTATCAGATAGAGGCCATCAGCCTCTCTAAACCTCAGTGCTGTGTTCTGCACATGACTGTAGAGATGCAGACCTGGTAGACACAATATTCTTCATCTCAGAGCCTGTGTGTGTGTGTGTGCACTAGTCACTCAGGCATGTCTGACTCCTTGTGACCCTATGGACTATAGCCCACCAGGCTCCTCTGTCCATGTATTTTCCAGCCAAGAATACTATGTCCTAGTAGAAAAGGAATATATTAGATTGAAAGTAATTGTGGTTTTCACTGTTTAACTTTGCCACTTGATATTGGAATACATTATTAAATAAATGTGATTATGTTATACAACATTTTAATGTGCATTTCTCACTTTTTTTTTTGAGTGACATTACTTGCTGTTTGCTTGATATTTATTTTAGACTATGGAAATGATATTAAGAGAGAAAGCAAATTCGAGTGATTTTTTTTATTCAAGTTCAACATGGGCTGTAAAGCAGCAGAGACAGCTTGCAACATCACCTATGCATTTGGCCTAGGAACTGCTAATGAACGTATAGTGCAGTAGTGGTTTAAGAAGTTTTGCAAAGGAGATGAGAGATTTGAAGTTGAGAAGCATAGTAATTGGCCAATGAAACTTGACAACAACCAGTAGAGAGCAGTCATCAAAGCTGATTCTCTTACAACGACACAAGAAGTTGCCAAAGAACTCTACTTCCACCATCTTATGGTCATTCAGCATTTGAAACAAATTGGAAAGGTGAAAAAGTTCAATAAGCCAGTGCCTCATGAGCTGACCATTGTAAAAAGTCATTATTTTGAAGTGTCATCTTCTCTTATTCTATGCAACAATGAACCATTTCTCTATCAGATTGTGACATGCTATGAAAAGTGGATTTTTTATCTCCAGGACAACTGGAGATGACCAGCTCAGTGGTTGGAGCAAGAAGCTTCAAAACACTTCCCAAAGCCAAACTTGCACCAAAGAAAGGTCATGGTTTGATGGTCTGCTGCTGATTTGACCCACTACAGCTTTCTGAATCCTGGTGAAACCATTATATCTGAGACGTATGCTCAGCAAATTAGTGAGATGCTCCAAAAACTGCAACATCTGCAGCCAGCATGGGTCAACCAAATGGACCCAATTCTTCTCCAGGACAATGCCTAATAGTGAGTCACACAATCAGACCTTCGAAAGTTGAACAAATTGACCTACAAAGTTTTGCCTCATCTGCCATGTTTAGCTGACCTCTTGCCAAACCAACTATCACTTGTTCAAGCATATCGGCAATTTTTTTCAGGGAAACTTCTTCCACAAATAGTAGGAGGCAGAAAATGCTTTCTAAGAGTTCATCAAATCTTGCAGCATAGATTTTTATGCTACAACAGTAAATAGACTTATTTCTCATAAGTTTGGTAAAACTGTGTTTGTTGTAATGATTCCTACTTTGACTAGTAGAGATGCATTTGAGCCTAGTTATAGTGATTTAAAATTCACAATCTGAAACTGAAATTACTTTTTCATCAACACAATACTAAAGGGAAAATTAAGGCATACCCTGAGGATGGTTGATAGACTTCTCTCATGGACATGCATGCCACAAGGGGCCAAGAACTGAAACCTCCTTCACACAAGAGCAGTCTTGGTGGTCTGCATTTGCTGGTATCTCTATGCTTTGCACTGCTCCTTCCTGCATTGAACATACATTTCACTTGTGTTTCCTGTCTTCCTTCCTCCTAACAAAGCCCAATATTGCTGATGCAACTACACCTCAGCCACCCTAGAAAAGCCTCTCATCTTTCTTTATCCAGTTCTAATTCAACTGCTGTATTGCAGCTATTAATAACAATGGCCAGCATACACTGTTTTTTTTTCCCCTGTACTAAGTGATTTTCTATTATTTATTTGATTCAATTCTCTCAATTACCCTATTAAGGAGGCAGTATAATTTCCATTTAGCAGGTGGGAAACAGAAAAGGAGAAAGGAACACACACAGAGAAAGGAGTAGACTTGGAACTCTCATTGGACTCTCTCAGACTCAAAGGCCATTCTTTCCTTTTTTAATTTATTTCATTGAAACATAGTTGGCATAATGTTGTGTTAAGATCGGGATGGGGAACACATGTAAACCCATGGCTGTTTTATTCCAATGTATGACAAAATTCACTACAAATAAAAAAAAAAGAAAAAAAAAATTCTTCAGCACAGAAAAGTGAATCAGACACACACACACACACACACACACACACACACACACACACACATATATATATAAATTGCTTATTCATTTTCACGTTCTTTTGCATTATGGTTTATCATAAGATATTGAATATATTTTCCTGTGTTATGCAGTAGGACCTTATTCTTATCCATTCTGTGTATAATAGTTGCATCTGCTCATCCCAAGTTTCTAATCCATCTCTTTCCAACCTCCCTACCCCTTGTCAATCACAAGTCTGTTCTCTATGTGGTAAGTCTGCTTCTATTTCATAGGTAAGTTCATTTGTATTATATTTCAGATTCTGAATACATGAGTCATATCATGTGATATTTAATTTTCTTTTTCTGACATTTCACTTAGCATGGCAGTCTCTTGCTTAATCAATGGGGTGGCAAATGACATTATTTCATCCTATTTATGGCTGAGTAATATTCAATTGTCCATATGCACCACATCTTCTTTATTTCTTTATCAATGTACATTTAGGTTGTTTCCAAGTCCTGGCTATTGTAAGTAGTCTTGCAATTAATTTGGGGTACAAGTATTTTTTAAAATTAAAGTTTTCTTCAAATATATGCCCAGGAATAAGATTGCTAGATCATATGCAAAGTCCACTCATTTTACTGGCCTATATGATGAAATATTACCATTCCTAGATAAAATGCCTTACCCTGGTTAACGTGTACTTGGTTCTTTAAGAATGTATCTCTTAAAATATCTTTTTTTCCCCAAGCATACCCTAATTACAGAAAAAAAATAAGTGCAGATTTTGTTGAGCTTCATTCAAATGAATATTGTTACTACCACCACCACTGTGATCAGCATTCATATCAAGAAAAAGAATAAGAATCATTTTGGAAGCCCCCCATGACACTTCCCTTTAGCCCCTCCCCTCCCTACTCCATGAGTAACCACTGCCCTGAGAAGGAGGAGAGTTTCAGTGAAATTAATCCACATGACTGAGGCAAGCTAGTGTTAGAAGGGGTTTTGAACAGAAAGGTTTCCCATGGATGTCTAATGCAGGCAAAATCTGGTGCTAAACATTCCAGAAAGCAGTCCCTGGCTAAGCACGCGACATGGAGCCACTTTGTAGAGATATTTTGTGACATTATAAACAGCAAAAATTCTCAGTCTAATAGAGCCTAAGTTGTGGGTCCACAAGTTAAATTGGATATTGTGATGTGTTCGTTCTCTGACCTGCATCAGTGCTACAGTAAATCCCAAACTACCACCCAAGGCTAGCCTCCTGTGAAAATGTAGACAATGTTATATCACAAAACAGTTTCTACTCTGGGAAATATTTAACTTGAACAAAATCAAATCAGTGTTGAAGACAGAGAAGTATTTCTAAATAATGAGCAAAATTCCGACTAGTAAAGAATCTGGAAAGAATGGGGAGAAATCTTTAGGAAATTACAAAATATTTCCATAAGAGACTATCTTAAAGAAAAAATATCAGCTGGAAGCATGATGGTTTTCTTTTTCATTTTTCCCCCTTTTTATTTGTCAAGCTGCACTCCATTTATAACTGCTTGTGGTTTGATTCAATTAGATTTGACAAGATTGATGTCTTAGGGATGTAGAGAGAGTTGGTTGTGACTATATAGTGTTATTGGGGCATAAAGTGTAAAGATTGCAAATAAAAAAATATGGGATGTAGAGAAAAATGTCATTCCATGTCAGTGCTCCCAGGTTCAGTTGGAAAACAACAATGATTTTGTTTACATAACTCTGTGCTTGTGTTCACAGTGATAGCATGAGAAAGAAGTGCATGTGTGTGTGTGTGTGTGTGTGTGTGTGTGTGTGTGTGAGTGTGTGTGTGAGAGAGAGAGAGAGAGAGAGGAAGGGAGAGGGAGAGGAAGGAATGTAATACACACAAGCAAAGAAACACTTTGTGGCTCAGTAGAATACATTTTTAAACTATGCATTCTCTACTCCAGGCCATATGTCATATCCTGGAGTAAAAAGGTCCTTTAAAATTGCTGAGGGAAAAACAAATAAACAAAAAGAAGGGATACATTTTTATACAACATGTTATCTATCATGGGAGATCTAGAGAGGATGTGTACTTAAATAGTGAGCCTGCCTGAAGTTTTCCTGGAGGAGGCAATACCTGAATTTCAGTCAGCTGAAGAAGGGGTGAAAATCCCATCCTAGAGGGATGAAGCAGCCCAAGCAAAGGCTCAGAGCTAAAATAAATGAATAAAGTGAATTCAAGAAACTCTGCATAAAGTAGTGAATGAGCCAGAATGCTAGGGGATTTGGCCACACAAAGATCCTGAGGACTCTTCAGGTCAGACTGAGGAACATGCATTTTATTGCAGGACCTGTGTGGAGCCTCTTTGGTCTACAAGGCTGATACTCAAGACTTGAACTTTAATAAATCATTTATCCCTGGAAGATGTGTTGAGATATAGACTGAAGGAATTAAGACTTGAAACAGATATATGAAGACCTCATTAATGTGAAAGCATAATAGTATTAGATCCATTCATTTGAGAGCAGCTTGTTTTTCACTGAGTAGGTCAAAGAAGCAGCCAAGAGAGGTATCGACTATGAGTGAGATGGGGACCCTGGACAGACTGACCACAAACTTCTCTCTGTCTCTGTGGTGGCGTAAGCAGGAAGGAAGTTGAAAAGCAAGAGTGAGGTGGGGTGTGTGTGCACACATGTCTGCAACTAACACAACACTGTAGAACAACTAGCTATTGTTGCTCAGTCACTAACTTGTGTCTGACTCTTGCAACCCCACGGACTGTAGCCTGCCAGGCTGCCCTGTCCATGGGATTTTCCAGGCAAGAATGTGGGAGTGGCTTGCCATTTTCTTCTCCAGGGGATCTTTTCCCAACCCAGGGATTGAACACCTGGCAGGCAGATTCTTTATCTCTGAACCACCAGGGAAGTCCAAAGCAAATATATTACAAAAAAGCTGTTAAAAAAATCTATATAAAAGCAAGCAGTAAAATCATGTTTGCTCACTAAAAGAAAAAAAAAAAAAAGAAAATCGACCTAGCTGATAGGATAGATATTCTTTATTTAAATGGTGTCACTTGTCAGAAGTATTCAGTCTAATCCATAACTAGAAGCAATATTCCCTGCACTATACTGTGATCTGAAATGCTCGGATTATCACCAACATGTTAGCTATAGGCAACTCTTTTCTATGGCACTCTTCCTGCTTTTTACTCAAAAAGGAAAATAACGGATAAAGTATCCAACATCTGCCTTTCTTGTACTCTTTATTATTGTCAAGAAATTCCTATTGTTTGAAGAAATTTTGATTGAAGTATTATGTTTATTTGGTGGTCTCCTCCCCTGCAGTTACAATGAGCTAATACTTGTTTTAAATTGTGTTTTCTTACAAGTAATTGTTTTTGTGGTATGATTTGCCTCTTACGTTCAGATAAATAAAAGCTAATTCAAAGAATTTTTTTTTCCGATAATGATCAGTACTCAGGTAGAATTTTTAAAAATTTCTCTAGTAGCAAAAATAAAAGAGAATAAATTGTACAATAAAATGTCATTATAATAAAGAGTATAGAACCTGCCATTAATTTTAAAGATCTTTTGCCCAAAGAGTAAAAGGTTATATGACACATCTGTGAAGTCTGCAGATGTTTGAGGTTTTGAAATAGCAAGGGGAAGGAGCAAATGTTACTTAAATGTGCAACAGTCTTTCAGCCAAGTTCTTGGGTGTCTGGTGAAAGGTCTGATCTGTTTTTTATCTGATGGTTTAGGGTTTCAGGAGATCTTATTGTTTGTTAAAACAGTTATTACAGAGAGCAATGACAAGAGTTAAAAGAAATTCAAATTCACTTTGAATCCTAGAAAACAGACAAGATCAAGAGATTTATTTGTAAAGGACCAATGCAAAGTCCCTCAGTTGGACACTTTTATTGTAAAGAGTGACATCTGTAAAGGAAACAGAATATTTTTCTGTCGATTTGAGTGAATTCTACACCTAACTTACTATAAGCAGATTAAAGATACATATCCGAAATACTTACCAGTGACACGGTGTTGCTGTTTAGTGACTAAGTTGTACTGACTCTTTGAGACCCCATGGACTGTAGCCCTCCAGGCTCTTCTCTCTGTGGATTCCCCAGGCAAGAATACTGGCATGGATTGCCATCTCCGTCTCTAGCGGATCTTACCCACCCAGAGATGAAACCTGCATATTCTGCATCGGCAGGCAGATTCTTTACCACTGAGCAGACTTGGCTTAAATACGTAAGAATTAATGACATAAAGAATAAAAATGAATGTTTATCGAGAGTTTACAATGGGCCACGTGCTTTACTAGATGATTTTAAATATTTGATTAATTTATAGTGCTCTTGATTAACAAATGCTCTTAATCTGTTTTTCAGATTACATGCCTAGATGTTATTCTTTAAAATAAAGATGTCTAATTGATGGACATTGCATTGGTTCTTTACAAATAAATCTCTTGATCATATCTGTTAACCAAAGAGGTTTTCAAATAACCCAATGCCATAAAGCTAGTAGGTAGTAGCTCCAGAATTTGACTCTCTCCTCCTGCCAATGCAGGAGACACAGGAGACCTGGGTTTTATCCCTGGGTCAAGAAGATCCCCTGGAATAGGAACTGGCAACCCACTGCAATAATCTTGCCTGGAAAATCCCATGGGCAGAGGAGCCTGGTGGGCTACAGTCCATGGGGTCACAAAGAGTCAGACACGACTGAGCTACTGAGCGTGAACACATCTGCTCCCAAAGCTTCATCTGCATGCTGCCAGGCTGGCTGTCACTGAAAGAATTCTACATCTTTGCAGTTGTTAAGAAAAGTACTTACAAGTTTTGAAATAATTATAACTTTATACAGTTAATAAAAGCTACTCTCCACTTATCCAAAATTCTTACCAGAATATCTCAATTGCTGTCTCAAAGTATATTAAAACATATGACTTATGTGATATTTTACATTGGTAATTTAATAATATCTTTATAGTGAACATCTTATAATAAATTCACTAAATTTTTAAGTTAAATAGTCCAGAAATAGTACAACATAAAATAGATTTTTTTCAAGCCCCTTCAGGTTTTATGTTCAAATATTAAGTGTGAGTCACTTTTCCTTCTGGCACCCAACACAGTAACTGTGTTGGTCTCGCAACAATTTCTGAATTACAAGCAAAAAGTGTACAGTCTATTGGCATGTCTGCCAAGGTATAGGTGTTTCATAGCTCCCCTCTTGATAAATACCCAGGAATTGTCAATATGATCAAAATGATCTGTTAATTTTAAAGATAAATGGTAATTATATATGATTTGGGGCTTCCATGGTAGCTCAGCTGGTAAAAAATCCAGCTGCAGTGCAGGAGATCCCAGTTAGATTCCTGGGTTGGGAAATTCCTCCGAGAAGAGATAGGCTACCCACTCCAGTGTTCTTGGGCTCCTCTGGTGCTCAGACGGCGAGGAATCCACCCACAATGCGGGAGACCTGGGTTCAGTCCCTGGGTTGGGAAGATTCCCTGGAGGATGGCGTGGCAACCCTCTCAAGTATTCTAGCCTGGAGAATCCCCATGGACAGAGGAGCCTAACGGGCTACAGCCCCCGGAGTCGCAGAGTCGGATGTGACCAAGCACAGCACAGAACATGCGTGATTTTACCCTTATTTCAGGAGGACGCACCATCCAGGGTAACAGCAAAGTCCTTGGCATCAACAACTGTTCTATGGATACTGGATCTATCAATATTTTGGTGAATTGAGCAGATTATATCATCCTTACTGTACTGTAAAGTGAAAATAATAATTTGAGGGAGTGGCACTGAAGTTGCACATGGTATTTTATGCAAAGCTCCTGATACATTTCAGTATTCAACTTCTACCGTTTCTTTTGTAAATACTTTCTAGTACTTCCCCTCTCTCCTTGTCTCAAGTTCTAGTATGGCTAGAGAGCAGGACAGTTCTGTTTACACATATGTTGAATGAGACTTAAACAATTTTAATAAATGAAACACCACAAACAAAAGGACTTATTTACATAATTCAATCTTGCATAGCCACCTGGTCAGTTTGATTATATGGAAATAACCACTATCTCCCTTCCTTCCTTGAACCTAAAAGTAAGCATATTTATAGATCTTCCAGAAAGGCTAATACAGACACATAGAACCCTGAAAGAGGATGCCTCCCTAACTCAGGATGAAAACTGAAAACAGCGTCTTTACAACCTTTCTCAAATGACAAAATATGAGCTGATAGTAACTGGAAATCTGGCTTTGGATTTTTACTGTTCACATTTTTGTGTCCGTGATAAAGTGGGTGCTGACACAAATTGAATCTATTCACTACTTGGATGGAGGTCACCAGGAAAAAAATCAACTCGGAGCTGTGGTGCCTGATAGGGTTTTTGTAGGTCTTGCTTCTAATTCTAAAATAAATGGTGATCACACTAGGTTCAGTGAAGATGCGTTTTGAAGCTGCTCCTATTCACATGCAGAACCATGTGAAAGAGAAAATCCCCAGATGACAATCATGGTGTATTTACCACCATCCTTAGTAAATACATTCATATTACATTTATGAATGTAATATGTCTTCAATGTTTCTTATTTTTGCATGATTGCTATTGTTAGCTTTTGACACATAATATTTGACACATAATATTTGTCATTTGTTTGAAGACTCAAACAAAATGCTGGAGTGAGAGAAAATTAGACACAGTGTCTGTGCCACCATTAGGTTTGCAATTGCTTTTGTTCCTGACTGATGCTATCTTCAAATTTGCATCCGTTTGTCTGGGCTCCTGTGGTGATATGGGATACTACAATAATTCCAACAATCAAGGAGTTTGGTTCTAAGATATGCAGAATGCCTTAACATGTTAGATTGACAGAATTAGTCTACCCTCCTCCCAAAACCTTATTTATAAGTTTTTATGAAAATATCCATTTTTCAAAGATGCATTTATAAGTCAGCTGATAGGTGATTTCCCCCATTAAACAGATATAAAAATACATATATCTGTAATGATATACTTTATGTCGTAGAATGTAAAAAAAGAAAAAAAAAGATTTGGTTTCACCCAGGAAGGCAGTTTTACAACACAATTACATTATTTTACCTCACTAGAAACTTGAGTATCACAAAGTAGCAATCAATGTAAAATCAAATATATACATATATATTTTTTAAAAATCGTAAGTTGTACAGCACACTTGGAATTTACATGGAAATTAGAATGAAATTACTTGGCTGGCTTCTTTATAATAAAGTGGAGCATGGAACACTCAAGTTGTAAATTTCCTTATAAACAAACATCTATAAAATAATTCTGCAAGTTATATTAGAATGAGGAATAAATGTGTAAGAACATATGGGAAGAAAGTCTATGCCAATTCCCTTAATTGTTGCCACCATAATGCCTTTTTTCATCAGGTCTAAGTCATCGATGTAGCCTTCAATGGCAAATGAGTAAATAATGTTTCCACTCCAATTCTAATCGTGAGCCAGCCTCCAGTCTGGCTGATAAGCCAGATGGTGACTTGCAACTCAAAGAACGAGTGCATAATCCAAAGAACATGCACCTTGGTAAAAGGTGACCTTCATTCCAATCCCAATTTCAGCTGTGATTAACTGTGTAACCCTGGACTAATTCCTTTAGCCCTCTGAACTCAGGGTCTTTATCTCTAAAAAGACTACAAACTTCATAGGGTGATTATAAAATTATAAAAAGAGACAACTCATGTCAAAACAAGCCAATGCAGAGCCAAACCCAAAGTCTGGACTCAGGCTGAACTTTCCTATAAAAACACAAAGAGATGGTCATGACAACAAGGATATGTGAGCACAGTGGGGCTAAATGCTACAGACTTGGGCATCTGCTGATAATTGCATGTCAAAAATTAGATTTCCCTAAGTAGTAAAAGGACAGGTAGCAGATGAGAGGAGAAACCAGCTACCAGTGAACTGAATAAGAGCTTACATTTCTGGGGCTTCTACTGTGATCTACTCATTGTGCATGGGTTAACGGGAGAACTATTCAGAGTGGCCTCACAATCCAGATCAGACTCAGACACTCAGAAGAATTGTCAGCACCCAGCATGTAAGAGAGAGGCCATGTCCATAGGACTTGTTTTAAGCAATGGCAAATGGCCCTAAGCAGATTGAGCTATACAAACCCAGGTTGTCTGATTTTACTTTTTCCCCACAAAAGACTTTGGAGATAAACTTCCATTTCAGGAGGTTTATTATGAGGGTAGTTTTTCAAACTTCCAAAATGCCCTGATATTTTTTCAGGTCAAACATATTTCTAGGGGAAAGTTCTGAACATTCTGCTAAAATTAAATATTGTTAGGATAACTCTAGCAGGCTAATCTCAGGAAACCCTATATAAAGAGGGTAGGTCTCTTTCATCCAAAACATTCATCTCAACTTCTGCTTAATTGACAGTGGACTGCCAATGTGATTAACAGTGAGATTTTCTTGAGAGACCTGCTTTTTGGCCTTTGAATACCACACATTCTATAAACTTCATTCCCCAACTGAGAAAGGGAGTGCCAGTGGGAATAGAGAGGAAAAGAAAGGATTTACCCTTGCTATTTCAGGTGTCATATTCACATTCAAAACACTTTCTAATGCATTTACTTTCAGAAATCTTCACATTTTCCAGAGGGGCAGGTAGGTGTTTTTATCCCAATTTTACAGATGAGAAGCTTGAAACCCAAGGTTAAGTGACTGGCTTGCTGCAGCGCTGGGAACCAATGTCAAGATCAGACTTCCACCATCAATGTCTGATTGCTCAGACCACTGGACCAAGACTTTTTCTGAGTACAACACAAATGCTTGGAAAATAGTTTTAACCTCTTTTAGGAATACAAGCATTCAACACTGTGTCTC
The DNA here is from genome assembly GCA_020226075.1 of Hydropotes inermis. Classification (NCBI taxonomy): domain Eukaryota; kingdom Metazoa; phylum Chordata; class Mammalia; order Artiodactyla; family Cervidae; genus Hydropotes; species Hydropotes inermis. The sequence goes on along the minus strand of CM035281.1, from coordinate 4,036,193 downwards.
TGGGTTAAAATGGATTTTCCAAATGCCTGACGAACATGGAGATAGTGAAGGCAGGACGATGGCTGCTATGTTTAATAGAGATAGAGACTATTGTAAGTCATTTTGTAGGCTAAGTCGTTCATCATTTCTATTTTCATGCATGAATTCAACAAGCACTTGTCAACCAGTGGCACAATTATCAGTTAAATTCCAAATGAATATACAGACAGATGTTATACATGTATAATACACGTTTATAACTATTATTTATAGAAACTATTCAGCGACACTTCTCTGGTGAATCATTCACTATATTAGGGCATATAGTCAGGGGTATATTATCTCTTTTAAGTATTGAACAACTTTGCCCAATATTGTCCCAATAATATACGTAAAAAAGCTTGCAAACTATACAGTAAGTTAGCTTAGACAGTATCCAAACCTAGATTGGTGTTGGAAAGAACACAGGCTTTTCTATCAAACAGATCTGTGTTCCAATTAGAGTTTCACACTTACTAAACAAGTTGCAATGGTATTACTTAAACTCTATGAGTTTGTTTCCTGATTTGAAAACAGAACTATTAATAACTAACACCATTGTCCTACAATACATGATTTTTCTGAGAATTAAGAAAAAAAATATTTTTAAGTGTAATACACTTTTTCCTAGAAAAGTAAGATTCCCCTTCTAAAGATAGCTTCAAAGTACCTGGAAAAGTTAATTTTTAAAAATCTTAAAATACAGGTGATTTGATGATTAAGTAAGAAGTGTTCAGAGCAAGAAACAAAGGAAGACAGAAATCCAGAGCAATAAGCTGAATTCAACAGTTGGCCTTCAATTCAAGGCATATAGTTACCAGGTGGACTTGAGTTTTGTTCTTCATAGACTCATAGGGACAAAGGTAACAGATGAAAAAAACCAAATCCTACATCAGGTGGAACGTCTAATGAAATCCTCTTACATAAAATGGGGATATTCAAGAGTTATGTTTCATCAAATTACTGAGCCCATATATTCCCCGATAAAAATGAGCAACATGGGAAATAATATTTTGACAAGGAACCAGGGGTAAAATGTGCCTAAGAATTCAAAATATCAATCAACAGTTTATGTTTACAACTTAGATTGTTCAAAAACTAGCAAGCTAAGAATTCTGTTTGGAGAAACCTAAATTAGCAGTGCTTTTGTGGCTGCCATTCAGAAGGCACATTCCTTATAGCAACGAAAGACGTGTTCTGAACCTGCAGGCACTTTATGGCTCAGTGTATGGGGCGCAGATGGAAATGTACACCCCCAGTCTTCCCTGAAAGAGGTATATCTGCGAACGTCAAATGATACTGCCTGGTCGCCTGGCCTCCATTTAACCTGGATCTAGGTGCTGGCTGAGGTCCTCCCCCCCACCCTTGGGACACTGACAGGTACGAACACACAATCCACTACCTGGGATTGCTTCAAGTGACAGACTAATGAGACGGTCACAAAGGTCTGGAGGACCATCAAGAGCTAGGACCTAGTTAGATGACGAGGCTCATCTCTATGAGTTCACGCTGCAAGACCGGGAGAAGGGGCCACTTCATCTAATGCATACAAACCAACACAGAGGGTGAAGGAAAGTGAGGGAAAAAAGGACTATTTTCAAACAAAAAAATTAGATAAAGCCTCAGAAGAAAGTTAATGAAATGAAAATATGTACTTTACCTGATAAAGACTTCAAATAATGCTGCTGAGTTCAGGAGAATAATGAAAGAACAGAGTGAAAATTTTAACAAAGAGAAAGGAATATAAGGATGGACCAAATAGAAATCACAGGACTGAGAACATAATAATCAAACTGAAAAATACAATAGAGGGATTCAAACTAGATGAAGAGAAAGCAAGATTCCACCAACTCAAGGACATAGCAGTGGAACTCATGCAATTAGAGCAGCAAAAAGAAAAGAAAATATTGAGGTTAGCTTAGGGGACTCACAGGACAATATCAAACAGACTAAAACTCACATTATAGAGTTTTCAGAAAGTGAAGAGAGAAAAAAAGGGGGTAGAAAATTTAATCAAAGAAATAATGGCTAAAAATGTTCCCATCCTTAGAAACAAAACATACATTCACATCCAGGATTCCCAGAGAGTTTTAAATAAGACAAACTCAAAGACTTCCACACTAAGACATATTATAATTAAAATGTCTAAAGTTAAAGACAAGGAGGGAATCTTAAAAGGAGCAAGAGAAAAGCAATTTGTTACAAACAGAGAACCTCCATAAGGCTATCAGTTTTTCAGCAGAAACTTTGCAGACTGGAAAAGGGGTAGCACAATATACTCAAAGTACTGGGGTGGGGGACAAAACACTGCCACCCAAAAATACTCAACCCAGCAAAATTGCCCTTCAGACTTGAAGGAAAAATTAAAAAAAGTTTGCAAGACATGAAAAAGCTAAAGGAGTTCATCATCAGTGTTAAATGAGATTTCTTAAAGTGAAATGAGAGGATGCTAGTTAGTAAAAGGAAAACACATGAAAGTAAAATTCCGTCTGGGAAAGGTAACTGTATAGGGCATGCACGCGTGCGTACTTAGTCACTCAGTTGTGTCTGACTCTTTGCAGTCCCATGGACTGTAGTCTGCCAGGATCCTCTGTCCATGGAATTTTCCAGGCAAGAATACTGGAGTGGGTTGCCATTTCCTACTGCAGAGGATCTTCAACTCAGCTATATCATAGCTGTAAAGGTAGTGGGTTAATCACTCTTAAAGCTAGTATAAAGGTTAAAAGGCAAAAGTAATACAAATAACTGTAACTAAAATATTTTGGTGGATACCTAAGATAAAATTATGTAAACTGTTAAATCAAAATTATAAAATGTGGTGGGGAAAAATGTGTAGAGCTATAGAATGCATTTGAAATTAAGTTATCAACTTAAAATAGACTGCTATAAACATATGTTGTTTTTACTCAAGCCTTATAGTAACTGCAAGTCAAAAACCTGTGATAGTTATACAAAAGACAAAAAGAGGTAGAATCTAAGTATACCGCCACAGAAAATCACTAAATCACAAAGTAAGAGAGCAAGAGAATCAGAGAGAACAGAGAAATTATAAAATAGCTGGAAAAAAATGAATGCAACGGCAATAAGTACATTATCTATCAATAATTAATTTAAATGTAAATGAGCTAAATTATGCATAGACATAGAGTGACTGAATGGATAAAAATACATGCTACCTGTAGGAGCCTCAGCTCAGATAGAAGGACACAGGCTTAAGTGAAGTGATGAAAATAGATATTACATACAAACAGAAACCAAAGAGAAGCTGGGCGCTATACTCACATCAGGTGGAATGTGTGCTAAGTTGCTTCAGTCATGGCTGAGTCTGCAACCCCATGGAGTGGCCCGCCAGACTCCTCTGTCCCTGTGGTTTTCCAGACAAAAATACTGGAGTGGCTTGCCATTTCCTTCTCCAGCGATTAGATGAAATAAACTTAAAATAAAAAAAGCTGAAATAACAAAGAAGGTTATTATGTAATGCTATTAGGATCAATTCAATAATAAGGCATAACATGTATAAATTTGTATATATCCAACATAGAAGTTCTTTAAGAACTTCTTTATATATTTAATATATAAAACATATTAATAGACTTAGGATGGAAAAAGATAACAATAAAATAATAGTAGAGAACTTTAGCACTCCACTTTTGTCAGTGGATAAACCCTCCAGACAGAAAACCAAACAGGAAACATCAACCTTAAGCACCGCGCTAACCAGATGGGCTTAACGGACACGCATAGAATATTCTGCTGAAAGGCCGTAGGCTATGCACTCTTTTCAAGTGCATCTGGAAGATTTTCCAGGATTGATGCTATGTTAGTATACAAACCAAGTCAATCAACTTAAGGAGCTTTAAATCATATAAATCTTTCCTGAAACATGACAAAATCAATTAAAAAAAGAAAAGCTGGAAAAAATCTCTCAATATGTCAAAATTAAACACCATGCCACTCAAGAATTAATAATATAAAAAAGAAATCAAAATAGAAATAAAAAATATCTCGAGATGAATGAAAATGGAAATGTTGTTGCTGTTCAGTCGTCATGTCCAACTCTTTGTGACCCTGTGGTCTACAGCATGCCAAGCTTCCCTGTCCCTCACCATCGCCTGGAATTTACCTAAGTTCATGGCCATTGAACTGGTGATGACTACAACATACCAAAACTTATAGGATGCAGCAAAATCAGTTTCAAGAGTAAATTTATAGTAATAAATGCCTACATTAAAGAAACAAAGATCTCAAACAACTTAACTTTACCCCTCAAGGAATTCAAGAGAAGACTAAATTAAGCCCAAAGTTAGTAAAATGAAAGAAATAACAAAAAAAGGCTGAAATAAAATAAAAGACTAAAATGACAGAAGAAAAGTTTAATAAAGCTAAGCTGTCTTTTTGAAAATATTTTTTTAAATAGGCAATATTCATTTACAATGAAAAGTCTCATAAAGCAAGATGATTAAAGAAATTTACAAAATCTCATAGCTAACAACATACTCAATGGTGAATAATCAAAACTATATTGAAAAAAAACCTGATACTATGATTAATTGATTTTTGACAAGGGTGTCAAACACATTTGATGGAGAAAGAATAGTCTCTTATATTAATGGTGCGAAGACAACCAGATGAAAAATGATGAAGTCAGACACTATTTCACATCATATAAAAACTTAAAATCAATCAAGAACCTAATTTAAAAAAGCTAAAATTATAAAACTTTTGGAATTATCCATTATGGTAAAGTTTCAAAATAATTCAAATCCTGGAAAACCACTTGGTTGTTCCTGAATGTGGAATATAGAGTGGCGGGAAGAGAGATAAACAGGCAGAGCCCAGAGGATTTTTAGGTCAGTGAAACTATTCTGCATGATAGCATGATTATGAACACAGACACATGATGCATGCATTTGCCAAAACCATAGATGTGCAATACCAAGAGTGGACTCTATGTAAGCTACAAACTTGGGCTAATAATGATGTGACAGTGTAGGTTTATCAATTGCGCAAATATACCACTCTGTTGATAATGAGGGAAGTTGTGTGTGGGAGTGGGGTGGGTGGGGGGATCCGCATACAGGAATTCTTTGTGCTGTTTGCTCAGTTTTGCCATAAACCTAAAACTGCTATAGAAAGTAAAGGCTATTTTTTTTTTAAAGATTATGCAACCATATGATCCAGCAATTCCACTCCTAACGCATGTATCTTGAGAAAGCCAGACTTCTAAAGGATGCCGGCTCTCTGGTGTTCATTGCAGAACTATTTATGACAGTCAGGATGTGGAAGCAACCTAACTATGACAGACAAAAGTATAAAGAAGATATCGTACATGCTTGCAATGGAATACTACTCAGCCATAAAAGGAACTGAGATACTGCCATTTACAGAGACATGGCTGGACCTAGATATTCACACAGGTGAAGTTAGAAACAGAAAAATAAATGTCCTCATGGTCTTTAAATGAGGAATCCAGAAAATGATATAGACAGACTTAATTGCAAAGCAGAAACAGAGTCACAGAAGTAGAGAACAAACATGCGCTTGTCAAGAGGAGAGTTAGGATGAATTGAGAGGCTGGGATTGACGAATATACACCGCTATGTATAAAACAGATAACTAATGAGTTCCTACTGAAAAGCACAAGAGAACTCCACTCAGTGTTCTGTGGTGAGCTAAGTGGGAAGGGAATCCAAAAAACAGTAGATATTTACTTGCAATATTATAATGCAATGATACTCAAATAGAAATCAATCAAAAAGTAAATAAGAATAAAAAAGATTATACATAGGATTGGACCTGACCTAGTAATTCTGCTCCCAGATATATATGCAAAAGAAATAAAAACAAGTACTCAAACTAATACCTATACACAATTATTCATAGTAGCAATACTGCCTTTTCTTTTTTCTCTTCATTTGGTTCCTATGTCGTGTCCAGCTCTTTTGAGACCACATAGACTGCAGACCGCTAGACTCCTCTGACTATGGGATTCCTTAGGCTAGAAAACTGGAGTGGGCTGCCATTTCCTTCTTTGGGGCATCTTCCCAACCCAGGGATCAAGCTGGTATCTCCTTCATTGGCAGGCAGAATCTCTACCACTGAGCCACCTAGGAAGTCCATTAGCATTATTACAAGAGCCAAAATCTGGGAATTTCCTAACCTTTAGAGCAAAAGGGAAAAGGATAAACAAATTGTGGTATGTGCATACAATAAAATATTATCCACTTGTAAAAATGAAGTACTAATATAAGTTACAGCATGGATAAATTAAAAAACATCATGCTAAGTGAAAGATGCCATATGTAGAATGTCACATAATGTGTGATTCCAGTTACATGGAAATACCTATAATAGATAAACTCATAGAGACAGATAGGTAACTACTGGTTGCCCAGGGCTGGGGAGAGGGTGCAATTAGGAGCAATAGCTTAGCGTTTATGAAGTCTTCTTGTGATGACAATGTTTTAGAACCAGAAGCAGGTGGCAATTGTACCACATTGTGAATGTACTTGATGGCACTGAATTGCATACCATAAAATACTTACTTATGTTGATTTTACCTTAAAAAATATGTAGATGAGCTAGGCAAAAAATTGGAAAGTGAAACTTATCTCTTGCTGATCAAACTACATAGCTCGTCAAATCGGGGAACTTTAAAGGTGGTGTTGTGAATATGGTATGCATCTAATGACATCATCTTGCACATTAGATTGTCTAACATAGATTATTTAAATTATGGCCCTACTCTGTTTATATTCATAAATAAAGTCACAGAACATCATCAAATTGGAGTTTATTTACAAGTCATTTATAAATGCTTACTGTGAAACTTTAAGATAACCTGACTTCTGAATTACATTAAGAATTTCTCCTGTAATTTTATGTAAAATATATATTTTATAAATAAAGGTTTTAAGCATAGTTAAGATAAATTCTAGCTCAGCTCCACACAAATTATTTATCATCCCAGCAATTTTCATATCATTAAACAAGCAGACTATAGGCACAGAGATAATAATAATCATGTAAAACTCAGAAAAAAAAATTATTCTGATTCTCTCCTTGCCTCTCAAAGCCCAACTAATGGTCGAAGGATGTAATTGAGGAAATTATGAGACTGATACAGAATTTCACTTAGTAGTAAGTTTTTTCTTGTTTCTATGTGTAACAAATCCCATACAATGGTATCATACATTTGTAAAGTTCCTATATCAATGTAAGCATCTTCAAATATATTAGACAATTCACATCAGGTAGTTTTTCTCCCATGCTATAGTTCTGATAGAAAGTTAGCTCCAAACATTTTCTTGTCTTGGTAGTTCATGCTGCAATTTCCAAAGGAATGCCAAAATCTAATTTAATTTCCATGGTAGAACATTTGAGTCTAAGTTTTATAAACTTAAGAATGATCTGACATTACTTAACTGTTTCTTCTTATTTGTACCACAGCTTCTGTTTGCTTTAGATTTTCTATCTGCTCACTATTGTTAATGTTATACATTGTTTATTTTTATATCATATCAGGGAGTTTGTGTTATTATTCCTTTTTTTACTGAAAAGAAAACTGAAGTCTAGAAAGTTAATTAAATGTGTCCATGGTCATAAAGGAGGCTTTGCAGGAATAAAATTTCATGCCCTGTATTATATAATATATTATTGACATATATTTTTGAATATAAAAAAATCATCCTGCCATTGAGAAACTTGCAGTTGAGGCCATAACAATGCTGATATCCACGTAATAGGTTATAGATGACCCTTATCATCTACTGGCCTTGAATCACTTAACTAGTAAGATAGATACACGTCTTACCTGCTTCATGCAAAGGTTTATAAAAGTGTTTGAAAGTTTACTGTAGGCTGCATAATTAATTATTTTGATTATTAATTTGATGAGGACCATAAGGTCATGCAATTTAACTTAGATAAGCTATAAAATTATTAAACACCCAGTGCAAAGCAATATGCTAGCATCAATCTTCAAAGCAATCTTCAGTTCAGTTCAGTTCAGTCGCTCAGTCGTGTCCAACTACTTGCAACCCCATGAGTCGCAGCACACCAGGCCTCCCTGTCCATCACCAACTCCCGTAGTACACCCAAACTCATGTCCATTGAGTGGGTGATGCCACCCAGCCATCTCATCCTCTGTTGGCCCCTTCTCCTCCTGCCCCCAATCCCTCCCAGCATCAGGATCTTTTCCAGTGAGTCAACACTTCGCATGAGTTGGCCAAAGTATTGGAGATTTAGCTTCAGCATCAGTCCTTCCAATGAACACCCAGGACTAATCTCCTTTGGGATGGACTGGTTGGATCTCCTTGCAGTCCAAGGGGCTCTCAAGAGTCTTCTCCAATGCTACAGTTCAAAAGCATCAATTTTTTTGCACTCAGCTTTCTTCACAGTCCAACTCTCACATCCATACATGACCACTGGAAATACCATAGCCTTCACTAGACAGACTTTTGTGGGTAAAGTAATGTCTCTACTTTTTAATATGCTATCTGGGTTGGTCATAACTTTCCTTCCAAGGAGTAAATATCTTTTAATTTCACGGCTGCAATCACCATTTTCAGTGATTTTGGAGCCCCCCCAAAATAAAGTCTGACACTGTTTCCACTGTTTCCCCATCTATTTCCCATGAGGTGATGGGACCAGATGCCATGATCTTAGTTTTCTCAATGTTCAGGTTTAAGCCAACATTTTTTTACTCTCCTTTTTCACTTTCATCAAGAGGCTTTTTAGTTCCTCTTCACTTTCTGCCATAAGGGTGGTGTCATCTGCATATCTGAGGTTATTGATATTTCTCCTGGCAATCTTGATTCCATCTTGTGCTTCTTCTAGCCTAGCGTTTCTCACGATGTGCTCTGCATATAAGTTAAATAAGCAGGGTGACAATATACAGCCTTGATGTACTCCTTTTCCTGTTTGGAACCAGTCTGTTGTTCCATCTCCAGTTCTAACTGTTGCTTCCTGACCTGCATATAGGTTTCTCAAGAGGCAGGTCAGGTGGTCTGGTATTCCCATCTCTTTCAGAATTTTCCATAGCAATCTTAGGAGGTCAGTATTACAATGTTAACTTTTCAGAAACAACAACTGTGAAAGGTTGTTAGAAACTTGTTCAAAGTGGAAAGGTAAATAGAGACACTGATACTAAAAGTCATGTTCTTCTGGTCAGAATTTCCAAGCTCCTTCCACAGGCTCCTCTGAAGTCTCATCAAATGTTCCTGGTTTCATGTCAGTCATTCTGGGGTTGTGTGTGATCAGTGAATTACTAAACTTCTTAAAGCATCAGTTTCCACAGTGCTTGGTCTAATTAGACTAAGGTTATTTTGCCATAAATTATCTGTCAAACAAGTAGTTTCACAGGAGAATGGGTGTAGCGAGACCAGCATATAAACACTGTGGGGCCCCATAACTCCTAGGTTTACTAAGAAGTAATTATAAGGAGAGATGTATTTCTCCATGATTAAAATTTCAAATAGCCTTATTGCACTTAATAATGTTCTATGGATTATCATCCTTTCATCTAAATCATTTTAAATTTTTGATTAATTCAGTCTCAAGGAGTGAGGTGTAAAATTAGTTCAGTGAGTTAACTGGGTGTAATATCTGAATTAAGCTAGGGGATTTTTGTTATGCAAACTGTCAGTATCAAATTCAAAGGCAATCACCTCTCAAATCCTCAATTCTTCCATCTGGGCTTTCCTAATAGCTCTGTTGGTAAAAAATCAGCCTGCAATGCAGGAGACATCGGTTCAGTTCCTGGGTTAAGAAGATCCACTTGGGAAGGGTTAGGCTACCCACTCCAGTATTCTTGGGCTTCCCTTGCGGCTCAGCTGGTAAAGAATTCACCTGCAATGCAGGAGACCTGGGTTCAATCCCTGGGTTGGGAAGATACCCTGGAGAAGGCTACCCACTCCAGTATTCTGGCCTAGGGGATTCATGGACTGTAAAGTCCATGGGGTCACAATGAGTCGGACACGACTGAGCCGCTTTCACTTTCGTGGAATATAACTGATAAAAATAACTACCCTTAACATTTGTTATATAGATTAAATGAGATAGCCTCAGTCAATTCCTAGCATAATGCCTAGAATATGATAAACTTTTAATTTATTTATTTTTCTCCCCATCCCTTTTCCCAGTCACTGTGTTAAGTCATTTTCCTTCTACACTACGATTTTTCTTAGAGGTGCACAGATGAAGAACGACAACAGCTTTCTGTAGCTGAAAAACACAGAATAGTAGTGAGCAATCTGAATAGGAAGCCCAGTTGTGACATTGAGTTTATAGTCCTGTTTACATCAATATACAACCCTTTATGGGGGTCAAAAATGCCTCCTCTTCACAGGCATTGTTTGATATGTGAACTGTTATTGTGACATACAAACTCTGCAAGCTTTAGCAAATAGAAAAAGGGAAGCCTATGCTTTTCCTGATACTCAAAGCTCTGTGTCTCCATTACCTTCATGAAAACACTTCTGGTTGTGTGATATTATAGCAAAAATGCCCTTAAAAATCAACATGTTTGATTTCTTTCATTTCGCAAACAAGGAAAACAGTAAAAAACCATTTGCTTAAAGTCATATAACAAGTTTGCTTCAGAGACTCTGACCATTCCAGACCTCACATCTCCTGATTTGCAATGTAGCATTCCTTTCTCTGCATCATTCCAGAGCCCTTCTTTCAGAGTGAAGGACATGTTCCAAATATTTGCAATCCAGAAATTAAGTCTATATTGTTGAAAGATTTAAGGCACAGATTTATATTGTTGAAAGATTTAAGGCATGTTTGTTTTACTTTTCTTTCTTTAAAACTATTGTTAAATATTTCATAGATACAAATAAGTGTATACAGCCTGAAAGTAAAATTAAAAATACAACAAAACAAATCCAAATCAACACTATCCAGGTTAAGAAATAGTATGTTACCAGTCTGTTTAAGACTCATATCTCTTCATGTCTTTATTATAACATCCACTGAATGTGTAACCACTATTCTGAATTTTATGCAATTTCTTGTTTTTAAGAATGATGTTTTTATTACATATCCATAAATGACGAGTTATTTAGCTTTATTTGTTTTTTGAAATGTATATGTAAATGAAATAACACTATATGCCTTAATTTAGAATACATTTTCTACTCACAGTTATATTTTTAAAAAATGATTCACATTAATACTACTCACTAAAACCATTCTTTTCCAATGCAGTATTGCATTCAATTGTATGAAAATACCATATTTATTTAGCTTTTATTCTGTAGGTATACATTTGAGTGGTTTCTAAAGTGTGATATATTAAACATTGTTGCTGTAAATAAGCCTTTGTGTGTCTCCTGATTCTTACATGCTATGGTTTTTCTAGCATATGTATTTGAGAATAAAGTTGTTGTGACATAGATTTTTCACTTATTCAAAACGGTACTATCAGTTTACACTGCCACCATGTCCATTGCTCCTTTTCCTTGAACACCTCTAATAATTCTGTTTAAAATTTGTGTCCATCTGTGAAGTGTGGATGATATCACATCATAGCTTTGCTATGCATTATTGAAAAGAAATGAGTGTGTTCTCACTTGCTGATAGGTCACTGACATTTCCTCTTGTTCAATGTCATCTTTGCCTATTTTTCTTGCTGTGCTATTTGTCTTCTTTTTATTGATTTAACATATATTTGTTTGTGTCTGTGTGTGTGTGTATGTGTGTTAGAGAGAGAAAGCAGAGCTCTTATTCCAGAGTAATAAGTGATGTTCCAAATAGTTATAGACTTTAGATAAAGTTCATACTGTTGGAAAGTTTAAGATACAATTTATAGCATTGTAAATGGAGATCAGTGATATCATTTTCATATATGTTATATAATATTTGACATCCATATTACGTAACATAGACACACCAAAATTTTCCACATGCTTTGAAATTAAGTATGGATATGTGACCTGCTTTGAGCAAAGACTCACATGAAGAGAAAATTTGTATTATATCAGAGAAAGTTTACAAAGAGCCAGTACATTGACCATCCTCACTTCCTGTGCTGATAGGATAAAGGTTGAAAGTGTCAAGGTGAAACTCCTTTAGTCTAAATCTCTGACTAACTGCACTGAGTAAATTCCCCAGTCAGTCCAAACTAATTATGTAATGTGAGTAAAATAAACTTTTCCTGTGTTAAGTCGATAGTATTTTGGAGTTGATTAACACATTGACACTTTTACCTTTTTTTGACTTGATAAACTGTGTTTCATCAAAATCGAAGTGTTGCACTTTGAAAGACCATTAAGAAAAAAAGCACATAAGCAACATATTGGGAGACAATATTGACAACACATGTATCAGGAAAACAACTTATAGCCAGTAGATTTAAATAATTCTTAGAAAAAGTAAAGTATGAACAACCTAATATTCTCTCAAATGACAAAATATTTGAAAAGATGATTCATGACAAATATTCAATTGACTCATAAGAAAGTGAAAAGATTCACAATCACATTAATAAGTAGAAAATTAAAATTATTAGGAAATATCATTACACACATATTAGAATAGCTAAAGTTAAAGAATAAAATGACCACACATCATGTTGGCAAAGGTGTGAAGCACTGGAATTCTCATTACTGCTGGTGGGAATGTAAAATTTTATAACCTTTATAAAGGTAGGAAATCCTGACATATGCTACAACATGGCTGAAACCTGAGGACATTGTGCTGAGTGAAATAAGCCAAATGCAAAAAGACAAATTACTACATGATTCCACTTATATAAGGCATCTAGAATAGTCAAAATCATAGAGACATAAAGTAGAATGTTAGTAGCCAGAGTCGAAGGGAAGGGGTAACTGTTGTTCACTTGGTATGAAGTTTACTTTCTGCAAAAGGGAACGTGTTCTAGCAATAGTTTGCAGAGCAATGTGAATGTTCTTGGTGGTACTAATCTGGTGAGATAGCAACTACTATGTTATGTATATTTTACCATAATTAAAAATTTTTTAAAATACTTTGGTTAAATTTGATATCTCCTCCTTGACTCTTTTGTAGAGTATATAAAAATATATTCTAAGGGACATGAAAATATCTGTTCTTCTTGCATTTTTTCTGCAAATAGTTTTCAGAAAACTATTTTAAACATTTCAATGTATTATTGAACTGTTTTGATTTTTGATATTTTTCTATAAATGTGTTCATTTCTCCTAAGTTTTTACTTTTAATTTCTTTGCACAAAGTTTTTACATTATCTCTGTTTTTCCTGTCCTTGTAGCATTGCTCTTTTAAAATTTGTAATAATGTTCATCTATTTTTGTACTTTTTTTATTAGCTTTTTCATCAATTATTTGTCAATTTTTCCTGCATTTTCAGTCTTTGTTTTATCCTAGTAAAAGTTCTGACATGACAAAATCCTTTAAAATTAAAAAATATATTTTCAATGTTATTCATTTCTAAGAATTTTTAGACGAGAGGATGAAATGGTTGAATTGCATCACCAGCGGATGGACATGAGTTTGACTCTGGACATCCCAGAGTTGGTGGTGGACAGGGAAGCCTGGCGTGCTGCCATGCATGCATGGGGTTCCAAACAGTCAGACACGACTGAGTGACTGCACTGAACTGAACTGAAGAATTTTCAGATGTCCCTAGGTTATCTTTTATATTTAAGTATGCTTTGAATTTTCTAAACATATGGAGAAAACAGAATTTGCATTTTGTTACCTTTTTACTGATTGTTTCAGTAAAAGCACTTAGTGTCTGAGAATATAATCTATTTGATCAAAATGTTTCGAATTTGTACAAAATTGCCATATAACTATGTCAATTTTCATTGGCTTTATATATCTTCTTAAAAAGAATGTATATTCTTTACTGTGGTATTATGTTAGATCACACATGCTAATTGTTGTTTAAATAATTTGTTATTTTCTAACAAAGGTTTATGAAAATCTTCGTCTCTGATTATAGATATGCTTACTTCTGTCTTCTTTAGTTTTGCATTTGAAGTTATAATACCAAGGGCAGAAAAGTTTAGAATTGTAGTAATTTCCTCTTATCATTAAAAAGCTAAGACCCTCTTTATCTGTAAGTGAAGTTTTGTTATCTAATTTTTGTTTTTATTAATGAAGTAATAAACACAGCTATAACTATATTGTCATTAAGTGCTTAATAATTTTATAGTATACAATTTCCCATATTTTTACTCATAATTTCTGGGGTTCTTTTACAGTTCTGGTTATAATTAGCATTTGACTTGATTTGCCTTTTTAACTGTCATACAAATTTATATTTTTACATTTAACGTGTTTACAAATATGCTGCAAGGCAAACGGACAGCATCTTGTTCTGCTGGTCGCTGCTGTTCAGTCGCTGTCGCCCAGCTCTCTGTGATCCCGGGGACTGCAGCCCACGCCGCTTCCCTGCGCTTCGCCATTATCCCGAGTTCTCTAAGACCCATGTCCGTTGAGCTGACGATGCCATCTAACCATCGCTTCCTCTGTCCCCCTTCTCATTTTGCCCTCAACCTTCCCCAGCATCAGAGTCTCTTCCAATGAGTCTCTTCACATCAGGTGGCCAAACTATTGGAGTTTCAGCTTCAGCATCAGTCTTTCCAATGAATATTCAGGACTGATTTCCTTTAGGATGGGCTGGTTGGATCTCCGTGCCAAGGGACTCTCAGAAGTCTTCTCCAACAACATCATTCTAAAGCATGTTTTTCGCCACTCAGCCTTCTTTACGATCCGGTTCTCATGTCTGTACATGACTACTGGAGAAACCATAGCTTTGATTATAGGAACCTTTGTTCTAGTACTACAATTGATTTTTCTTTATTCCTTTTCATTGCACAGTCTCATAATTTTTATTCTGCTAATTTGTAAATTATAAACTTAATTTCATTTTAACAATTATTTATGGCTCATAAAATGCTAAAGTTAATCAGCGTCTTTATTTTTTCCCTGAAAGTAGGTTTTTAAAATATGTTAAATCCAATTATTCCCTTCCTGTCTTATATGAGATTTCCATGCATATTGACTCTATAATTTTTCTAATATGTCATTTAATAATTTATTTTTTGTTTATTATCTTTAAACACATATTTAGAACACTCTTTAGGTTTCATTTCTTCTTTCTCTGAAGATATTTCATTGAGAACATATTCCTTTCACATGAGATTAATCTTTTAAACTATGCTTATTGTAGCTAAGATACTGTCAAACTTGGATTTTTATTTTTCTAAAAATGTATTTGTTTCACATTTAATCTTAAAATATAGTCTCCTTCCTTATGGAGTTTTAAATTAATATATTTTTCTGTGTTGAATTAAGAGATTATGCTATTCTTTTCTGAGTTCCATAGTGGCAGCTGGTATTTTATATCATGTTAACATTAAGTTTCAGTTTCTCTTTGTTTTTCTGGTTGCTCTAAATAGATTTTTGGTCTTTAATATCCTCTGCAGAAATTAGCATTTATTGAGCTTCTAACCCTTAAAGTGGGTTTTTTTTTTTTCAGTTTTAGATATTCCTTAAGATAGTTTTCTTTTTTTCATTCTAGAAGTTCTTTTTTTTTTCCAGTCAGAGTAGAATAATTTTAGTTTGTTATTTTTTGTCATAATTATAATATTGATATTATATACTTAGTCATTTTATTCAATGCTATAAAATTTCAATCTGTAATTTTTGTGAATCTAAATTTGTAGTTGATTATTTTTGATGCACAATTTCAATTTTAGACTTGCAAGTTTTGAACTATTTAAAATATTGTCTCTTGTTTCTTTAAATCATGTCTGTGTTTACACTGAGGAAACCAGAATTGAAAGAGACACGTGTACCCCAATATTCATCACAGCACTGTTTATAATTGACAGGACATGGAAGCAACCTAGATGCCCATCAGCAGACGAATGGATAAGGAAGCTGTGGTACATATACACAATGGAATATTACTCAGCCATTAAAAAGAATTCATTTGAATCAATTCTAATGAGATGGATGAAACTGGAGCCTATTATTCAGAGTGAAGTAAGTCAGAAAGAAAAACACCAATACAATATACTCACACATATATATGGAATTTAGAAAGATGGTAATGATGACCCTATATGTGATATAGCAAAAGAGACACAGATGTAAAGAACAGTCTTTTGGACTCTGTGGGAGAAGGTGAGCGTGGGATGATTTGAGAGAATAGCACTGAAACATGTATGTTACCATATGTGAAACAGATTGCCTGTCCAGGTTGGATTCATGAGGCAAGTACTCAGGGCTGGTGCACTGGGAAGACCCAGAGGGATGGGATGGGGAGGGAGGTGGGAGAGGGGTTCAGGATGGGGAGCACATGTAAACCCATGGCTGATTCATGTCAATGCATGGCAAAACCACCACAATATTATGAAGTAATTAGCCTCCAATTAAAATAAATAAATTAAAAATAAATAAATAAATCATGTCTGTGTTTAAACAGAAGTCATTCAGACAAGCTTGTTTCTCTCATGTGCAAGGGCTAAATCAAATCAGGTCCAAAGTATATTTGTGGTAACATATCTATGAATGTCAGCTTGTAATAAAAACATTCTCAGGGTAGGTTTTATTTTTTAATTCTCCAGAAGAACCAAAGTTGACACAAGCAAAATGGTTCTTCATCCTGTATTTTGTCTGCATTATTTCCATTGCTTTACCCCATCTCCATCACACTTCAGCAATGTTTTAGTCACAGTATTTCAATAAGAAGTCTATTACTATTTATCTACACCATCAGAAATGTGTAACAGTATTTGTGTGTAACTGCATTTATCTTCTACAGCTTCAATAATAAAATATCAGAGATTGGGTAATTTAGATAACATAAATTTCTTTTCTCACACTTTTGGAGGCTACAAGTCCAAGATCAAGATCAGCAGGTCTAGTTTCTTATGCGGCTTCTCTTTTTGGCCACCTTCTCACCATGTCCTCACATGGCCTTTCATCTGTATGAATGCACCCCGTGATATCTCTTCCTCATATTTTAGGACACTATTCCTCCTGAAACAGGGTCCAACCCTTATGACTTCATTTAACTTTAATTACCTCTTTGTATTTCCTATCCCCAAATACAGTCTCATTGGAGATTATGGTTTCAAGAAATGAATTTTGGCCAGGGAGAAACAATACAGTCCAAAACAGTGATTGAAATGTTTATTTTGTTCTATTTTTTTTACAGTTCTTTCATGTGGATTATTTTTATTATTACCATTTATGACCATTTCTCTGTCTCTTGATAGTTGTCTTCTTTCCCTTAAGATATTTTACTTTTATATTAAAGGCTATTTAGAGATAAGGAAATATGAAAGATGGGCACAATAAAGGACAGAAATGGTTTGGACCTAACAGAAGCAGAAGATACTAAGAAGAGGTGGCAACAATACACAGGAAAACTGTACAAAAAAGATCTTCAGACCCAGATAACCATGGTGGTGTGACCACCCCTCTAGAACCAGACATCCTGGAATGTGAACTCAAGTGGGCCTTAGGAAGCATCACTGTGAATAAAGCTAGTGGAGGTGATGGAATTCTAGTTCAGCTATTTAATATCCTAAAAGATGATACAGTGAAAGTGCTGCACTCAATATGCCCACAAATTTGGAAAACTCAGCAGTGGCCACAGGACTGGAAAAGTCAGCTTTCATTCCAATGTCAAAGAAAAGCAATGTCAAAGAATGTGCAAACTACCGCACAATTGCACTCATCTCACATGCTAGTAAAGTAATGCTCAAAATTCTGCAAGCCAGGCTTCAACACTACTTAAACCATGAACTTCTGGATGTTCAAGCTCAATTTAGAAAAGGCAGAGGAACCAGAGATCAAAATGCCAACATTCGTTGGATCGTAGAAAAAGCAAGAGAATTCCAGAAAAACATCTATTTCTGCTTTATTGTCTATGCCAAAGCCTTTGACTCTGTGGATCACAATAAACTGTGGAAAATTCTCCAAGAGATGGGAATACCAGACTACATGACCTGCCTCTTGAGAAACCTGTATGCAAGTCAGGAAGCAACAGTTAGAACTGGACATGGAACAACAGACTGGTTCCAAATAGGAAAAGGAGTAACAACAGACTGGTTCCAAATAGGAAAAGGAGTACTCCTTTTCCAATATGAAAAGGATTATATTGTCACACTGCTTATTTAACTTATATGCAGAGTACATCATGAGAAATGCTGGGCTGCAGGAAGCACAAGCTGGAACAAAGATTGCTGGGAGAAGTATCAATAACCTCAGATATGCAGATGACACCACCCTTATGGCAGAAAGTGAAGAGGAACTGAAAAGCCTCTTGATGAAAGTGAAAGACGAGAGTGAAAAAGTTGGCTTAAAGCTGAACATTCAAAAAACTAAGATCATGGTGGCTGGTCCCATCACTTCATGTCTAATAGATGGGGAAACAGTGACAGACTTTATTGTTTTGGGCTCCAAAATCACTGCAGATAGTGACTGCAGCAGTGAATTTAAAAGACAGTTGCTCCTTGGAAGAAAAGCTATGACCAACCTAGACAGCATATTAAAAAGCAGAGACATTACTTTGTCAACAAAGGCCCGTCTAGTCAAGGCTATGGTTTTTCCAGTGGTCATCTATGGATGTGAAAGTTGGACTGTGAATTGAAGAATTGATGCTTTTGAACTGTGGTGTTGGAGAAAACTCTTGAGAGTCCCTTGGGCTGCAAGGAGATCCAACAAGTCCATCCCAAAGGAGACCAGTCCTGGGTGTTCATTGGAAGGACTGATGCTGAAGCTGAAACTCCAATACTTTAGCCACCTGATGCGGAAAGCTCACTCATTCGAAAAGGCCCCAATGCTGGGAAAGATTGAAAGTGGGAGGAGGGGGGGACGACAAAGGATGAGGTGGTTGGATGGCATCACTGACTCAATGGACATGAGTTTGGGTAAACCCTGGGATTTGATGATGGGAGACCAGGCATGCTGCAGTTCACGGGGTTGCAAGTAGTTGGACACGACTGAGCGACTGAACTGAACTGAGCTGAATGTTATTAAATATTTTCTATGTCATATAAGCAAAGCAATATTTTCACAATTGTAAGATTTGATTTCTTTATTAATATTCTTCAAGGAGTTTGTCGCTTTCTGCATCACTGACTGTCTTACAATCTGGGAATAGTAACAGTGTTCCCTTTAACCCCAGATGCAATTTGTTATTTATATTCCAATAGGAGATTCAGAATGATAATTTTCCAAATGAGCCCACTATTGTGCTTATGACCAGTAAGTTTCAAGTTATAGTTAAATGGATACTACATCAATTAATTCAACTTTACTCAGACTTGAATGATAAGATATATTTTTCTTAAAATCCTAAACATATGAAATACTTGAAGGGAGAATTTAGAGTTATGTGGTGAAAAAAATCTCTGAAGATAAGGGAAGCCTTTTGTAGTCTAACCTGAATCTATCTTTTGATCAGATTCTCTTGCCTTGCCTCTTTCCTAAGCAGCTGATTGCATGTATAGCTTTAATGGTTTGTTTAAATGTTAGACACATATTAAAGTCAACTTTATTCTCCACCTCATCATTACTCTTGATCTTTCACTAATCCATTTCAGACTTGATGGGACAGAATCTACTAATGAAGAAAGAATCACAACATGTGCTCTCCTAGAGTTGAATCAATGATGCTTTTATGTAGCACCAAATAATTCCACTTTCCCTCATCAGCTGAAATATTTGTTTCCTACCTTTAACTCTTCTTTTGGAAATTTTGTCCTATATATTCACTCTCATTACAACTCTGAATTCCAATAATCTTCAGAATCAAGTAACACACATATGTCCCATACCTAATTTTGTTTAGTATTATGTTTCAGGTCTGTGTTTGGTTAGTAAAACAGATTTCAACAAAAGCTGCTGCTACTGCTGCTGTTCAGCCACTTCAGTCGTGTCCGGCTCTGTGTGACCCTGTGGACTGTACCCAACAGGCTCCTCTGTCCATGGAATTTTCCAGGCGAGAGTACTGAAGAAGGTTGCCATGCCCTCCTCCAAGCGATCTTCCCAACCCAGGGATCAAACTCGAGTCTTCTCCACTGCAGGCAGATTCTTTGTCACTGAGCCACCAGGCAAGCTCCCACCCCCTTCCAAGGTGCTCCTTACTGACATACCTTTAATACCACTTACCAGTCTGTGGCCAAGGATAGATGACTTATGATGGGTAGTTTTCTTTTTATTTATTTAATAAAATGTCCTATTGCCAATATTATTGCAAGAATTAATGGTCAATATACTCAGTATCCTGGAGGCTCCCCTCTTGACTTTGACCATAAAGAATCTGCCTGCAATACAGGAGACCTGGATTCAATTCCTGGGAGGGGAAGATTGGGGAATGGTTACCCTCTCCAGTATATTTGCCTGGAGAATTCTGTGGACAGAGGACCTAACAGGCTACAGTCCATGGGATTGCAAGAGTCAAACATGACTGAGCAACTAATACTTCACTTTTTTCATATATAGTATTTTACAGTAGGATACTTGCATATTTTAGTTACTCATTATATCCTATTTATTTTACCCATGAGTTTTGTTCACTCTTGCATCCCCAGTGTTTCAGCATATATTTTTTAATAAAGTGAAGCTCTTCAACAGTTGGGAATGCCACACCATCTTACCTGTCTGCTGAGAAACCTGTGTGCAGGTCAAGAAACAGCAGTTAGAACCCTGAATGGAATAACTGGCTCATTCGAGATTGAGAAAGGAGTACCATAGGGCTACCTGTTGTCACCCTGTTTGTTTAACCTCCAAGCTGAGCACATCATGAGAAATGCAGGACTGGATGAGTGACAAGCTGGAATCAAGACAGTTGGGAGAAACTCCAACAACCTCAGATATGTGGATGGTACCATTCTAATGGGAGAAAGCACAGAGGAACTAAAGAGCCTCTTGATGAAGGTGAAGGAGGAGAGCCAAAGAGTGGCTTAAAACTGAATATTAAAAAATCTAAGATCATGGCATTCAGCCCCTATACCACATGGCAAATAACAGGGGAAAATGTGGAAGTAGTGACAGCGTTCCTCTTCTTGGGCTCTAAAACACGGCTGACGGTGACTGCAGCCATGAAATCGGAAGATATTTGCTTCTTGGTAGGAAACCTGTGACAAACCTAGACAGCGTGTTGGAAAGCAGACACATTACTCTGCCAGCAAAGGTCTGTATAGTCAAGGTATGGTCTTCCCAGTGGTCATGTACAATTGCGAGAACTGGACTGAATAAAAGGTGGAGTGCTGAAGAATTGATGCTTTTGAACTATGGTTCTGGAGAAGACTCTTGAGAATCCCTTAGACAGCAAGGAGATCAAACTAATCAATGATAAGGGACATCAACTCTGAATACTCATTGGAAGGACTGATGGTTAACTTGAAACTCCAGTATTTTGGTCATCTGATGCAAATATCTGATTCATTGGAAAAGCCCATGATGTTGGGAAAGATTGAGGATAGGAGAAGGAACATCAGAGGATGAGATGGGTGGATGGCATCACTGATGCAATGGACATGAACTCTGCCAAACTTCAGGAGATGATGAAGGGCAGAGAGGCCTGGCATGCTGCAGTCCACAGGGTCATAAAGTCAGACACGACTGGCCAACTGAACAACAACAATACATTAGAATCATTTTTAAGCCAATAATACTTTCTGTTTCTTTTTAAAGCAAAAAATCAAGGCTTAATTCCTTCATAAAGACTTTCTCATCAGGCTCATGCCACATATAACTTAGTATTGCATTGTAGACTCTGTATGATTGCTGTCTGATTCTTTTTTGTTTATAAATCATTTCTTCTCCCTCAAAATAATTAGCTTCTTTAAGGGCAAGTGATATCTATTAAGTCATAGATCTACTGTATACAATACTTAACCAATAACTGAGTGTGTGATAGATTCCCAAGAAAACATTGCCAAGCCTTGACATAGGAAAAGAGATTTAGGTGTCATTATGCTAGGCATCCACCCAATGCAAACACAAGATGTGAATGTGAGTACGTCTTTACTCCCAGTCCGTAGTCTAGTTGCTTAAATAAAGCAAGAATGGTGTTTGTTTGCTTAATCAACACTGAAATCTGCATTTTCCCTTCTTCAGTGATAGTCAGACAGGGTTAGGCCCCAGTGATATTGATAGATAACTTGAACAATGTTTGGATAGATCAGCTATTAACCTGATTTCAGACAGAACATATCTCCTTCCATGTGTAGCCTCAGTGAATGGAATTGTAACAGGAAAGATAGCTACAGGATCATCTGAAATTCAAAAGACAGTATATAACATATTTATTTCAAAGTTATCTGAAACCCTCATGTGAACCAGTATTACTGTCTTCCTCTTCATCAAATAGAAAATCAGAAGATTCATAGAGAAACAACATAGTGATGCCATTATTGTGGTTTTCCTCTTCTGTGGGACATTCTTCCACATTTCTGGCATTAGAAATTAAACAGTTAGTGTCAGCTGTAATATGTACTTTTAATTAAATTGGTGGTTGTACATGTCAGATTCTCTTCCTCTTTCCCAAAGTAATTGGCACCAAAAAATACAATTGATCCTCATTATTCATATATTCCGTAGGCATGAATTCACCCACTCACTAAAATTTATTTATAACCCCAAAATCAATACTCATGGTGCTTTTGTGGGCATTCCCAGACATGTACAGAGCAGCAAAAATTTGAATTGAGCTGTAGACATAGTTCCAGCTGAGGTCAACCAAGGTAGAACCTCTGATATCTTATTTCATCTCTCATACAGTAAATTAGGTCCTTTTCTAAGTATATTTAGTGCCACATTTTTATGTTTCTTCTTGGTAACTTCACCTTTAAAATGACCTGTAAACCTAGTGCTGAACTATTGTCTAGTATCCCTAAGCACACAAAGGCTATGGTGTGCCTTTTGGAGAAAATACATGTGTTAGATAAGCTTAATTCAGGCATGTATTATAGTACCACTGAGTGTGAAATCAATATGAATCAATCACAATATATATTAAATAAGATGCCTTTAAAAAGAAATAGACATAAATTGTGTTGATTAGTTTATGAGAATGTTGTGGGCAGAGGCTAGGGGAACATAACCGTGTTTTTCCTCTATGAGTGCTTCTCAGATGCTGCTAAGGGTAAAGAGCCTGCCTGTCAATACAGGAAATATAAGAGACATGGGTTCGATCCCTGGGTCAGGAAGATCCCTTGGAGGAGGACATAGCAACCCACTGCAGTATTCCTGCCTGGAGAATCCCTTGGACAGTGGAACCTGGCAGGGCCATTCCCTGGTGTTGCATAAAGTCAGACACGACTGAAGCAATTTAGCATGCACACACACACACACACACACACACACGTACATGTTTGTGCTGAGTTCAGGAACCCATTTCCTCAATGGTCAAGGCTTCTATGGGAATTATGTAACATAGTCTGGTCAATGTGATGTAGCTGGAAATTTGGTATCAGGTGTGACATCTGAAGTGTATTCTTGTATTCCTTGACCCTCTCCACTTCCTATTTCTACTTAGCATGACACAGAATGACTAATGGGGTTACAGCCACGTTGCAAACAAGCAGCAAGCAGCGTGACAAAGGGCTTTCCAGGTGGTGCTAGAGATAAAGCAGCCACCTGCCGAAGCAGGAGACACAGGATGTGTGGACTCAGCCTCGGAGTCAGCAAGATCCCCTGGAGGAGGGCATGGCAACCCCTCCAGTACTCTTGCCTGGAGAATCCCATGGACAGAGGAGCCTGGTGGGCTACAGCCCATAGAGTCACAAAAAGGCAGACACAACTGAATGCATGCAGCATGACAAAGGCTTACAGCAAATGTTACAGCAGAAATCCAGATCTCTGAAACTTAGTCACCTAGGATGTCTCTTTACATGATAGATAGTTTTGTCCTTTATACTGGACATAGTATTAGGGCACATAATCACCTTTCACTCTAATTCCTGAACACGCTTGATTTTTCTGACATTTTTGGTCTTCAAACATGCAAAGATATGATATGAAGGTTGACACTACTGCCTCCTTAGTTTGCAACTAGCATTTGCTCTTTGGACAAATGTTTTTTTCATTGCCTGGGGAAAACATTTGACATTTCAGGCTATTTTAGAATCCCATTCTGCTATAGCACCTTTAAGTCTTACATTATACATGTATATATCTCACTATCTGGGAACTTGAACCAAAGTTCAGTATCTCTTCTTGCAAGTACCAGGTATTTTAGAAAAGATAAAGCATTTTTTGTAAATAAGGGAAACAAAAACAATTTGCATCTGTTGCATGCTTACTGATATGTATCAGATTCTATAGACAGACTGGGACATTTAATCTGAACCAGAAACAAAACAAAATAAAATGAGTCATGTGAAGTAGGTGTAAGGAAAACATTTGCACCCATTTTTGCAAATAGGGCACTGAGTTAAAAGAAAATGAATGAAGGAGAGAGAGAAAGGGAGGGGGAAAAGGCAGGAAGGACTGAAGGAAAGAAGAAAGAAAACTGCTTGCCAAAGATCCAAGAGCTTGTATTAATTTATTACATAACAAATCACCTAGAACAAGTAATGGCTTTAAACAACTGTGATTAATGAACTATCCCTCACAGCGTCTTTAGTTCAAAAATGAAGGTGTGGCTGGTTACACGGTTCTGGAACAGGGGCTTTCTAGTGAGCTACAGAGAGATGGCTCCTACAGCCCCCAGTCATCTGAGCTTTGACAGGGGCTGAGGGATCCATTTTTCAGGTGACTCACTCACGTGCTGGCAAGTGTCGCCTATTGTTGGTAGGAAGTGTCAGTCGCTTACCATATGGACTTCTCCGTGGGGTGGTTTGAGAGTGTTCCTGGCATGTAGTCAGCATCCCAGAGACAGAAACCCAAGAATGCACAGTGGAAACAATGGTGCTTGCTATGACCCAGCCTTGAAGATCACAGACCTTCACATCCACCCATTCAACCCATGCATGGATATAGGAGCCAAGGATCACCAGAGACTGGTTCCCAAGAAAAACCAGATTGGGAGAGTAGCATGGAAACATATGCATTACCATATGCAAAATAGATGTCTGGTGGGGATTTGCTGTGTGGCTCAGGGAGCTCAATCCAGTGCTCTGTGACAACCTAGGCGGGTGGGATGGGATGGGAGATGGGAACGAGGCTCACAAGGGAAAGGACATATGTGTACCTATGGCTGATTCATGCTGGTGTGTGGCAGAAAGCAGCACAAGATTGTAAAACGTATATGTCACAATAAAAAATTTAAAAATAAATAAATGACGAAAACAAAAACCTGATTCACGTGTCAGTGCACCTTCCTTCGTACCACGTTGTCTCAAATCAAAAAGTTTAGGCATTTAAGCACATCTGCATAATTAATAATATCCTGGATACCAGGAAAGCTGGTGCGGATGGAGCTAAATTTCAAGGGGCTAATTAGTCACATTAGTTCAATATGTATCATCCCTGATGACAACATGTTGTAAAGCAAAAACAAAACTAATTTGAATTTCTTTAGCAAGTCTGAGATCTGATCCAGAATTCCAAGACAAACAAGTTCACTTGCTGGGTCTGGTTGGTTAAAGTCCCTACTCCTTCAGACATTTGGCACCTATCAGGCATATAGGAAAACCCAGAATTCAGGCAGTAATGTCCTTTTAGGAAGCTTGCTGTCATTTGCCTCTCTATTACAACATCACTAGACCTCTTACTCTTGATGTACTTTCTGTAATTTCCTTATGATAATAGGGCAATAAGGTAGGATTGAAGCCAAGGAAATTAGGGGCAAATAAATTAGATCTCTTTATTTTTTACTGGCTCATATAAAACAATATTCATGCTTATTCAGAATTGTGTTATGCAGAAGGCAACGGCTACTAACACCACAAACACCATTTAATGAGAATTTTAAAATGTACCTCTTTTTGCTAAGTACATCATATATTACAATCATTTACCCTCAAATATATCTTATGAATTAAGTACTGTGACTTTCATTACATAAAGAAAGCTTTGAAATCTTTAGAAATTTAGCCAGTACTTGAAGTGCAAAGCCTAAGATTCCAAAAGTCAGAACAAGTCTATAATATCCAAATGTTTCTCTCAATCATTGTTCATATCCATATGATCAGAGTAATATTTAAAGCAATTACCTTATTTCTCTTCATCAGGCAAGCAAAATAGTACCTTGTTCACATGGTCTTACCAAAGACTAGCATAGTTGGCATAAAGGAATTTTCTAGATGGCTGAAACTTGAAGAGAAGAAAGTTTATCTTAAATATTTTTAAATAGTAGTCTTTCTCAGGAATACGTCATACCTTTCTGTTCCTTGAATGAGTATTTGAAATCTCACATAACCTTTTTTTGATAAGGCAGAGATCACTGCAATTTTTATTCTTGATGTGTATCATCTTGCAGGAATATCTTTAGGGGTAAGTAGGCTATTTAAGGGGCTTCCCAGGTGATGCAAATGGTAAAGAACCCACAAGCCAATGCAGGAGACAAGAGAGACATGGGTTCAATCCCTGGGTCAAGAAGATCCCCTGGAGAATGGCATGGCAGCCCAGTCCAATATTCCTGCCTGGAGAATCCCACGGACAGAGGAGCCTTGTGGGCTATGGTCCACAGGGTGGAAAAGTGTAGGATGCAACCGAAGCTACTTAACATGCACACATGCAAGCTATTTAAGGTGGCTTACCCCGGTATTTAAAGGATCCAGATGACAGTTTCTGTGTTTGACAGCTGAATAAAAATGTAGAACAAAATGTTTGTCTTCCTCTTTTGTCAGCCTTCCCTACAGGGGAGGCTACAGCTGAGATGGGTATAGGGTGATGGCCAGTCCTCATGCATAGTGAACTAGAGACACGGAATGCAAAGTTGACATTCTCGCTAGTGTGTGCCTGCGCAGTTGCTGAGACCTGTCTTCTGTGACCCCGTGGACTTTTGCCCACGGACTATAGTTTTATGTGTTCATAAATGACACCGGTTGCTCACCACGTGTCCCTGTGGTATTTTCCTCAGGCTCAAGTGTTACTCACTCAGTCAAGTCTGACTCTTGGCGACCCAGTGGACTGTAGCCTGTGGGCTCCTCCATGTCCGGGACCTCACAGCTAGGAAGGGAGAGGGTTGCCTCTTCCTTCTGCAGTGTTGCTGGTAGTGCACCTTAGAATAGAGGTGTTAGTGCTTCTAACTGATTAGATCGCACTTGATTTCTCAGAGGCCATTCATAGTCTTTCCATTGTTTTCCTTCAGTATTTTCAGATGTATCTGAGGCTTAAGCAATCTTCAAATAATTTGCTTTATATGGTAGTTCATAATATCACTATTGAGACACCCATAATACTGAATATAAGACAAATATTAAACATGTGTTGGGCCTTGTAGTGATTAATACTTTGATCCTCTGAGGAAAGGGAAGGAGAATCATCGTACCTGCACACAACATCTTTCAATGATCCAAACAATGTTCTAAATTAATAAACTAGGATTCACAGGTTAATATGGATTTAATGTGTCCAAGGACACAGCACCTAGATCCACCACAGCAGTCTCTGATTTCAAAACCTGTGTCTTCATTAATTCACTATTATTCCTCTATCAATATGATGAAATAGGACATATCCCTGGGAGACGGGAAAGTCTTCCTACTCCAGTATTCTGGCCTGGAGAATTCCGTAGACTGAATAGTCTATGGGGTTTCAAAGAGTCGGACACAACTGAGTGACTTTCACTTTCGCTTTCAGGACATAAGCAGAAACAAAAGAAGTACTGGATAGTCTTGATTCCAAATTATCAGTTATAAAGCTCATCAATAATCTAGCAACATTTTTGTGGAAGATAAATAATGCAGTAAATAAAGAAGGCTGAGAGACAAAGAATTGATGCTTTTGAACTGTGGTGTTGGAGAAGACACTTGAGAGTCCCTTGGACTGCAAGGAAATCCAACCAGTCCATCCTAAAGGAGATCAGTCCTGGGTGTTCATTGGAAGGACTGATGGTAAAGCTGAAATTTCAATACTCTGGCCACCTGATGGGAGGAACTGATTCATTGGAAAAGACTCTGATGCTGGGAAAGATTGAGGGCAGGAGGAAAAGGGGCTGACAGAGGATGAGATGGTTGAATTGCATCACCGACTCAATGGACATGAGTTTGGGTGGACTCCAGGAGTTGGTGATGGACAGGAGGCCTTGCGTGCTGTGGTTCATGGGGTCACAATGAATCCGACATGACTGAGCAACTGAACTGAACTGAAATGTACCAATTGCTAGTAAAACATACTGAAGATTTAAAAACATAAATGCATATATGTATAGCAGAATCATTTTGCTGCATATTTGAAAATATCACAACATTGTAAATTAACTACACTTCAATCAAAATAAATTAAAAATTAAAAAATTCCATTCCTGGTAGCTCTAGGATAAAAGTGCAAATCAAGCCACTTATATAAAAACAAATATACATATATATAGATACACATATGTATAAATGCAAATGTGAAAAATACATTTTAGAATGGGAAATCCCACATTAGGAAACATCAAAAATCATTGCCATGAGCACATGTAAAAATAAATGCAAAAGAGTAAAATATATGTTTTCTATGATTCTAGGGAAGAGGAATAAAGGAGTGATGACTGTATAGACATGAGAATTGCATGGATGTAGGAGCTTGGCAGGCTACAGTCCATGGGGTCTCAAAGAGTCAGACATGGCTGAGAGAATTTTATGAATGAATGAATGAATTGTGGTTGTTACTTCAGGACCAGAACTTGATTAAGGTATGTAAAAAATGGTTGTCAAGATGAAATAGCTAATAATGTTATTATTAGTCAGAAAAACAAATCTTCACATACATGGTTTACCTCCTAATCCTTGTGTCAAAGAAAAAGTCAGGGTCCGAGAAACTATAGAAAACACGTTTTGGTTGCCATGCCTCTGTTTTCAAACTGCTGTGAATTCACAAGTAGTCTATGGAACTCCTCGCTGGCCCTCACGAAACGAGAGTTCAAGGTGAGGACTGGAACCCTGGGAGCCCTTTCCAGGAGTCAGCAGACCAAGAGTGCACACACGTGTGCCCTCATCACACCACTGACACACATCGTCTTAGGACACTACCAACAGAATTAACAGTCTGTTGTACAGAAAATAAAAACTCTAGAATCAGCTAAGGTCAAAATATTAGACGTTACACAGGTGAGATGATTGTGACAAGTCGCACTAAAGCCTGCAATGATCTTTAGATGCTCTCCAAATACACCCTGATTTGTGAGTATAGAGAGAAGTTGTTTAGAAAAATGATAAAAAGGGTCAAACAAACTGAAATTTATAGGAACCGAACCAGCTCAACAAATGGTAACTTTTAATTATCTGTTTATTTTCAAGTGTTCAAAACTAGAATTTTACTATTCTCTTTGATGACTTTCTGGAAATTAATTCTTTTGGGGAGGATTTTTCTTTTTAGGCTTCCCAGATGGTTCAGGGGTAAATAATACGCCTGCCTCCAGTGCTGTAGGCACAGAAGATCCCCTGGAAGAGGAAATGGCAACCCACTCCAGTATTCTTGTCAGGATAATCCCATGGACAGAGAAATCTGGCAAGACTATAACCATGCCAGGACTGTTGGACATGACTGAACATGTACCCACAGGATCAGCCAAGGTTTTGGACATGCTTATTTGAACATGCGTAACGTGGATCCTCTGGGATCTAAAGACAGATTTTCTTATCCTGGAGAGAGGAGATTTAACTATTCAACCAGCAACAAACCAGATGTTGTTGTTTATTGCAACTGGCCAGTAAGGAACAACTGATTAGAGAAAAACAAAAATGTCAGAAGGAAAGAAAGAAAAAATCAAAAGTGTGAGTTCCTCTATAGTTAAGTCATGCTATGAAAACTATTGTCAAAAAAAAAAAAAAAGTAAGCACAAGGCATTATGGTGAAAAGTAAACACTTTATTCTGAGGTAGGAAAAGTCTGCCAAAGTCAGGGCATCCACTTAGAAAGGCCAAAATAATCTGACTCATTTTATGGAAGTTTTAAGTCTTTTATTGTGTGTAAGGGGGAAAAGTTAATATTTTAATTTAGAGTCACTTTTACAGCTACTGCTAGCATAGATAAAAATTTATAGTTTCACAGCTGTAGAGTTTTTAGATTTAATTAGAGGAACTGTTCCCTTTATGCAACAACTTTCTCACGGAGGTAGGCTGTGCTGATTTGAATTAATGTGCTTTAAATAATTTTTACTGAGTTTCCTGCCATGAATAGCTAAATAGAAGTTTTGTGGTGCGTGATTTTAAAGGAAGATTTTTTTTTTCCCCCTTGTAACTGAGTTTGGGCTTTTCTTCTACCCTTATCAACAACAAGCCATACACAAACATTCTTACAAAGAGGGGAGAGGTCAATATGATCATGTTTATTAGTCAGTCCTCGGTTTATCGAGAAATCTGTGCTCACTAATTTGGGGACTAAAAGAAATGTCTTGAAAGTGAAGAAGTGAAAGTGTCAGTCACTCAGTCATGTCCAACTCTTTGCAACCCCATATATTGCAGCCTGCCAGGCTCCTCTGTCCGTGGTATTCTCCAGGCAAGAATACTAGAGTGGGAAGCTATTCCCTTCTCCAGGGGAATCTTTCCAACACAGGGATGGAACCAAGATCTCCTGCATGGCAAGCAGATTCTTTACCATCTGAGCCACTAGGGAAGACTTTATAAATTTCATAATTATTAAAAAATTGATGACATATATTTACAGGCTAAATTTTGTGTAAGAGTCTGGAATTATATAAATTAGAGGCAGAAGGTCATCAAGACAGGAGGTCATCAAGAAGTCAGAATCCCATTTGGAAATATTGCCAGTCACAGAGAAGTCCACGCCAACCATGACAGATGTGAAGGACAACCTCAGACTGTCTGGACTTGAGAACCAGTTAGGCAATGTGGACTTCACAGAACCATGCATTTCAAGTTCACATCTTTAAATGTGAAAGGCAGTTGGACAAGCCCTTGTGTGCAGTTTCTTTTGGTGAAACATTTTACATGAAAAATTGAATGTCAGGAAAACAATATGAACAGGATAAAACAGAGACAAGTTTTGTAACTTGACATTATAGGAAAAAAGAAAGTTACATGCAAATCACTTCATTTCAGTTAAGTGCCACACTTAGATATGATACCAAATGCAAGTGTGTGTGCCTGACCCACTGTGATGCCACGCAAATCAAAACGTCAAGAGTTTGGAGCAGAGAAAGGCTTACTGCGACCATGCAAGAAGATTGCCTTCTGCCCCCAAACCCCAGAACTCCTTGAAGGGTTTCAGCAAAGCACTTTTAAAGGCAAGGTGAGGGAGGGGCATGGTTACTTTTGCAAACTGTTTGGTGTTGAAATCTTCAGATCAGTATGTTCCTGTAAGCCTCCAACAACACAAATGTCATTCTCGGTTTTGCAACTTTTTATCTCTGTGGATGAAGGAAAAAGTGTTATATCCTTAAAGGTCAGAGCCTTGAGAAAGGGCTAACCTGTATATTTCAACAACATTCTCTTCGGAAAGGAACAGAGCCAGCGTGACTAAGCGTAGGGAACGGAACAGATCCGGTGTGGAGTCAGATTTGCTTCCCAGGTGACTCAGTGGTAAAGAATCCATCTGCCAATGCAGGAGACGCAGTTTGATCCCTGGGTTAGAAAGATCCCCTGTAGTCAGAAATGGCAACCCACTTCAGTATTCTTGCCTGAAAAAATCCACGGACAGTGGAGCCAGGCAGGCTACAGTCCATGAGGTCACAAAATGACAGTGAGCACAGACCCACAAGCGCATTGCAGATGTGCTAAAAAAAGAGGAATGTAAAACACAGAAGTGAGCACACAAAGGTTTTATTGTTACACACGCTCATCCCTCTCTGTTCCCAGATGGTTATTTCAGACTCTGCTTTGGTTTAAATTCATCACCATCTTTCTCTTCAATCCTTTCTTTCAGCTGAAGAACCTCTCTGAAAAAAACAGAAGCCTCACAGGGCAAAATCCACAAGCTTCCAGCATCCTATCCATCTACCTACCTGCACTGGACCAACATTCCCTATCTTCTCTCCAATCATGATCATATTTATCTTTGCGTCTCTAAAGATAGCATGCTGATTTGCTGTTGTTAATTTGTTAACTTTTATCAGTTTCCCTCCCATTAGGAAAAGCTATTATTTTTTCTCTGCCTTGTCATGCATAACATTTGCATTCATCTCCATACCCCAAGTTTTATACTGCATTTTGATTGAAAAGTAAATACTCCAAGTTTAATATTTCATGTCTGTTATATACTATGTATCACTGAGCGTGATAGTAAATTATAATTACACTTACTTTACTTCACATGTATGTTTTTTTTAAGTGTTGATTTGCCCTCTAGCTTTCTGTATTCACAAATTCAACATGATTCTTTGCCAAAAAGAATCTCCTCAAAATACTTTCAGTGTTTCAGTCTATTCACATTATCTTTTGGAAGAAGTGCATCTCACAACTCTGGCATTTCCAGATACCCAGGGTCGCCTCTGCTTCCTCTCCACAGAAGTCTTGCTGAAATGTGCCTTCACTGCCCTTCTGCAATTTCTTCTCCTTGCTTTCTGTGATGGATATCCTGCTTCCAGCCTCATGTCCCCCATTTTATTGATTTACTCTTAGAAAAAGTTTTGGATGGTAATTCTCTAATAACTTTCTCGAAAAGAATGCACGGAGGTAATTTTGTTGTTGCTTTAGTTATTGCATGTTAAAATTATGTACATTGGAACCTCATACTTGATTACCTCAGTGTCAGGAAGCATTTAACAAGAGGCTTCCTGTGTGCTGTTTGGACCTGTCAGGAACCCTCTGGCCCGGAATTAAGAGGAGAGGCAAGCCTTTCCTGGGTCTAAGGAATCCAGGCATTTCCTTTGTTAGTTTCTCATTATGGTGATAAGTACCCTCTTCTGTCTTTAACAGGGATCCCCTTGTGTTTTCTAAGTCTGGAATTTTAATCTTTATCTTTGCTGAGAATAACTACCTTGTAAAACAGTATATATACCCACACCATGTTGATTAAAACACCTTTGCTCCATCAAAGCTTTGGTCCCCATGGCTTTCTTTCTTTCTTTCTTTTTCTCTCTCTTTCTCTTTCTTTTTCTTTCTTTCTTTCTTTCCCTCTTTCTTTCTTTCTTTCTTTCTTTCTTTCTTTCTTTCTCTCTTTCTCTTTCTCTCTCTTTTTCTTTCTTTCTTTTTTTTCTCTCTTTCTCTTTCTCTCTCTTTTTCTTTCTTTCTTTCTTTCTTTCTCTCTTTCTCTTTCTCTCTCTCTTTCTTTCTTTCTTCCTTCTTTCTTTCTTTCTTTCTGTCTCTTTCTTCCTCTCTTTCTCTCTATCTCTCTATTTCTGGCTGATTCCCTGGATCGTGAAGGTCAGCTGCGTAACCCAGGGAATATTGGCCTCTTTCCTTCTTTAACTTTCTCATTGTCGAGTCCGGACCACCAGATTCTGGTCCATTAAAGGACCAACACCTCAGTACTTGTTAAATACAAAAAATTTCCCATTTCTTCTTCCCCCCAAACTTGGAAATAACGGTTCTTCTCTCTGTCTCCATGAATTTCTCTACTCTGGACATGTTGGCTCGATTCCGGCTGGTTTATTTCACTTGGCAGACTGCCTTCAGGACCTTCAGGTGATGAGGCTGATGTGCTGCCTGCTGCTCTAGAAGGGCAGGTATCGTCAAAGTTCATCTGATCTGTAACCTGTGTCCAATATTTGTCTATCCATTCATCTACTGGTGAGTGTTTGCAATAACCACGATTCTCAGCTCTGATTTGGACCTGCACACTCTACTAGTTTGAAATCAGTTAATGACTAACACTAAATAGCATTGACTCTTTGGTATTATTCTGAATTTTCCTCATACTCATGTTGTGTGTATGTGCCCATGGGTCCTCAGTTGTGTCTGACTCTCTGTGATCCCATGGACTGTATTCCCTGTCCATGGGATTCTCCAGGCAAGACTGTGGTGCGGGCAGCCATGTCCTTCTTCAGGGGGTCTTCCCGACCCAGGGGTTGAACCTGTGGCCTCCTGCACTGCAGGCAGATTTTACCGCTGAGCCACCCCAGAAGGTTAGTGTTTATAAATAACGCGGCTGCCAACGAGGGTGTATAAATATCTGCTGAGTCAGTTTTTTTTTTTTTTTAAAATTTGGGAAGGTATATATTCAGAACTGAAAAGGCAGAGGAACTAGAGATCAAATTGCCAACATCCGCTGGATCATCGAAAAACCAAGAGAGTTCCAGAAAAACTTCTATTTCTGCTTAATTGACTATGCCAAAGCCTTCGACTGTGTGCATCATGATAAACTGTGGAAAATTCTGAAGGAGATGGGAATACCAGACCACCTGATCTGCCTCTTGAGAAACCTGTATGCAGGTCAGGAAACAGCAGTTAGAACTGGACATGGAACAACAGACTGGTTCCAAATAGGAAAAGGAGTACGTCAAGGCTGTATATTGTCACCCTGTTTATTTAACTTATATGCAGAGTACATCATGAGAAACGCTGGGCTGGAGGAAGCACAAGCTGGAATTAAGATTGTCGGGAGAAATATCAATAACCTCAGATATGCAGATGACACCACCCTTATGGTAGAAAGCTAAGAGGAACTAAAGAGCCTCTTGATGAAAGTGAAAGAGGAGAGTGAAAAAGTTGGCTTAAAGCTCAACATTCAGAAAACTTAAGATCATGGTATCCAGTCCCATTACTTCATGGCAGATAGATGGGGAAACAGTGGAAACAGTGGCAGACTTTATTGTTTTGGGCTCCAAAATCACTGTAGATGGTGATTGCAACCATGAAATTAAAAGACATTTACTCCTTGGAAGGAAAGTTATGACCAACCTAGACAGCATATTAAAAAGAAGATACATTACTTTTTCAACAAAGGTCCATCTAGTCAAGGCTATGGTTTTTCCAGTGGTCATATATGGATGTGAAAGCTGGACTATGAAGAAAGCTGAGCACTGAAGAATTGATGCTTTTGGACTATGATGTTGGAGAAGACTCTTGAGAGTCCCTTGGACTGCAAGCAGATCCAACCAGTCCATCTTAAAGGAGATCAGTCCTGGGTGTTCATTGGAAGGACTGATGCTGAAGTTGAAACTCCAATACTTTGTCCACCTGATGCGAAGAGCTGACTCATCGGAAAAGACCCTGATGCTGGCAGGGATTGGGGGCAAGAGGAGAAGGGGGTGACAGAAGATGAGGTGGCGGGATGGTATCACCGACTCGATGGACATGGGTTTGGGTGAACTCGAGGAGTTGGTGATGGACAGGGAGGCCTGGCATGCTGAGATTCATAGGGTTTCATAGAGTCGGACATGACTGAGTGACTGAACTGAACTGAACTGAACTGAATATCCAGAAGTGGAGTTGCTCGATCATAGAGTAATTTAGTATTTATGCTTTTGAAAAATGACACCCATTTTCCACACTGGCTATGTCATTTGATATTCCTACTAATAATGCTAGGGGTTCCAATTTTTCTTCATCCTTGTTAATACATATTCCTTTTAAAAAATTATTTATTTAGTTCTTTAATAGTCATCCTAATGAGTGTGGTATGGTATCTCATTGATTTTTGATATATATTTTTCTTATAATTAGTAACTTTGAATATCTTTTCATGTGCTTATTATCTAATTACACATCTTCTTATGTTATAACTATTACCATATGTTCATTTGCTTTTCAATAAACTTCTGTTCCAAAACTTGTTTCTCCTTCATTTCTTTTTGTCTTCATATGATTATGTCTTTAAGAAAAAAAAAAAAAATTCCTGCAATTAGTGGTGCCTTGAGAGACTGCAATTGTTGATAAATGTGTTTTATCTACAATGTGTAAGCAGGAAGTTCCCTTCTGAGTTTTCTTTCTTACACTACAAGTAGGCTTGAAGCCACAAAACCCCATCAAAATTGTTCTCCCCAAAGTTATCAAAGACCTTCAGCTTGGCAGAACCAAGAGTTAATATAGTGTCATTCAGAAGCAGTGATGTGCTAGGCTAGTTTCTAAATTCCAAATTTTCTGTGTATGTAATGCAACTTAGGGCCAGAAGCAAATACCACCAGGGAATTTCCTGGTAGCTCAGAATGGTAAAGAGCCTGCCCAAACTGCAGGAGATCTGGGTTTGATCTCTGGGTTAGGAAGATCTCCTGGAGAAGGAAATGGCAACGCATTCCAGTATTTTTGCCTGGAAATCCCAAGGACAGAGTAGGCGGGTAGGCTAAAGTCCTTGGGGTCTCAAAGAGCCAGACACGACTGAGTGACTAACACTTGGGCCTAAAGAAAATGTCACAGGGACACATTGTTGGGCTGCTGGTGTTAATTATGAACAGTCAAAACTGCAGTTATCATATCAGTGACTTCCAGTGTGACACCAAAAGAAAATGGCAGATTCATTCGTTTATATAAACATTACACAGGGATATATTATTCTAGATATGTTGCTCTGTGTTAATGTATACACAGATACACATTTATGAAATTCATAGCTTTGAGAGGAAACACTTCTTAAAACACTCTAATCAAGGCCTGGAAATTATGTCAAAATATTATAATTCAGGAAGAATATAACACTATAGGGAAGTGAGAGAAAACATCCTCTAGGTGATTTTGGGCATGGATCTGGAAGGAAAAGTAGCCATTTGTTTGGCAGACAAGATGAAAATAAACTGCACATGCATCAGTGTAAGCTTTAAGTATGGGGAGCCTGCAAATAATGGGACACAACTTAGCAGCTGAACAAAATAGCAACATAAGGAGCCTATGCTGCATGAGAGACCACACAAATTACCACGAAGCTGACAAAGTGGTCGTAATACTCAAGGAGGAAATTTACGATTGCTTTGTGACTTTTTATAAATACTTCATCAAAATCTAATAGACTTATAAAATTGTATACAGGACTTTTAAAAAAATAGCAAAGCTAGTATTTGTTTAGCACATTAAAATATTAGAAGGACTGAGAATCAAAGTGTTTCATTTATTTACAAAAAGTACTTCCCTTCTTCTAGTTATATAGTTTAGAATATAGAATAAGAATCTTTTCTATGCCTTTGTAAATAGCTCTATATTTTCTATGTTTGTTTAAATTGTCAGCATTTCATTCTTTGTTCTTAATTTTGTGGAATTATTCTGAGAGTGCTTTCAATGTGAAGGTTTTGGGCACCATTACTTCCTATGAGACATCATCATTTTTTTCTTCACAACCACTTTTCTCATTTGTGTTGAGAAATACACTCTTACTGAAGCCCTTTCGCTGAATCTGTTCAGTCTCAGAAATTGCAACCGTGTCAACATTTCTGTGGTCAGCTCTTTCCTCTATAATAAATTTTCGTTTGAATTTCACTTCTAGTACTATCACATTTTGTTTTCTCTTTGGCTGCGTTTTTCATCTTTCTGGACAGCTTTCTCTTTTCATTATCTATTTTTGTAAAATGCCACACGAGGTTATAACTGAGGGACAAAGAGGTCACACAGTGGAATCCTTTCCGGTTCATGCATGAACTGAGTAGTAGACGTGCGGTGAGCTGTCAACACAGACCGTGAAGGATGCTATCTGGGAACTTCCCTGATGGTCCAAGGGTTAATACTCTGTGCTTCCACCGCCAGAAGCAGAGGTTCAATCCTTGGAAGGGGAACTAAGGTCCTCCATGCTGCTCGGCGTGGCCAAAAAATAAAATAAAATAAGCAATAAAAATAGGATAAAAAATTTAAAAGGTGGAATGTGATTGGTCATTGATTGCCATGTGCATCTGTAATCTGTGAATGGAAGAGTTAGCTGCGAAGGTCGCACTTTATTTAATGACTCACTGTCAAAGTGCCCGGTAACTAGAACATGGATGGTGTGGTTGGGTACCAATGTTTAACGAAACTGTGGCAACTGGGCTTCGCGCAGTCAATGCCGTGTAAAGCATGGACAGTCTGCAAGAGCAAAAGAAATAGAAAAGAGTGAAGCGCAGAACCCGGGAGGTCTGGGAGGGTGCAGTTAAGGAAGCGCCAGCACTCTGTTCAGACTCCAGGTCATCCTTGTAACCATTTCAGTTATTCTCAGTGATTCTTATTCACACACACACACACATGACCTAGGGATATCGACCTTATACAGTGCTTTGATGGATACAATTTATATTATATCATGACTTTTTGTCTGCTTATTAAATGCAGCTCTGAATAATTAAGTCTTCTATTAATGATAATTGTCAATGGTTTTAACCAATAAAAAGCTGTAACATAATAGCTAGAGTGCTAAAATACTGTTGACTACCAAATTGCACTATATTTTATGGTAGGTTACATTACTTTAAATACCTGCCGTATTTTTATCTATCAGAGGAGGCGCAGATGTGAAACTGCCATTCTGATCCTCCAGTTCCACTGGTTATTAGGGTTTCCTTCTGACGCCTTGCTTTGCAGGAGCTCCTGTCTGTGTAGTTGGTCAGTGGACCACCTGGGAAAATACGCCTTTTTATGGGTTCCTCCCTCCAACAGAAAGTGACACGTTTTTGTCGTCATTGTCGTTGCTGACTTAGACCTTTTGAACTGATGCTTTGAAACACTTCAGGAACATTTATATTCTTTTCTAAGAAGTTCTGCAGGCTTCTTGAATTCCAACCAAGGCAAAGCATTGAAAGGCACATAAGGTTAAAAGCTTTACCCATCCATTTCAAAAGATCCAGCCCAATGCTACACACTTGCCAAGCAGAAGAAGGGAGCCAGTGACTGTGTTCTGTATCTGCCTGTCAGTCATCAGATGACATGGTCCCACCCAGCAAGTGAGACCTGGGCTGGATAAACAACTGGAGCTAGTATTTTTCATGATTTGGAACTTAGAGTTTAAAATTATTTACTCATATGATACCATTTATTCACGTGAGATCGACTTTGGGAGAGGATAAACTCAAAGTATTAATTCAAAGGAAAGGCAGAGTTTGTATTGATATACTATGCATTTTGGTATTTCTTTACTTAGCATTTTTAGAAATAGCATATAGAGAGAAAGGATAAAGAAAACTGAAAATAAATACCACCAAAATGTAATGGTAAAGTGAATGAGGTTGGATTCACTTTCACAAACAAGTGTACATTTATGGTGTCTCATTAGTTACACTATTTTTGAAATCATTTTTACCGTGTCCAGATATTTAATATGTATGTGTTCTTGATCTGAATCTTCAGACAGGTATAAAAAAGGGAAGGAGTAAGTGCCTAACCAATGACTTGGAAACCTTTGCCTTGGCCAGACTGTTAAAATTATGAAACGCATGGTATGTTTTATATTCCCATTCAAACGTGCAGTGTCTGTCATATTTTCTCATCTTAGGTTCTTTAGTTATCTCTGGCCTTGCTATGTATCTTCTTGCCTAATGAGCATTCACATTTTTACATCTCTTGAAAGAGATGACAAATCAGTATTCCTCTCTAAATAAATTGTAACTGAGAGTGTAACGCAGTATCATTTTTTCCTTTCTCCTTTCTTTGTTGTGATAGCACCTAACAGATATCATCCTGTGAAAAGCTTTTGGAGTTGTTTTTTAAGAGACATTTTTCTATTTTTAATAACATTTTTCTATGGCTATCAAAGACTTTGTTACATGCGTTGATGCATCACTGAAATATACTGGCATTCCTTTTACTTTTTTAAACTTTTATATGAAGATCTTTTAATTAAAAAATATGAGTCTTCTTTCTAGGTTATATAGTTAGGCAGGATAATTTCTAGAGGATCATCAAGTTTCCAGTAGTTTCCAACCCTGAAATTTATGCTTTGTCCATTTATTACTATAATTAAATGAGGGATATTTTGTGTTATTTTCTTTTTTGTCTAACTAAAAATTTTATACTGTTACATGGATATGCCCTTTGAGATAATTCCAAATGGATAACAGACCTGATATCCCAAGTACAGATATACCTCAAGTACTCTTTGCTAGTTGCTAAGAGAAAAAAGAAGGCAAAACTGGGAACTCTTCCCTGGAGATGCTAGCATCAAATTCAGTAAACCAAGGTTCTAGTTTGTCCCCATGAAAACTAATTTGTCCACAACCCTGCACCGAAGCTTGAAAAAATTTCTAGAGGTTGGAGGTAAGTAAAACACAAAGAGAGCAGAGGGAAAGTTAGTTAATGATAATTATAGATCGATGTGAGAAGTATTAGAGATGGAAGACCGAGAGAGACACCACAAAGAAATCCCACTTTTATTTTCAAAGAAGTTATTTATTTCTTTTTTTTCTATCACTGCTTTTTCTTTTCTTTCTTTCTTTTCTATTTCACCTGTTCATGTGGATGGAAACACACAGGATGCACTCGTGTTCAGCTTACTTTGTAGACAGAATATTATGACTGTGAGGTTTAGTCATATCCTCGGTATTCTCAGGTGGCTCAGTTAGTAAAGAATTCACCTACAGTGCAGGAAAGCCAAGAGACTTGGGTTCGATCCCAGGGTGAGGAAGAACCTCTGGAGTAGGAAATGGGCAACCCACTCCAGTATTCTTGCCTGGACGCTTTCATGGACAGAGGATGCTGGCGGACTCCAGTCCATGGTGTTGCAAAGAGTCAGCCACGGCTGAGCAACTGAACATGCACATGTGTGTTGTCATGAATATTACAACTTGACTCCTTTTTATTGCTGAGGAGTTTATGTATCTGTTACCCTATTGCTGAATGATTAGGTTGTTTCCTGTTTGAGGCTGAGAATGGGCCAACTTTTGGCACATAATGAGAGAGTGCATGCGTAGTAAGTCACTTCAATCATGTCCGAGTCTTCGGGAACCTTTGGACTATAGCCTGCCAGGTTCCTCTGCCCATGGGATTCTCCAGGCAAGAATACTGGATACCCAGTTTCCTCCTCCAGGGGATATTCTCAGGGATTGAAGCTGTGTTTCTTATGTCTCCTGTATTGGCAGGTAGGTTTTTTTTTTACCACTACCACCACCTGGGAAGCTCTGACACATAATGACTCTGTCCAAACATCTGCACTAAGAGATGTCCAAACTCTAGTAAGGCAATGTCCCTAGGATGACCTGCTACAAAACACCTGCCTGAGGAAGTTCTTAGGAGCCAGAGAATTTATTATTTCTTTGCTGTTTTTTAACAGTTGAGGAGGGCTTCCCAGTTGGCTCTGGTGGTAAGCAGCCCAACTGCCGATGCAAGGGACATAAGAAACGGTTCAATGCCTGGTAAGATCTTCTGGAGGAGGAAATGGCAACCCCCTCCAGTACTCTTGCCTGGAGAACCCCATGGACAGAGGAGCCCAGCAGGCTGCAGTCCATACGGTTGCAAAGAGTCAGACATGACTGAAGTGACTTAGCACACACGTATGGTGATGATAAACCCCAGACCTTCTTTTTTAGGGTGTTTACTAAAAGTGCAATTGCATATCCTTTTTTGTTTTTTGTACATTTGAGATGCACATGCAACTCAAAACTGTCTTTCTTAAGAAACTGAAAACTGTACCGCTCTCCTGCTATATAATCAAGGGACCAATTTATTCCCCTTTCTTGGTCTCAGTTTCCTTATTTGTAAAATAAGGGGCATGACTAGAAAACATCTAATTTACCCTGCCATGTTCTCTCATTTCTCAACATAATGGTGAAGAAACGATTTCAGTTCTTCCCCAAATGTGACCCAAATAATGTTTCTTATCATTTCAGTTTCAAGCGTATTTTTCCTAATTTTCAGAATGAATGAATGAATCTTATCCTTTGTCTTATATTCAACTGTATAGTCAAATATTAGACTCCTCTTTGGCTTACCTGTCTCCATTTGTGCATCTATTATAAGTGTTAGATGCTCAGTCATGTCCGACTCTTTGTGACCCCATGGAATGTAGCCCTTTAGGCTCTTCTGTCCATGGAATTCTTCAGGAAAGGATATTGGAGTTGGTAGTCATTTCCTTTTCCGGAGGATCTTCCCAACCCAGGAATCAAACCTGGATC
The DNA here is from genome assembly GCA_020226075.1 of Hydropotes inermis. Lineage (NCBI taxonomy): Eukaryota > Metazoa > Chordata > Mammalia > Artiodactyla > Cervidae > Hydropotes > Hydropotes inermis. Next base: position 3,994,215 of record CM035281.1, on the reverse strand, counting down.
TCCCCCATAGCAGGAAGATTCTTTACTATCTGAGCCACCAAGGAAGTTCATCTTAATTTGTGCTTGTATAGTTTCATTCTAATAAACAGGCAGCAGATAATTCTTAAACTGCAAATATTTTAGATATCTGCTAATTAGGACAAGGCCATTTTTACAAGTTATGATTCTGCCAAGGTAATAGAAGCCCATGAATAGCAGCAGAGAAAATCATAGAATTAAATTTACCTATATTGAACACTCGTTGTGCCAAAATACCTAGATTGTTTTCCAAGCTTCAGTTAAAAAAACAAAATTAATGACTTCTTTTCAGAGTAAAACTCTAAACTGGCCATCATCAATAAAAATACTGTAAATCTAAAAATCTGACTTTTCAGAACTCATTCTGAAAAGCAAGCCACACTAGAGCAATATTTGAGGGACTTTAAAATTGCATTTATGTGAATCAAAGATTTTGTTTATACCTTTACCACAGATGTTTCATAGTGGGATTAAAAATTCAAACCCAGTCCCATAAATTGGGCCAATACAGAATAAAAGAGGAAACTGATTGCCAAACTCTTTATGCATCAAAATCACCTGGGTCTTTGTTAAAATAGCTCCCCTGGCCCCACCTCTAGAGTGTCTGAAGCCTGGGAACAGACACAAGAATTTGTATTTCTAACAAGTTTCCAGCTAATTCTGCTAGTCTAGGTACAACACTCTGAGAACTACTGACAACGATCTTAGAGAAAAAGACGTATATTCTTGATTACGTTTTAGATGCTAAGACATAAAGGTGCTGGTGTCTCAGACTTTGACAGGAGGAGACCCAAAAGGTAAAGAAAGTGTGAAGTCTTGCCCATCTGGAAGATGGAGCTGAGATCACTGCTAACTCCCTGACCCAGTACACTCAACCCACATGAGGAACTGGAATTGGACTGAATCTGCAAGTAGTTGGGAAAGAGGTATTGACTTGAAGTTCAGGTGGAGATCTTGGGGAAAGAAGATGCGTTTGAGAGAATCTCTGAAGTTTAAAATATTGTACTCCTTATGACTAAGGGTGCAAGAGCACCTAACCCTTTAAAGGTGCAGATGACAGAGACACAGCCAACCACAGAAACTTGAAAACTCACTGCAGCAAGAGAAAGCGACCACAGCAAACTAACTCTGTAACATGAAAGCGTCATTTTTTAAGAGTGACATTTGCGGGAAGGCTCAGCTTTCAGGGGTATATCCTGATTTCTCTTGTGAAGAGGCTGTGGTTTGGGGACAGAAGGCAGGTTCCAAAGTCCATTTTTTATTGATTGAATGGTTTTGGGCAAACTGCTCGATGTCTTCAGTCTTCCAGTGATACATGAGATCTTTTTGTACAACGTAATTTATGAATTATAAGAACGATTGATCATAGTAAAGGACATGTAGACAGTTTGTAAAGTTCAGTTGAAATTACTAAACTTTTATCTAATTGTCTAGCTGTATATTTCAGTATTTTGAAATGTCAGCAGTTAGGGTAAGTAGCCATAGCTACAAGCACAGTGTGAATGTATCAGTTCTTCCTTATTTCTTAACACTGAGAAGAGAGAAGATTAAGGACAGACATTTATTTCTCCACATGCCTGATTTTCACAAGGAGTCAATACCATCCTCTAGCGCAGTAATAAAAAGAAAATCAACATGACATTCACAATTTACTAGGCAAGTCAAAATACCTTCCTAGGGGGGTTTCAGTAATGAAATACAGCCATTTACTTCATCCATTTCAAAATCAGATTGAAGGCCTAAGGGAAAATTTCCCTGAAGAATTCACATTTTTCATGTTGCATATATTTAGAATACAATAATTCCGCACGTGGAAGCAATTTTTCCTTGAGTGTCATAAAAAGGGGATGAGAATAAAATGGCCATTTTCCAGTTTGTATGAGCCTGAAGAGTTCCAAGTTCAGCATCTTCTAATCCACAGTTTCTAAGGTCTATTTACAATGGCATTCATCTCTCACGGCAAGACAAGTGGCTTCTTACTCTACTCGTATGGTGGTTAAAGCTGCTTCTGATGATTCCCATCTTGTTAGTCATGGTTGAAAATAGGTTCAGAAACAGGCACTTTCATTGTTTTTCCCGTTCATTTGAGTAAGTTCCATGGAGTCCTACACATAGTAGGTATTTTCTACATGTCTACCCAAACTGTGAGACTAGCAACAAAAGACAAAAAAATGAACATTCTTTACTGTTCCATGCAGTCCTTGTGGAAGATTCAGGTCAAATAAGGTGCCCCCTAAGTAACCTGCTTTCGCATTCTCTGCTGTGCTGTGTTATTCTCTGAGTCGCGTCTGACTCTTTGTGACTGCACGGGCTGTGGCCTGCCAGGCTCTTGTCTACAGAAATTTCCAGGGAAGAATACTGGTGTGGGTATTCCCTTCTCCAGGGGGTCTTCCCAACCCAACGATCAAATTTTTTTAGAGAAAGAGAACGTTTTTTTCAGAGAAGGGGAAAGCTTCTGTGTTTAAAAAATACAAAATCATTGCAGTGTTGGACAACTTCATGTTAACAGAGAGAGGAAGGAAGATGGCTATTTTCTTCTTTTCTGGATTTGTTCACAACTGTGCTTTGAAGAAAATTCTGATTTTTGAAATGTCAGTCATCATCAAATGTAATGAAAGTAAAAATTCATGGTGCCTGCCATTGATATGCTCATAGATATGACTGAATTATCTTGCCTATCCCAGAGTTAAACTATTTTACAATATTAGATCTAGAGAAAAAGATACACACACACAACCCTGGCATTTTACTGAATGCTAACTTCTATTGTCTGTATGGAAAGAGAACAAAACATATCTAAAATATGAATTATGATTTTTCTGTCTTTTTTCAGTTAATTTTTTCTGGTGATGTCTAAACTGTATTGCAATGACCATTTCTTCAAGTGCATTCACCATAATCCTCCCTAAAACAAGGTCAAAGTCAAAAACCACTCCCTCCCCTCTGATGCATGTTTTCTCACTCCTGTGGAGCCTGCTCACACTCCTTTTCATCTCTCTGGGGAGAGTCCTCTTCTCCAGTTAAAAAGCTTTAACTCTGAACACATTTTAGGTAAAATGAAACTATGTAAAAGACGTCAGTCAAAGGAATCCCCTTCCCTCATCTGTCTGATATCCCAGATCTGCCTCCCAGAGGTGGTCAGTTTTTATTTTGGAACAGTGAATAAATGATCAATAATTTTATTGTGTGTCAAGCATTTCTTCCTTCATTCATTCACTCGGAAATATTAGTCAGGTGAGAATTACATGGCAGCCGTTGTGCTGGGCACAAGTCCTTTGAACCTGAAATAAACCACAGACAGATGGTGACTAAATGCTACAGAGCAGGGCTTTTCTAGCTGCCTCGGGTGAAGGATGAGGTGGATGGACACTATTATATATATTATGCCGTGTTGAACTAGAAAAATGAAATTAAAGACATAAAAATTACAAACAATTATTGCGGTCAACAAATATCCAATCATTCTGTCAATTTGCTGTGCAAGGTTTTAAATGCTACAGAGCAGGGTTCTAAAGCCTTATTTTCCATTTTTTCCTCCAAGACAGGCAACATGACATTTCTGCACTAGCAAAGGACAAAAACTACATTTGAGAAGCATTTGTATTGGTTCCAGAACATAAACATAGTGGGGGCCAATTTCCTCTATCTCCTCTTACCTGTTAGAGTCAAGGGTATTCCTTCCATTGTTCCTCATGGCGTTGAGGGCTCTCCTCGCTTTAGAAGATAAACTTGCTTGTGGTTTTCCTCGGCTATTAAAAGGAAAGATGTATTCGAATAGGCTTAGCAAGGTCTCCTAGCAGAGCCTGGCATTCAGCTCCTGGGAGTTCATAGGCAGTGGTGGTAGACACTTTTAATTAGCTGCAAATAATATTTTTGTGCCTTTATTGGTTTATTCATGAATTTAGCAATTACATGTGGATTTTTAAATGAAATTTGCTTAACTATCCTCATCTTCTTTTCCTCAGTTTCCAGATTTGTCACTGTCACTCTTTCTTTTCCTCATGGCTTCATTATACAATAAACACACTCCACCATGCAGATTACCCACATATAAATATAACTGTGTATTTCTTATTCTACCAGCTTTATATCTCTTAACCTCTTCCTTTACGAATTGATATATTCACATTCTAACCTATCTGAATACCTCATATTCTCTGCTTCTACCTCTTGACTTTGTCCTCTGCATTTTTTTTATTTTAAGGATGCCATTACTTACTGTAATCATAGTTAAATTTTCTGCACTTTTAAAATATTTAGTTTGTAACATGAAAATCAGTATGTGATGATTTATTGTTAGCTTTTTAGAAATAATGTTTATCATAGAGCCAAATATATTGCTAAGATGGCAGTTTCTTTTTTATAGATCCAGTGCACAACCCCTGTGACAATCGGCGTATCTGGACGCCTTTTCCCTCCACTGATTACTCTCAATATGACACAGCTTGGCTTGCTTTTCTTGAGCAACAAGTTCCTTGTGTCTTTCTTAGCTTACTTGTTAGTTTCTACCTGTTATTTTTTTCTACTTTGTTTCTCTTTATTGTTGCTGTTCAGTTGCTAAATCATGTCCAGCTCTTTGAAACCCCATGGACTGCATCACTCCAGACTTTCCTGTCCTTCACTTTCTCCTAGAGTTTGCTCAAACTGTATTCGTTGAGTGGAAGACGCCATCCAACTATCTCATCCTCTGTTGCCCTCTTCTCCTTTTTTCCCTCAGTCTTTCCCAGCATCAGGGTTTTTCCCAATGATTTGGTTCTTTGATTCAGGTGGCCCAAAGTATTGGAGCTTTAATTTCAGCATCAGCCCTTCCAGTGAATATTCAGCGTTGATTTCCTTTAGGTTTGACTGATTTGATCTCCTTGCAGTACAAGGGACTCTCAAGAGTCTTCTCCAGCACCACAGTTCAAAAGCACTGAGTCTTTGGTGCTTAGCCTTCTTTATGATCCAACTTTCATATCCATACATGAGTATTGGGGAAACCATAGCTTTGATTATATGAACCCTTGGCAGCAGAGATGTCTCTGCTTTTTAATACGCTGCATAGGTTTGTCATACCTTTCCTTCCAAGGAACAAGCATCGTTTAATTTTGTGGCTACAATTACTCTCCACAGTGATTTAGGGCATAAGAAAATAAAATTTGTCACGTTTTCCACTTTTTCCTCATCTATTTGCCATGAAGTGATAGGATCTTCATTTTTTGAATGTTGAGTTTAAAGCCAGCTTTTTCATTCTCTTCTTTTGCCCTCATCAAGGGGCTCTTTAATTCCTCTTTACTTTCTTCCATTAAAATGCATATCTGCATATCTCTGCATATCTGAGGTTGTTAATATTTCTCCTGGCAATCTTGATTCCAGCTTGTCAGTCATCCAACCTGGCACTGCCCAAAGTCCCTTGGTGGCTCAGATGGTAAAGAAGCTGCCTGCAATGTGGGAGACCTGGTTTCAAACCCTGTTTTGGGAAGATCCTCTGGAGAAGGGGATCACAACCCAGTCCAGTATTCCTGCCTGGAGAATTTCATGGACAGAGGATCCTGGCAGGCTCTAGCCTGTGGGTTTGCAGAGTTGGACATAACTGAGCAACTGTCTTTAGCTCACACCCTAGTACAATCTACATACTAGCTTTTTTCTTTTTTTTAATTCATCGCATCATGGATATCTGGCAACATTAGTTATGTTATCTACTTAACTGAAATCATTCCATTTTTATCCTGACAGACATGTTTCATGCAAGTCTTTCAATTTGTATCCTACTTCAGACCAAAGAAGGTACTAGCCAGGATTACTGACACTGACTATGCTGAGATTTCCTCACTAAAATCTGTGATTATAATTTACATGTTTCACTTTGTGACAGTTACTTTGGTTAGCTACATCTTCAAGTATCCTCCTAAGAAAGTGTGCATGAACAGACATAGCCTCTGTAATTGCAACATTTTGAATATGTATTTTAGGAAGCTTATGCTCAAGTTTACTTTCAAATTTTTTTCCTCAGACTTTTGTTGGCCCTTTATTGCTGCTGGTTTATGGGCAATGGGGTCAGAAACTTTTCAATAAAAATGTTATTATTATAATACCTTTGTTTTTCACTCAGAAACTCTAGCAATCTCTTAAGGATTTTCTTTTTTTTTAAATTTTTTTTTTCTTTTATTAGTTGGAGGCTAATTACTTTACAATATTGTAGTGGTTTTTGCCATACATTGACAAGAATCAGCCATGGTTTTACATGTATTCCCCATCTTAAGGATTTTCTTGTGAAATTCATTAGATGTGAGGGCGTATGTGCTAAGCCACTTCACTTGTGTCCTACTCTTTGCAACCCTATGTATTGTAGCCCACCAGGCTCCTCTGTCAAGGGATTCTCCAGGCAAGAATACTTGACGGGGTTGCCGTGCCCTCCTCCAGGGGGTCTTCCCCATCCAGGGATCAAACCCACCTCTCCTTCATTGCGGGTGGATTCTTTACCACTGAGACACTGCGGAAGTCCATTCATCAGACATTTTATAACAAATGTTTCACATTCCTCTACCATGCTAGAAGAGTTTTAGGACGTCATTTTATTATGGCAAATTTCAAAGCATTATGTCTAACTGTGGATCATTAAGAAAATATTTATCCTCACTGGTATTCAGCCCTTTGGATTGGAAGTCTTACCAGTTTAGAAAGACTTATGACAACAGACATAGTATTGTATCTACACATGGCTTATTTAAACTACTAGAAATTATATTAATTATTTCCTCTGCATTTTTTCTTTTATCTCCTCCCCCTTTAAAATCATATGTTAGAGTCATCACAATTCTTGAATCTCTCCTTTTCTCTCACGTTCTGCTTATTGTCTTTTTCTCTAAGTATTTTTGCAAAGACTACTCCTTGTTGTATGTGTTCACTGGAGTCTCTGTTCTCTAACCCCATGTTCAGCTAGAGTTTTGGCAGAGATGTCATTCTGCACCATGCAGCTCAGTGGGTATTGACAAACGCATGATGTCAGGTGTATACAGTGGTACTGGGGAGAAGAGCTTCACCGCCCTAAAAATCCCTGCCGGGCTATGTATTTTTTTTGGGGGGGGGGGTTCATGCATATTTTATTTATTTTATTTATTTATTTAAATTATTTTTTTTATTTGTAGTGGATTTTGTCATACATTGAAATGAAACAGCCATGGGTTTACATGTGTTCCCCATCGGGCTATGTATTTTAAACTGTTATACTCTCTCAATTTTATCTCAACCCTGATACAAGTTTTGTGTGTGTTTATCTCAGTCTTTTCATATCAATGATTTCCTTCAAACATACATGGAAACTTGTCTGTGCACTTTTAAGTTATTTTATTTATTTAGTTTTAGTGAAGTATGTTGAAGTATATTACTGTATGTCACCAGGTGTACAACATAGGAATTCACAGTTTTAAAAGGTTATACTCGGTTTATAGTTATAAAATATTTCCTGTACTCCCCATGTTGTATAGGTGGTTTATTTTATGTCTGCTTGTTCTTAGAGCGAGGGAGCAGGAATCCCATACATGGAAACCGGGATATGACAGAACGCGTAGACCTTATGGGCTGAGCTTTGCATTAGTGCTTGTTTGTGCAGGGATCCTGGAACTGTCAGAAAATGATGCATCTAAGTTGGGATTATGAAACATAGAGTACCTATTTCAGTTTAGGTGGGATGGATCAGTTACCTCCCAGATATATAGTCTATTATCAAGCTGGGACTTGTGCGTCCAAATTTTGTTGAAATCTCTCATCTAGTGAGAGACTATTTTCTCATGACTTCACATATATAAATTTATATGTTTTTAATTATTGTTGTTATTTCAATAGCATCTTGGTAACCATGAGAGAGTGTTGTGTGCAAAGTCTGCCATGTAGTAAGTAAAACAATATAGCCTATACCAATTTGTACATTACTTAGCACTCACCATATGCATTCCACGTCATAAATATGTTTGCTACTATCTTCTATTTCCTATGTGTATTCAAGACTGAAAGTCCTTACAAATTAAGACTTGTGGCTTATATATTAAAACTATATGTGTCATCTAGTGAAGGTAAAAATATTATGGGAGTTGTTGTCAAGCACCTTTGTACACTCTGTCATCTAAAAGTATACCTTTATGTGGCATGTCTTATTTTTTCAAATAAATAATTCATTATTAGAATCACTTATCCATATTTTATATGGGAAAGAAGAGTATAATTAGCATGAGATATCTGCTGTTAAGTCTTATCAGAGTTTGCATATACAAAATGGGTGACACTAATCTTGCTTCTTTCAAAATTTTCTGTTTGTCCTTCAATATGTTACCAATCATGGGTCTAGGTGTATATCTCTTTGGTGCTCATAGAACTCCTTTGTTGTTCAGATTGGTTATTTTTATAACATTTGAGAACTTTTCAGCCATTATGTGTCTAAATATAACTTTCACTTCTTTGCCTTTCTCGTCTCTTTTTGCGCCCCTGTTATGCTGATGTGGGTGCCCTGGTGGTTTCCACATTTCTCTGAGATTCTGTTCATTTGTCTTCATTTGGTTTTCTCTCTTGTCAACTAAAAAAAAAATTAGTCAAAACTTGTAAACAGAGAGTTGCTTTATTTGGCGGGAATGTTCAGGACGTCGAGCCCGGCAGGCGGCAGCTCAGTGCCTGAGGGCATGCCAAGTCTCTTCAGGCGTGCCCGACTCTGGACTGTGGGCCAGCAGCCTCCTCTGTCCATGGCATGCTCCAGGCAACCTGCTCCAGGGGATCTCCCGAACTAGGGATCAAACCTGCGTGTCTTACCTCTCCTGCATTGACAGCTGGGTGCTTTATCACTCGGGCCCCCTGAGAAGACCAGCATCACAGTAGCCCAGAGAAAACTACGCTTAGGAGGTGGGAGAGGAAGCTAGACTACACACAAGTTTGCAACAAAGGCGGCCGCAGTCTAAACCTTGAACGCTACTGTTGAGCAGCAAGGAAAACCAGATATCAAGTGAAGGAATTCAGCTTTCTCTGTATGGGAAGATGGAAGCCTCTGGGCTCACTGAATCCATTCCTTTCATATCTCGGTTATCTGGGGCCAAATCCTGGCAGGTGTGGTGGATAGGTGCGCCCCCAGCTCCTGAGCAAGCACCCTGGGGGTAGTGGTGGCATCCGCGGGATTGCAGAGCTTGCATTCCCTTTGGGAGCTCTGACTCACATCAGGGCTTCCCAGGCGGCACTAGTGGTAAAGACCCTGCCTGCCGATGCAGGGGACATAAGAGATGCAAGTTAAATCCCTGGGTCGGGCAGATCCCCTGGAGCAGGAAAGGACAACCCACTCTAGTATTCTTGCCTGGGAAGTCTCATGGACAGAGGAGCCTGGTGGGCTCCAGTCCATGGAGGCGCAAAGAATCGGGCATGACTGAAATGACTTAGCACACATTCACATTAGGAGGCCAGAGATTGCAGATAGCTGTGGCTTTTTTTTTTTTTTTTGCCTGTTGATATGGCAGCAAGTATTTCATTTCACACTGTTCTTCAGGCTGTATAGTCTCAATCTTCATACTTGCAGACACTCTCTTCTTCCAGCTCAAATCTGCTATTGAGCTTCCTAGTGAATTTCCCATTTAGATTAGCATATTGTACTTTTCAACTGAAGATTTTCCCTTTGTGATTTCTAGCTCTGTTGCTATTTTCCTTTTCATAAGACACTGTCATCACCCTCACTTAATTACACAAACACAGATTCCTTTATTTCTTTGAATATAGTTGTAAAAGCTGCTTTGACATCTTTGCTAAGTTCTACATTTGACACCCTCAAAGGAAGTTTCTATTGCATGTATTTTGTTTTTCCTATTTATGGATCACAATTTTTTATTCTTTGCATGTCTCTTTATTTTTGTTGAAAACTGGACATTTTTGATAATGGATTGTAGTCACTCTAGATACCACATCCTGGCCCTCATCCCCACCCCCAGGTGGGGGTGTTGTTATTGTTTAAGAACTTGGCTGCAGCGGTTCAGTGAAGCCTATTTCCCCCACACTTTGTAACTTATGATGGGCTTGTGCACAGTCATCTGACCAATAGGGATAAGTGTGGTCTTAGCCAAACTCTCTCAAGAGAGTTCTGCCTCTGAACTTCCAGTGAAACTTATAGATGATCTGCCTCTTTTGGTATGGAAACCCAGCTGTTCCCCTCCACACATTGCTAACTGACTGTCCTATTGTGTTTGAAAACACCCTGGGGGTATAAATTGTTCCACAATCTCACCCAGTTGAAGTGGCAATTTTGCCTGAGCACAGTGCTGCCTGTCTCAGACTTCTTCAGTCTCAGGAGGGGACTTCTTAGCTTTCTCTTTTCCTAGTTCTCTTTGCATAATTTTGAGCCAGTTTTACTACATCTTGCTTATTGCTAATACTATTTCAGAGCTACTAACATTTTCTTCTCTCCTTAGAATGAAAATATTCCTTAGGGCATAAACTTTGCAAGCTCTGTTCCAAATAAAGTCTGCCCCCTTAGGTAGAGCTACAGGAATCTCTGTTCTTCCAATATGCCTTGTCCTTGGGCAGAATACCTCTGTCACTGCACTGGGCCTGAAGCTCTGGGACATCTGAGAGCATCTGAGAAGCTTTGCTTCTCCCAGATGGGCCTGCTTCTCTACAGGTGGAGTATTTCATGGTGATGGGAGTCCCTGATCTTCTTGGTTTGATCCTTTCATAAGGAAACTACTGATGTATAGCAAGCTGGAGTAAACTGAATAAAGTCCCAGTATTCTCAAATGGCTGCACCTGGGTTATAGCTTTTGCCCCATGAATGGGGGTTTAGTGGGTGTGGAAATTTGGATTCTCTTCTTTCTGAGGCAGGAGATAGATGGGCTCCAGGTTAGGCATTTTCAACTAGTCTGCTGTTTGCATTTTCTGAGGCAGGAAGCAAGTGGTCTTCAGGCTAAATATTTATGACCAGCCTCCTGTCTGCAATTTGAGATAGAAATAACAACAGGAACAGGATAAATAACTGGACACTTTAAGATAACAGTAGTGGCAGGGACAGAGAGATGCTAAACTCTGTTTGAATAAAATATCAAGAGGTCACATATTTCCCATTCTAGGCTCCTTGGAGGTGAAGAAAGAGGGGGCACCACCCCATAATAGGTGATGCCAAGACCCCTCCCAATAGGCTTCTGTTCTGGACTTCATCTTGGAAAAATGTTGTGCATGCATGTGAGGGAGGATCGTAGGGCAGGACAGTTGCGGAAAAAGAAGCCAAATAATTGGTCAAAGGTAACAAAGACCCAGAAGGACTGCCCCGTATAAATGACTGAGCCCTCTTTACTGTGACTGTCTTCATTGGTGGGATGCTTACCCACATCTGAGGTGCGGGGAGACATCCTCTCCAGGCGTGTCTCTGCCTTGCTTCTGTCCTAACTAAACTCACTGTCTCTCTGTCTGCTTTCCCACTTGTGCTGCATCTCTAGTAATAAACTTTGCCTGTTTTTGGTTTTTTCCTCCTTGAGAAATGCATTTTTCACTAGGAGCAAGAGCCAGGGAATTTTCCCTCTAGCTTCTAGCCCCTGATGGACTAGCAACTAGGATTCCTGGTTTTTATCCAGGCTGCTGCTGCTAAGTCGCTTCAGTCGTGTCCGACTCTGTGCGACCCCTTAGATGGCAGCCCACCAGGCTCCCCCATCCCTGGGATTCTCCAGGCAAGAACACTGGAGTGGGTTGCCATTGCCTTCTCCAATGCATGAAAGTGAAAAGTGAGAGTGAAGTCACTCAGTTGTGTCCGACTCTTAGTGACCCCATGGACTGCAGACCACCAGGCTCCTCCGTCCATGGGATTTTCCAGGCAAAGGCACTGGAGTGGGCTGCCATTGCCTTCTCCATTATCCAGGCTACCCAAATCCAATTCCTGGGCAGGGGACTAAGATCTTGCTTCAAGCCACCACTCACTGCAATTTCTCCTGAGATCAGTCCACCTACCTAGAATAGAACTATTGAAATATACTGCTGAGGGGAAGGATGCCTGTACCTCCTGGAGGCAAAACATGGCTCTAGACTACGTGCTGGGAGAACAGGGTGTCCTTGGTCAAAATCATCTAGAGTAGAATTTCCTTCACACTGAGTTGGGTATGGACTGGATAGAGGAGTAGATAATGGCTTAAATTACACCCCTCTCCCAAACAAATTCTTACTCTTCTTACACATATTCAGTAGATTTTCTTGATTAAACATTTCTTCATTTTCTATGTGCTCTTAGGAAAACTTTCAGATACTTTTCATCTTGTACTATAAGTTTTACCAATTAAATGTTTGTTTCAGTGGGAGAAACAGGGAGGGGGTGGCTCAGATGGTAAAAAAATCCGTCTGCAACGTGGGAGACCTGGGTTCAATCCTTGGGTCAGGAAGATCCCCTGGGGTGGGTATTCTCAACCCACTGCAGTATTCTTACCTGAAGAATCCCCAGGGACAGAGGAGCCCGGCAGGCTATAGTACATTGGGTCGTAGAATCAGACATAACTGGGCGACTAACACCTTCACTTCCACTTCACTGTGAGGGGTTTGCTGAGCTACTCACATGTCCATTCTGAAGTGAGAAAGCAAATTTTTGATGGAAGAATCTATTTTAAGGGCAGTTAGATTTTGGAAGAAAAAATAAAACATATTTATAAGTCTTAACAGCTACAAAATTCTTTTTAAAAGGCTGAGGACTAGAGCACATCTTTGAAGATGAGATTGTGATGTATAGAGTACTGAAGTCAGCACACACAAAGGGTCATTAAAGCCCTGGATAGCTGAGCTCCTAAATATTGTGTTAGTGGAAACCATTCACGGTTAGTCCCCTACATATGAAACTTCAAGTTGAAAACTTTCAGAGATGCTAATATGTGTTCAAGTGTCCATTCACGTGTTTGGCTTATATTGTCAGGTATGTGCATCCTTTGCAAGCGGTTGCGCTTCTGTGTACATTACAAGAGAAAGGACAGAGAGAGGCAAGAGAAAGAAGTAACTGATGAACCAAAGAGATTCACCATGCAGGAAACGGCAAGGAGGTTTTCTTTATTTGAGGAGGTACTGTTAGTTTTTGAGACATAGAACCTGAATGTAGACTGGTACATGAAGCTTGCAACAGCCATTCAGAATGCAATCCATTGCTAGTTGCTACCATGTCACCTATGATGAGAAAAAAGACCCACAATCCAGATATCACTGGGTCATTTTTTCAAGAGGGTAGATAGAATTGAATCCAGCGAGGAACCACACAGAACCTGTGTTATCAAATCAGGCATGAGTGGAATTGCAGCTTACCTTCCATCTCCTATTTCTTATGGTCCTTCCGCTCCACCATCTCCCACCTCCCTCTTTCAGTTGATAAGTCATCTTGCCTGTTCACTTGATGCCAGACCCTGTGTGCCGGCTATTCTATTGCACTACTATAATTTTCAAAGTATTTTACCATGAGATTAATTTTTTTCTGTTTGTTTTTTTATATATTTTCAGTGTGAAAAGTACTATAAATTTATTATAGTACAGTACTATATAGCCAGTTATGTTAGTTGGATACCTAGGTTAACAGTGCTGGGCTTACAAACAAATTAGATTTATGAATGTGCTCTTGCAATGAAGAGTGTTTGTATGTAGGATACTTAACATATTTAGCTTATATAAAATATCTGTAATACATCTAGAAGTAATACTTAGAATACTCCTAGAAACTTCAGGATGTAATTAGTCATAATTATTTTTATAGATTGTGAGAAAAATGACACGTCATAGTCAAACAGTAAGGAATGTATAGCATACATATTTTATTCACATTTGGAGGTTGAGGGTGGCATGCTTAAATAAAAATAGATGTCCATGTCTGGCCACAATTTTGAGTTTGTACACTCTGTAGAGATCATGAAAGACAGTGGGTCTCTAGGATAAAAAGAGAGTGCAGATTAATTCATTAACATCTCATGATCAAAGGTGTGAAAGAACTCATAACATTTGCTTTTGTTTTGATTGCAATACTTAGGATATAATCACCTATTATTTCAGTTACACAGGTGTTTTTCATGATAGTTTTGTATTTTGATTTTGTGAGTTTTCAGTTTGGCATTATCATCTTTTTTAATTTTATTGAAGAAGAGTTGATTTACAATGCTGTGTTAATTGCTGTGCAGAAAAGGGATTCATACACATCTTCTTCTTCATATTGTTATTTGTTCATCTGCTAGTCTCAAACCCCCCATCCCTCTGTCTCCTGCCTACTCATTCCTTTTGTCAACCACAAGTCTGCTCTTTGTGGGATTGTTTCTGGTTCATAGGTAAGTTCATTTGTGTCATATTTTACATTCCACATTTAAGTGGTATTTGTGTTTTCTCTTTCTGACTTATGACAATATCAAGGTACATCCATTGTATTATCTCCTTTATCAGTCTGATAGAATATCTTTCCAAAATTTCTCTTCTTTAACTATCACCACTAACTGGACACAAGGAAAGCTGATTTGTCCTGCTGCCATGGTTTCTTATTCCTTTCTTTTCCCTCTGGAAGCCCTGCCGTTGCCACTGAAGACGTTCTTGGGTGATATTTATCTGGCTATCTTGGTTTGGTTACTCGTGGCCAAGTCCCGGCATTTTTCAGAAGTCCCAGTGGGCTTCTTCCACATGACTCCCTGAGGCAGCCTCAGTTACTGCTTCCAAAATACCTGCTCCTCTGTGTCAAAATCAGTATTTGATTCTTCGTCACAGACCCTGTCTCTTCACCGGCTCCTACTGACTGCTCTCCTGCCTTCATGTGCCACTCTCCTAGCAACGACAGAAACGCCTCCTGTAGCCACTTCTGAGCACTCTAAAAGTAGGATAAATAAAGGCATTCTCTGTATGGTTTCTTTGCCTGCTTGCAGTAGAATTCTCTACCGTCTTCTGGCTTTAACTTGTCTGAATTTATTGAGCCTGTGAGATGGGACAACTGTAACCTCTCAAAAACCGTTGTCTCTAGATTCATGACAACTGGAGAAAATGCTTCTTTCCATATGGCAGGACCCAGGTGATAGGCAGGGCTTTAGGTTTCTATCAGGCCCTCACTGATGAGAAGTGTGAAGTGGTGTGTTAGTCTTGGCAGATACAGTCTAAAACTTGATTCACATTAACTTTAAAACATAAAGATGGTGTGGACCCAGAATTGAACCAAGATAGCTCTAATTCTACAAGCAAGTGAATTTATTTTCCAATTATAGGAATGGATTGACTGAAAAAACAAACAAACAAAAAAACCCAAAATATTTAAATTTACCGATGTCCTGGTAAAGAGCTGATCTCCCAAGTGTAATCTTAATCTTCTGGCTTCTGGCAGTGGTTGAGACTATCAGCAAACAAAACACTAGACTGTACTCTAATTAAGCCAATGGAATTAACTGACTAGGAAGTTTATTTTGGGTTGGTTAACATCCTGTAGAAGCTATACAATCTCCTGTTGGAACTAACCATTCACAAGGTAACATAGAAGGTCAGATCTTCTGTCAGAGGTAAGAATCACAACTACATCCCTCTTTCATCCTGCCATCATTCATGCAAGAGGATACAGCCTCACATTTAAGCTCTCCTGGGTTGGCCTTGTGTTGTTCTGAAGAGCTGTGCCTGGGATCACTTCTAATCATTCTTCTTGGGAAATATATTAGTCAATTCAGGTTGCAATTGCCATGAATTTGGTGGCTTAAACCACAGAAATGTGTTCCTCAGAGTTCTGGAGGTTAGAAATTCAACATCAAAGTACCTCCAGGATTGTTTCTGAACATATCTGTTGCAGACGGCCACCTTTGGAATATCTTCATAGTGACCTTTCCCTTGTGTGTGAGTGGACAAAGGTCTATCTCTTCTTCTGACAACGATAATCCCTTTTTGATTCTTGTTGATTCTGAGCCCACCTTTATGACCTCATTTAATCTTAATTAGCTCTCTCAAGGCCCCATCTTCAAATATATTCACCTTAGTAAGGGCTTCAATATATATATTGGGCTTCAAATATAATAGGGCTTCAAATCTGTATAGATTTTGAAAGTGAAAATGTTAGTCGCTCGGTTGTGTTTGACTTTTTTCCACCCCATGGACTATGAGGAATTCTCCAGGAAAGAATGCTGAAAGGAGTAGCCATTTCCTTCTCCAGGGGATCTTCCTGACCCAGGGATCAGACCGGGGTCTCCTGCATTGCAGTTGGATTCTTTACCATGTGAGGCATCAGGAAAGCCCAAAATATGGATTGGACATGCTTGACATGTTCTTTTCTGTGAAAGAAGATCATATGTTCATGCTAAGTCACTTCAGTTGTGTACTGGACCCTATGGACTGTAGCCTGCCAGGCTCCTCTGTCCATGAGATTCTCCAGACAAGAACACTGGACTGGGTTGCCATGCCTTCTTCCAGGGGGTCTTCCCCACCCAGAGATCAAATTGACGTGTCTTATGTGTCTCTTGCATTAGCAGGCAGGTTCTTTATCACTAGCACTACCTGGGCAGCCCATATAGATTTTGTGAGCACACAATTCAATTTGTAACAAGGTCATTGCCTGCTCATGGAGGTTGGCTCATTTCTTCACTTTTCTAGTTTCTAGTCAGGCAGAAAATTACTTAAATGTTTCTTTTGATTAATCAAATGACTAAAGGATCTCTCACACCTGCCTTAATTCCCGTTTCCCAACTTTTATCTGAATTATTTTGCTAATGTTGAGTAAGCAGGTAGACAAGGGCTGAGGGGAGGAGTTTCATCAATTAAAAGCAGCATGCTACGGAGTAATATATAATCATATTAACAAATGTTGTTAATTCATTTTATTTCCTAGTCTTAGTGTCTGAAGATATTCACCAGTTTTCTATGTATGGTAATGCAGCATGCTAAAATTCTTTTGTTCAATTTTATAAATTTTGTATATCTGAAAATAGCAGTTTGATGGGGTTACCTACAATAGCATCTTGGGTGAAATAGAAGCACTTATTGACCTCCCCTCCAAAAAAAGTGATAACCAGTTTAAAGTCTATAAACTCAGCCACACAGTGATATTTTAAATTGCAGTTTGTCAAAATTTCAGATCATATTACAAGCAGATTGCATAAGCCACCATTATGTACAAAACTTCTAGTCCTCAGCAACGCTGTGGGGTGGTCTGGTAACCACAGGAAAACTGGGACACTACACAGGGCTGTCTGCTTTGGAGACCCGTGGATCACTGCCATCAACAGTGGTAGGTGCTCAGAAGATGGGTACTGATGAGAATGGAACCTGGCATTAATATGTCTCTGATAAGAGGACATGAACTTCAGGTATACTTGGATGTAGGCAATTAAACTGAGAGTATCAGCTCATTTCACTCACACATTTATTCAATACCTTGGGAATTGATTTCATTCCATCTACTAAATGTGTATACTTAGTATCAAAGAGCTATAATGCAGTTTATTAATTGGAGTCATTTTTTTTTGTTTTATTTTATAAATTGTTTTTAATCTTCAGTTTTATATTTTGTTTTAAAATATGCTAGAGTTCAGTGAATAGAAAATGGAAAACATCAGTAATACAAATGCATAACATTGAAGATGAGCATAAAGCTGATAATTGTACAAATTTGCCTCAAGATATTCTACAGTTACCTTAGACTCATCTATTTGATCACACAGATTTACTAATTCAAGATGATTCTAGTACTACAAAAATCTGTGCTAGGTTGTGAAGATATAAAGACAATTATGTCTAATTTTTTACTGAGAATGCAATTATCAAAACTATTATATGTTATTTCTAAGCAAATGCTTCTAAAATCAAACAGAATATGTTTATTTTTTATGGTTTATAAAAAAAACTCAAAACATCAAAAAGAGAACTAAGAACAACTAAAAGCACTTTTTGCCTGTTGAATTAAAGTTCAGTCTATAGTTTAATATAAGTTTGGATCTGAATAGCACAATAGTGATTTATATGTAAATGCACTTCTTGACAATACAATGCTCTTAAAAAAATAAAAAATTCAAAATACCACTTATAATTAAACATTGTATATTTTTCCTTTGCATCAAAAATATGAAGAATCTTATTTAAGTGAACTTTGTAGAAAAATTGTAATATATTTTTCTCAAGTATTATTTATTTATACAACTTTAACTATGTGACAGGCATGATTTTGTATGCTTTAAAATTTAATGAAATGAATCCACTTAATAATATCACAAGACAGATACCATTTTATTCCCATTTTAAAGAAGAAAAAAGGCAAATTCAAATGACTTTTCCAATTATTTCAGTTTCATACAATAATAATATTTTTAATGCATATGATATTTATAAATAGAATAAACTACAGTAAAAGGATATGAAGCCACAGTTATTAGGAAAAAACTAGATTTAGATCATCTCAAATACCCATTTATGTCATTGATGGATAATTTATGGATTCTCTGAACTTCTCAACTGCAAGTAAGATAGTGTGGAAAAAAATAAAGCCCTCAGATTTGGCATTCTCTGCTTTCTTCTAGAATGTTAGACATCAGATGGTAGGCACTCTGTTTAGAAGACTATGTTTCTGCCCTTTATTTTTAATCGACAGATATTAAATGTGTAAGTGCTATATTTAACTAGAAGGAAGATTTGAGAATGTTCTATGAGGATGAAGATTAGCTGCCATGTCAAAGCAGAATTTCATTCGAGGTACAAGTGTGCACGTCTAATGAGAGTCCTCACAGTTTAGGTCCAAGGAATCCACAACCAAAGTAGTAGCATGCACACATAAAAACACCCACATACAGAAAAATAGAGGTGGGTACCTACCACCACAGGACAATAATCCGAAGTTTAAGTTCTCTACTGGCCAGGAAGAGTTGATTTTCCACAAACTATAATCTGGCATCATAATGATTCAAAAGAGGGACCAAAAAAAAAAGCAAAACAAAAGGAAAAGACATTTGAAGTTTCATTTGGGGTCTGTGTTTCATTTATGGGCTTCCCAGGTAGTTCAAAACAGTAAAGAATCTGCCCGCAGTGTTGGAGACCTGGGTTCTATCCCTGGGTCTGGAAGGTCTCCTGGAGAAGGGCATGACAACCCACCCCAGGATTCTTGCCTATAGAATTCTGTGGAGAGAGGGGCCTGGCAGGCTACAGTCCAGGTAGTCACAGTCATAACACTGTGGTCACTATAGCGTTTCATTTAACCAAGAGAGAGCAAACAATACATATGGCAAACAATGTATGGAACTCTCAAATTATTTTGCCAAGTGATGAGATGCTGTAAAACGCTGGTCATACTTCTGTTCCTTCCATTGGTCAACTGCTGGTTTGGATACTTTTCTGCATTTGGGGGATTTCATTAGACAAACAAAAATTTGATAACTGCGGTCTTAAAATTTGCAGAACTTAATTAGGAGTAACACTAAGTAGAAGGACAAACTTCTCTCCATTATTAAGTCAGGTTTCTATTTTGACTGAAACTAGTTTGGAAATGGTTTAAATTTGTATAGGGAGATGGACATGTTTTGTTTGTTTTTCATATCTGTATGTAAAATCAACCACTGTATTATATGAGATATATATAGGAAATATTTTAAAATTCAAGTCTGCAAGCATTATTTGTTTCCTATCTTAAGCAAACCATTAAGAACACCCATTTTGTGCACTGTTCTTAGTAAAGTAGAAAGTCCCCATCCTCTGGGAATGTATAATGACACAAAATAAAATCATGGAGATAATTCACTCAAATATTTATCAGGGGATAGTAGACAATATCTAACGCATAGATGGCCTGTCTTGGGAGACTGTCCCAATTAGTAATCTCATGATGGCTGCAAACATAGCCTCCACTCCAAACTCATGGGAAAGGAAACTTGAGGATTTTGAAAGCATTCTTGAAAAAGGTGAACCCTGAGCTGTTGAACTGTTTGGTGAAGGACAGGCAGGGGTTAATCAGGAAATTATGAGCGGAAGATGATTTCATGCAAAGGCGAAGAGCACAGACGTGGGAACATGAAGACATAGGCATGCACATAATACTGTAATGTTATATCACCTATGAATTCATTTTTACAAAGCTAGGCATCTCTCTCTGAATGTGTGCCTATATGTATTTGAATCTTTTGAATTTGTCATAATTCACTCATGTTATAACAGAGTTTGTGTTAATATCCATTATTCAACTTGTCCATCAAAGTATACATATGACTCTCAGAATTCCTCTAAGTTTCTTTCTTTATCTACTTGTGTTGCCTATAAGCCAATTTCAAAGGGAATTTTTTCTCTATAAACAAGATCATCATCATTACTAGCACACAAAAACTACTTTTTTTTGTGAGAAGTGGCAAGGAAGTACAAGATCAATGATTGGTGTATATATTAAACATAAATATTTATTTATTGATGGTACATCTTATTTTATATACAAAAATGTTCTAGCAACTAACCTATATTTTTAACAATTTAATTCTTACTCCTTCCAATACACAGGAAAGTAGCTATCAGAAACCAGATAGCCCTATTTTCCTTCGCCAACACACATCAATTTAGTTTTTGGTGAAATGTGCCATGCATAATATAAATTATTACTTAGGAGTTGCTCATACTATGGGAGGAGAAATTCTGAAAGTCTTAGGTTTCTCTAAGGAGTTAAAAGTTAATAGTGTGGATTTGGACAAAGATAATATTGACTTTAAATTTTTCTTCTGATACATTCCAGCTGGGTGACATTGGATAACTCACTTTATTTTACTTATCCCAGTTTCTACACTGGATTCCCATCATTAATGATAGTTTTGTGAGACTTGAATAGTTATAGACATGTACAAAGCTTTTGGTTTATAATCTGTATGTAGTATGGACCTCACATGCTGTGAGCTATGTGTGGGTATATATAGGCACATGCATATATACACTTGTTGGTGCTCAGTCACTTCAGTCGTGTCCAACTCTGTGTGACCCTGTGGACTGCAGCCTGCCAGGCTCCTCTGTCCGTGGGATTCTCCAGGCGAGAATACTGGAGTGAGTTGCCAGGCCCTCCTCCAGGGGATCTTCCTGATCCAGGGATTGAACCTGGGTCTCCTGCATTGTAGGCAGATTCTTTACCAGTGACCCACCAGGGAAGCCCATATATATGCTTACCCATAATATATTAAGAACAGGAAAAAAATGAGAAAAACTATAGAGAAAAGCATGATATAAGGCCTGACAAAGAAACCACCAAATACATATAGAATGAACAATGAATTTAAACCCACACATAAAATAGTAACGTCAATTTTTAAAAATAAATAAATGAATTAGTATCTTATAAAAAGAAACAGCAAGAATTGTATCTGTTGTGATTTGTTTGTCCTCTTCTCCTTTTTTAGCTTTTCCTTTAATCTCTAATCCAGACTCTACAACTGACATATTACCACTCATGCAAGGAAGGTGTCCCTAAAATTTGCAATCTGGAGGAAGAGGCATGAAATATACAAGTGGTAGGGAGTGGAATATATGTGGTCAGCATAAAGACTAAGCCCATCAAAATGATCAAATTTTGAGTTGTCTGTGATGACTTGTTTGGCAGCTGTGACTGCATAACCATAACTATTACTATAATGCTTCTCAGGTGGCTCAGTCGTAAAGAATCCATCTTCCAATGCAGGAGATGTGAGTTTGATCCCAGGTTCGGGAAGATCCTCTGAAGGAAACGGCAACGCACTCCAGTATTCTTGCCTGGGAAATACCATGGACAAAGGAGGCTGGAAGTTTACAGTCCATGCGGTCTCAAAAGGGTTGGACATGACTTAGCTACTAAACAACAACATTGCTATTATCATATATTATTCCTTTGATCAGAGTATTCCAGTACGTCTGAGTTCTGTTCTTTCAACAATCGTTCCAAATGATTCAATACAAGTCACCAAAGTGACTTGAAAAGTCACTTTCAAAATGATTTGAAAAACAATGATGTAAATCTCATCCAGAAAATAGATCTATAAGCCCTATGTGGTACTAAGGAGAACTATTTTCACAGAATTTGTTAGCTTCAAGCTGTATAAAATAAATTCACTGATATGTAAATTGATTTGTTACAGCAGAGAACAATTTAGAAATCCTGAAGCTCATTGGAGAGGGACAGCTTGAGGCAGCCACATTAAAGAACACACAATGACAGAAAACTTTAAATATTGTAAACTTGTAGTTGAATGGAAATATTCAGCACAGGGACAAACTATCCTGTGTAAATTTGGAGCCCCTGAGTAATGTATTCAATATGGCTTTTTACAAGCATGCTTTGTTTTCAAAAATATGCAGCTTTCCCATTTATTATATTTGCGAAAACCTTACTGGAAGGACAATACTTAGCAGTCTCAGCTTTCAAGGTGCTTATAAATTGAAAGGTAAGAACGTCATCAACAGTTAATTTGAAAATCAAGCTGCTGATTAGCAGTACAAGCCAACAGGAGAACAGATGTCATAAGTAGTAAGTGATTAATTGCCCCTTGAATTACATTGACACTTTTTGATAGAGGACTTCAAAGAAAGAAGTTATCTGACGACCGTGAGTCATTCCAAGGTGAACCTGTGCCAAGGGCCTCTTGGTTTTAAAAGTAGGCAGAAGGAAACAGCACTGCAAAGCCCTCCAAAGGCTTCTATAAGATTAGAAAAAAAATAATTCTTTCTATGTGATTGGTGGGGCTCCCCTGGTGGCTCAGACAGTGAAGAATCTGTGTGCAATGTGATTGGAACTACATTGTATGCTGTATACATTAGTTTATGCATGTATACATTTATATACATTTATTTGATCTTTACAACCTGGGAAAACCTGGGAATTACATAGTAGCATGTAGTTTACAGATGAGAAAAGCAAGATTAACAAAGTAAGTAACTAAGTAATCCAAAGTCATGTAACAACTGAGTACAAGATTTAAATTATTATTGGTGACTCCAAATATTGTTCATGTCACATTGCAAATCTGCCTGAAAAGCAGGCAATGCAGGAGACAGGGTACAGAAGACCCCCTGGAGGAGGAAATGACAACCCACTCCAGCATTCTTGCCTGGGAAATTCCACGGACAGAAGAGCCTGGTAGGCTACAGTGCAAAGCATCGCAGAGTCAGACATGACTGAAGCGACTTAGCACATCTGAATAGCAGGTATAATACCTCACTTAATTAGGAGAAATAATAATGTGGAAACAGGTGATTATGTGAGACCAACAAATTTTAACTATAATTCCAGTCGGAGTGCATTTTGATGCCACCAGTTTTAGGAGTTTAGAAGTTTTGATTTTTCTCTCCTTGTCCTGTCCTCTGACAGACTCAGTTTTCTTTTTGGCCACCGATTTCACTATTGTTGCAGTTACCTAGAGGTTCTATCTGGCTTTAACTTTGCTGAAATGCTTAAGATATATTTTTGAGGCAAAAAAATATTATGGCATTTCTTCACAACATTGTGAGAGTGTAACATTGTAAATGAGATGAAATAGGGAGACTTACCTAATAGCAACAACAGCAAAAGGTTGATTGAAGGAACAAACATGCATTTAAGATTTTTTTATTTGGACCACTTTTTAAAGGTCTTTACTGAATTTGTTACAATTTTCCTTCTGTTTTGTGTGTTTTGTGTTTTCTTGAACCCACAACCCCCTTCACTGGAAGCTGAAGACCCAATCACTGGGCCACCAGGGAAGTCCCAAGAATGAACTTGTCTTACTTTCCTTTGTGATTTTATTTAACTTTTAGTGCTGTCCATTATTTTTAGTTTTAACAAGCCAGTTTTATCTAGTGTAAGAGAAATGAATGTTTTGGGACGCTAGGACTACAGATTGTGATCAAAAGTTTAAAACAACGTCCTCAAGTTTCATCCATGCGGAAGACATTAGGTGAAATGAAACAAGCAAGTCAGAGGACGACAAATACTTCTTGATGCGATTATCTGGGGCATCTAAAATAGTCAAAATCATTAAAACAGAAAGCAGAATGGTCATTTCCCAGGGGTGAGGGTGGTGAGGGAGACAGGGAGGTGGATCTTAGTCATGCAAGATGAAAAGTTCTAGAGATCCGCGGAGCAGCACTGTCTCTGTAGTTAACAGTATTTGATACACGTGCAGTTAATTCATATATTGCATTCCCCGCTGCATGGCATTGTTGCAAGCATGGCAATAACCAAACAGGAAGTCAAATGGCCTGAGCACAGAACTTGGCTGTGTATTTGAAGGAATTATCTTGTTTTTCCCTCTAGTGGAAAATTGTGAAATCTTTGACTAAATAAATACCCAAATGGATTTCTGTTTATTGTCTTCTTGGGAGCTCAGATGCACAGTCTGTTTCTTCTTATCTTCAGCTGCTTTTTTATGTGTTGTTTAAAGTCATATGCAATTTAATGAAAATAAAAATACCTAATTTCAGAATCATGGGGAAGTGTTGCCAGGATGTTTAGTTTAGAATAGTAAAAGCTATAGGCTCAGTACTCTAAAGAGAAAGGCTGATACTTATTTTACTTTTCAAAATTTGCCCAATTCTCTTTTCAAATCTAACATTAACTCCAGAAGCTAAAACAGCGTGGCTCACCACTCATGATAGATGGCATTCTTATGTTTTTGTTTTCAAGTATAGTTGACTCACAATGTCACCTTAGTTTTGGGTGTACAGCAAATATATATATTTCTGATTCCTTGTCTGTATAGGTTATTATACAATATTGAGTATAGGTCCCTGTGCTATACAGTAGGTCCTTGTTGTTTATTTATTTTTTATATAGTAGTGTGTATATGCTAATCCCAAACGCCTAATTTAACTCTCCTCTCTTTCCCCTTTGGTAACCATAAGTTTGCTTTCTATGTCCATGAGTTTGTTTCTGTTTTGTAAATAAAGTCATTTGCATAAATTTTTTAGATTCCATATACAACTGATATCATACAATATTTGTCTTTCTCTTTCTGACTTACTTCACGTACTATGATAATCCCTAAGACCCTGCATGCTGCTGTAAAAGGCACAATTGGATGTAGTTTTAAAAGGAGATGGTCTCAGTTTACAGAATGGGTCTGTAAACCCATCTAGGTTTATCTCCCAGTTCTTAAGCATACAGTTGGATAAATGTAGCCAGTATCTAGCAGAATCCTTACCTTGGCTCCAACTCATGAAGTGAAGCTACTTAAATTCGTAAATGCCATGCTTAAGCCTACAGAGCTCTGGAAACCTACAAAGATATTCAACGAAAGTGAAATTACATCACTGGGAAAACAGGGAAAAAAAGATTGATGGCAATTCCCAAAGGCTATCTGAGGACCATTATATAGCTAGGAACTTCGGGAATCTATCTATAAAACAATTTCATACTGCCATAAGATATCAAAAGGATTTCTAGACCAATCTCCTGACTTCTAATTATAAGGAAATGAATGAAACTTTTAACAAAGACTGTACCCATTCATAGTTACTGATTTTATTTCCTGAGAAGTGAGTTGGGGCAGGAAATGTTTTAGGAAATGTTACCACTAGCTCCATTTTTTAGGCAAGCATATTAAATTCATATCACAGATCTAATAAACAGGGAGCTGAGTTTCAAACCCAGGTCTTCTTGACTCTATCTGCCTGCAATGCAGGAGACCTGGGTTTGCTCCCTGGGTCAGGAAGATCCCTTGAAGAAGGGAATGAGAACCCACTCCAGTATTCTTGCCTGGAGAATTCCGTGGAGAGAGGCGCCTGGTGGGCTATGGTCCACAGGGTCGCAGAGTTGGACAGGACCGAGTGACTCACACTTTCACTCTTTGACTCTAAAAATCTGTGCTGATTCCTTTTCTTTATACAGGTACACTTTGGCAGCGTGAAGCAAAATAGAAAATGTATTTTTCCTCTTAGCCTGTATTCTTATGCTTGGGGAGTCGGTAAGCGTGGCGTTCTTCTTGTCTTCAGGCCCAGGGATGTGCGTTCACCTTCTTCTGAGTGGGTCAGTGTGGAATCTTGCAGTTGGATTTCTCCAAGTGTAAATGTGGGTGGGTGGGATGCTGTTGTTTCACCAAGATGTAGGTGTGTGTGTTTTGTTGGTGGCACTGGGATGGTCTACAGGTTTCAACAGAGGAATGAAGGGGCAAAAAATAACTAGTATTCATGAAAACAATGATACCAACTAATATTTATTAAACATTTCCTGTGTGCAAAAGGAGGGGAAATCACCTCCTCTCTATATTGTCTGCATTAGTCCTAGGTTACATGGCTTAGAAACTCTTAGAAGATAAGAGTCATAAGTAAATTTGTGACTCGAATGGTATTTTAACAGTATTCAGGGAAAGTGATTGTTGAGTTAATTCAGAGTAAATATAAGAGGCATTCCACAAGACCAAAGCAGAGGATTCACATTTGTACTTATTTTTACTTAATAAAGTTCCACTTGTCTTGGATGAACATTGATTAAATATTACCAGAATAAATTGACAGTAATACATCTCTTTGCCCTTATCTATGCTCAAGAAAGAAGACTCATAGAAGGCAATGTGTGAGAGCATGTGGCTCCTATTTGCTGTAGCAATTTGCCCCCTGCAATCAGTTGCTGTGGAAAGTCAGTTATGATCATCTTTTCTTCTTCTTAGTATTGTTAAATGCTGAAAAAGCACCTTTGCCTCAGTTCTCAGAAACTAAGGTAAGCCCTTCTTCCTTGTATGTCCTCTTTGAAGCCAGTGGGCATTCTGCAAAAAAGAAAAATAATATGAGCTTTGGGCTCAGAGGAAAACTGTCGTCTCAGTGGTTTTATAAGAAAGTCGGCAGTTTGAGGAGGAAAACATTCCCATGTGACAGATTCATACGTAGCAAAGTCTTGGAGAATGAGTGTAAATCATTTCTGGAATTGTTCCACATGTTGATTTAAAAGGGACTTCACTTCACTTTTATTCTAATATAAAATATACTTTACTGTATTTAATGGGTAATTAGAATATTAAAAAAAATTACACTGAGAGAAACATCTAAAGATAGAGTATTTCTTTTTCTGATAAAAAATAAATTTGGAGAAAAGCTCAAACTCATTACACAAGTGGATCTTGCTTTAAGAGGTGGGTGGAGGACCCACTGATGATGATCAGCCACTTTTAAATGAGTTCACCTTCAGGAGGCTTTCTGATTTTCCACTGACCCACTTCCAGGATCTCTTTTTCAATTATCAATCATGTAAGATAAGCATCTTAGCCTGGAACATGAACAGGAGATAGAGAATTGTCTTCTCTAGAATATATGCAGGTTTCCAGTTCAAATGGTCATATCTGCTTTTAAGGTTTTTTCTTTTTTAATAAAGGAAATTATATTCTTGGTGCATATTTGAATACAAAGATTAATTGTATTTAATTTTGTGTTGTGATTGCTAATTTTATATGTCAATTTGACTGAGCCACAAGTGCTGAGATTTGGTCAAACAGTGCTTTGGATGTGTTGATGAGGGTGTTTCTGGATGAGATAAACATTTCAATCAGCGCACTTAATAGAGGAGACCGCTGTCTCCACTGTGAGTCTGCTCCTAAACAACAAGACCTGAATAGAATTAGAAGGCTGAGTAAGAAAAATTCTTTTTGCTCAAATGCTTTCACTGGGGAATCAGTCATTGTCTGGCTTTGCCCTGAAACTGAAACACTGGATCCTCCCCAGGTGGGTCTCCAACCTGCTGGCTTTCAGACTGAAGCAATGCCATTAGCTCTCCTGGTTCTATAGCTTGGTGACTGCAATTTGTGGGACTTCTCAACTTCCGTAATCATGTGAGTCAATTCCTTATTCCAAAGGAAGAAAAATACACACACACACACATACACACACACACACATACATATACTACTGGGTAATAATAACTGCATATTTATAGAATTATAGGGTACACATTTTTATATACATATGTTACATGTATATGTATGTAATTATGTTAGACATAAGTACATTACAATATACTTTTGAACTTGTACTGATACTGAGAAACATGTCTTTCTCCCCCAAGAGCATCTTTTCTGACCTGGCCATGGTTTTCATGGGAGCAAAATAGCAAAACTACAATCCAGGGATTAAGTAAAAGTGGAATCAGAGGTGAATATGTCCACCAGGATTTCCAGGGGCTTTTTCAAAGTTCCCAGGACTGATGCACAGTACCTGCTTAGAACTGCCAAAAGGCTCTTTGGAAAAAAGTCTTATTATTTCCCCTCATCTTTCAAAGATTGTTGCTGCAAATTCTACCAAGCAGAGATAGAAGAACCTGACCTTAGCATCTTTTCAGAGGAACTCAGAAAACACAGACATGCCTGGCTCGCCAAGAAATAAAAAGTGAAATTATAGAGTTGACATATGCAAATTCAGTTAATTCAGTGACTAATCTGAGTCCTATGAAAGCCATCTAATTCACAGGAAACTAGGGTCATCAGTTTAACAAATTTCAGAAGGAAATTTTCAAGGAAATTTTTTCAAGGAAAAACAATTCAAAGTCTGCAAGAATGAAGGGAATTCTGTGTAAGTGATGTTTGAGGAATCTACGTTTGAAAGGACATATATAGAAGTACTATTTACCAAGAATTTGGTGCTTCTCTTAATTGGCAAGAAGCTGAAAAGATATAACATGCTTCCAGAGTAAAAATACCAACTGTGAAGGGGTGGAAAAATAACTTACTTATGAGAGATTCATAGAATTGACAAAACCAGACATGATGGATGAAGAAGAGATGGAAGGCTTCCTCCTTAGGCCTAAACTAGAGAATAAACATGCCTCGGAGGATGCTCGTCACATCCTGGGAAGAACTCATCTGGGGCTTCCCTGTGGTTAAGACAGTCAGGAATCTGCCTGCGGAAAATCCTGGTTTGATCCCCTGGGTTGGGAAGATCTCCTGGAGAAAGGAATGGCAACCCACTGCAGTATTCTTGCCTGAAGAATTCCATGGACAGAGGAACCTGGCAAGCTAGAGTCCACGAGGTCACAAAGAGGCGAACACTACTGAGTCACTAACACACAGCAGCTAAAGATGTTGAGCACATTTTCCTGTGCTAGCTGGCTGTTTGCATGTCTTCTTCAATGTCTGATGCCTTCTTGGCTACTCTTCTTGGGTGTCATCAAAAAAGAGACTTGTACCTGTCCAAGGTCTTAAGTGGGTCCTTTGTGGAGGTCAATGAGGAAGGCATGGAGGCCGTGGCCACCACTTCAGTCATCTGTAAGAATCATCCCCAGGTTGTGTGCAGACTACCCTTTCTTCTTCTTTGTTCAGCACAGCAAAACCAATGATCTTCTTTACCATGGCTGATTTTCCTCCCTGTAAGGAAATAGTTGGTGTAGCTGATAACCATTATCCTGAATCCTACTGATTTGCTTTTCCTCTGAGACTTCACAATGTGTCTGCAACCCCAAATGACCTTCGGTGACAACTCAAAATAAGGAACCAAAAAAAAATTGTAAATAATTAAATATAGCTGATTTTGTTTCTCTGGAGAGCCATAATACATGTGGAGATTCACTTAAAAAATAAATGTGTTTAAGTGTATACAGATATTTATTTGCACACATTCATATATGCAGTGCATTATGCATGCAATAATAAATATTTTAAAATATCATATATTATATATAGAGGACAGAGCAATAGAGAAAGGAAGACATATGAAATGATAATGCCTAAAAAGTCATCAGAATTTATGGCAAAAGTAGAGAAGAACCAGGAACTTTTTAAATTCACCATTTAGATTCCATTCTGAGTTTCATTTTTACTGGTAACTAAAATCCAGGTACACTGTTGGGAGTGTGGGCAGGGTGGCTAGAAGCCTCTCTTAATTCTATGTCAAAGTAGGACATGGAAAAGAATTCAAATGTTGGATGACGACAGCACTGGGAAATGAACAATGAGAAAATCTTGGGCAGTCAACATCAGTCAGCATTTTGCCTTGTTGGTAGAATTCAGAAGGAACAAGGTAGACATAAAAGAAATAAGAGGGCAGGGCCTCCTCATCATCCACTGAGGGCAGAATAAGGTTTTGGGTCCAGAGGAATCCAAGATAACCAAAAAGGTTTCCATGCTTTATAATGCTCCCTGGGAAGAAGGCAGTCCTGAAGCCTGGAATCAATGCTTGACTAGTTGGGAGACTATCTAAAATTGCATAATATACTAGATTCCTGTGCTAAGTCCTTCAGCCATGTCTGACTCTTTGTGACTCCATGAACTGTAGCCTGCCAGGCTCCTCTATCCATGGGATTCTCCAGCCAAGAATACAGGTGTGAGTTGCCAATTTCCTGTTCCACAGGGATTGAACCCACATCTCTTACATCTCCTGAATTGGCAGGCAGGTTCTTTACCACCAGTGCCACCTGGGAAGCCCTCCTGATGTGACTAATTCAAGGTCATGATTTGCTCATAGTGGTTATCTTTTCCATGAAGAAATCTTTACTCCTGCTTAGAACTGACCATTTATTTTATTTATTGTTGTTCAGTCATTGTGTCTGACTCTTTGAGACTCCATGACTGCAGCTCATTGGGCTTCCTTGTGCCTCACCAACTCCTGGAGTTTGCTCAGACTCATGTCCATTGAGTCAGGGATGCCATCTAACCATCTCATCCGTTGTCATCCACTTCTCCTCCTGCCCTCAATCTTTCCAGCATCAGGGTATTTTCCAGCGATTTGACTCTTTGCATCAGGGGGCCAAAGTATTGGAGTTTCAGCTTCAGCATCAGTCTTTCCAATGAATATTCAGGGTTGATTTCCTTTAGAAAATCAAAGGACACTGGTTTGATCTGCTTGCTGTCCAAGGGACTCCCAAGAGTCTACTCCAGCACCACAATTGGAAAGCATCAATTCTTTGGTGCTGAGCCTTCTCTATGGTCCAACTCTCACATCTGTACATGACTACTGGAAAAACCATAGCTTTGATTATATTGACCTTTGTTGGCAAAGTGATGTCTCTGTTTTTAAACATGGTGTCTATTTTTATTTAAGATGCATTAAAATTTTATTTATTTTATTTTAATTAAGATATGCATCTTAGAATTCACATATATGGATTTTTATGATTTAACAGCTTGTATGTACTCTGTTGCTATTATATTACATATCTTGTGACTCTGACTCTGGAAATGTTTTATTTTTATTTTGCATTTGTTTTCCTTACTCTTTCTGACACTTTATGGTAAATCACAAAGAACAAACATTATCAAATACACACACACACACACACACACACACACACACACATATATATATATATATATATATATATATATATATATAATCTTCTTTACCTTAGTTATATGCTTCTAAAATTTTATTTTACAAAGAATTGCATGAAAAGCTTATAGCTTAATGAAATGTTGCTGGGCCCCACCTCCAGAGCTTCTGATTCAGTAGGTCTGGGAGATGCAGCTGTGAAACTGATGTTTCTGCCTGTTGTCATGTCTGCAACCATGCATTGAAAATGATCACACTATGATAATACCTGACAATTGGTAAGGTCAAAATTAAACTCCTAATAAATGCATAGAGAAATGATAATCTCAATATAACTTGTTTTTTGGATCTAGGCTTAGAAAACAAGATCAGCTTGCATTCTTGAGTAGAGAAACTTTGGACATTATTTGAAGGAGCTTGAATACAACAGGCCATGTTTTCTTCCCCCTCTATTCACATACACATTGCATGCACACATGTGCATGAGTATGTGTGTATAGTGTCAACTTTTAAGGTGAAGATATAACCTTCTACCTTTTGTATTTCTGCACGTGCCTTTTAAGAATAACTTTCTACATAACCAAAGGGATGTCATCACTCTTCTAACACTTCAGTTAAATTCTGTTATCACCAAATGTCAGTTCCACATTCACATCTCCTCATTTACTCTGAAAGTGGATTTCAATGTCTTTTAAAAATTCAGGATTCAACAAAGGATTATATATTGTATATCTTGTCTCTAATCTCTTTAATTTTAGAACATTCCCCATTCTTCTCATTATATGATTCTTTTAAGGTTTCAAATCAAATCCCATTATTCTGTGTAATCAATCATATTCTGTATTTGCTGGATTATTTACTCATGATCTATTTTGCATTAAGCATTTTTTGACAGGAGAGTTATGCAGAGTTTTATTTTTGATGTAAAGTACACTTTTTGTGTTGTGCCAGAAGACATATGATTTCAGATTGCCCCAAAATTGGTGATGCTAAAGTTAATGAATTGCTGAAGCTGATAGGCACCAGATATCTTCATTTTAAAAGTATACTGTACCTTCATAGACTTCCCTGGTGGCTCAGATGTTAAAGAGTCAGCCTGCAGTGCAGGAGACCCAGGTTCCATCCCTGGGATGGGAAGATCCCCTGGATCAGGAAATGGCAACCCACTCCAGTATTCTTGCTTGGAGAATCTCATGGATGGAAAAACCTGGCAGGCTACAGTCCACGGGGTCGCAAAGATTCAGAAACAGCTGAGTGACTTTACTTCCAAACCTTCATAAGTACAACTTGTAAGCAGTTTATGAGGTGATATTTTGAGATAATAACATTATCTTGTTCCTTAAATACTTTCATCAAATGATTTTGCATGCATGATGATGCTTGCCTAAGTATTACTTTAATCATTACAAATGGATAGCTTTCTTATTACAGCATATTTTCCTTTTAGGTGTGCTCTCATTAGTGTTTGGGGACCTGCTTGCCTTCTGGCCAAAGTGCTTGAAGTTGGTACTATATTTTTCCTGCCCCGTACTCAAAATAAGCTACTTTTGCAATGGTTCAGTAACCTTTAGAAGGAAATGGTACTTAGAACAAATAACTGTGCTAGATGAAAATTATAACATCTCATTGGCTAGAGTTAGAAAAAACATGTATTTATTTTTATATTTACAAATATTTGAGCTCATGTTGGCATTTCTAATTCAAATTTGCCACTGGAAGATTTTCCCTTTCTTCACTTTTTAATTTTCTCTTACAGAGGAAGTCTTGGCTCCTATGAATATTAATATATTTACCTACTTATTTCATATTACAATGTTCATAAAATAATTTCAGAATTACAATACCAGTATTACTTCTATAAATAAACCACCTAATTGAAGTTTAAGATTTATCTGCAGTTATGTTTGTCCTTAGGGTATGTCCTCCTAAGGATATAAAATTATTTTGCCATTTAAAAAATTTAGTTGAGAGGAAGTTTTCACCTTCAAAACGTAGAGAGAGCAAGCAAAAGTATTGCTATCACCTTTATAATAAGAAAAAACCTGGACAAACTGCAAATCAATGTCTTTTCTAGAATCCATCAGAAAGGTAAGGTTGAAAGGTACACAACTAACATGAAATCTGGGGACAGACGGGAACCTGCAGGGAGATACAGAACCTGAAGATTTGCATGTTTGGGCAGATACTGCCAGACTATGCAAATTTAAAAGGAGATTAAGCTAAAAATTGCTATTAAATTGCTAAGGTTTAATTGATGGTTAGCAAAGAGATCTTGAACAAACAGGAATTTGACCCTGTTGTAGGCTTTTCACAAGGAAAAGTGGTAGTATTTTGAGAAAGATTCTCTCGTGATGATGGTTGAGAGTGGATACTGGTCCAGATCAATCTTGTCTCTTTTATCTATGAGCCAAAACCTTTACTTTGTATAGGAAAGGGAAAATAAAAATGGTAGTTTTTTGGGTCCAGGGGAAACCCTTTGCTGTTAAGGTATGGTGAATAGGGAAAGAAAAATAATAAAACTCTACCCACAAAGAGATTCGGGAATATATGCTACAGCCAGTATACCAGCTGAGGAAAGCACAGGAGCATATGCTCAAATGCCACAAGCCCAGAGTTGCACAGAGCCTGTCCCATTTTAAGACGAACAAAATGCCAAAGAACGCTTTCCTGCACCACACCACCATGATGGAAAGAAATAAAGGAAATTACAAGGAAAATTTACTGTGTTGCGGCTTGGGGAAAAGCAGCAGGCCAAGCCTATTTCACAAGAAATACAAAGGCAAAATCCAAAGTGAAGTAGAGATGCTCAAAGGCAAGAAGGAAGACAATTTTGATAAAAATTTTCTGACAAATTAGTCCACAACTAACATAGGCTTCATGAGCATAGGTAACACAAATAACTGTGGTGTTGGAGAAGACTCTTGAGAGTCCCTTGGACTGCAAGGAGATCCAACCAGTCCATCCTAAAGGAAATCACTCCTGAATATTCATTGGAAGGACTGATGCTGAAGCTGAAGTTCCAATACTTTGGCCACCTGATGCGAAGAACTGACTCATTGGAAAAGACCCTGATACTGGGAATGAATGAGGCAGGAGAAGAGGATGACAGAAGATGGCATGGTTTAATGGCATCACTGACTTGATGGACATGAGTTTGAGCAAGCTCTGGTATCTGGTGCAGGACAGGGAAGCCTGGCGTGCTGTGGTTCATGGGGTCACAAAGAGTTGGACATGACTGAGTGACTGAACCGAACTGAACACAAATAAAACATAAGCAGAATATGAAGCTTACAGTGCACTTAAAATAATATTATCAACATCAAATTTTACACTTAGTGAAACTACTGACTATATTAATACAAATTTCCATATCAAAGGCCTATGAGAAAGAAAGGCTTGCTTAATTTCAATCATACTGGTGTCTAATGTTCTCTATAGTATGTCCAGCTTTCAATAATAAAAAAAATAAATAAACACAGGAAAAACAAGATAAAGCAGAATATAAGGAAATAACACAATCATCAGAATAAAGTTAAAACATAAATTTATGACAGAGATAATTATAAGCAATAATTTTTAAAAAGCTGTAATGTGATGGTCCTTTGACAGCCTCATAAGTAGACTCAGTACAGCTAAGAAATGATTCATTTTATGTAAACGGTAGGACTGTAAATGTTACCCAGCCCCCAAAGTAAAGATAACATAGGTGAAAAGCAATATACAAGAGTTATTTAAACCATTCTAAAATCCATGCAGTTGGAATCTCAAAAAGAGAAAGAGGAATATAAGGAATATTAGAGAAACTATTATCTAAGTTTTTCCAAAAGTAATGCAGATCCTAGACCATAAATTCAAAACCTTAATAGAAGATTAAGTAAGATAAACAATATTATTTTTGCACAGACATATCATTTTCAAACTACTAGAAAGCAAAGAAAAATTATTGAAATATAATGGGGCTGAACTCATTATCTATAATAGGATGGATTAAGAATTATAAGAAAAAGAATTGCAGCTGACTTATAGTCATAATTCATGCAAATAGGAAGAAAATTGGAAAAAACAAAAACTGCTGAAGAAAAAAATACTGTCCATTCAGAGTTATATATCCAAAGAAGATAATCTTAAAAACTGAAGAAAAAATAAAGATTTTCTAGCACAAAGTTACAAAAATCTAAGGAAATCTACTGCCAACAATCTCCTCTACAAAAAAGGCTAAAGGAAGTTATACAAAGAGAAGGAATATAGTGTAGAGCAAGAGCAATTATCTACACTGAATTCACAGAGTGGAATAAAATAAAATGAACATATTGATAAACAGGTCAGTTCTTCAAGATGATAATATGATACTAAATTATTGAATATATCTAACATTAGAGCTTCATAGGTGAGACCTCTAATAGATCTGAAAAGTGGTATGGACATATGCACAGTATAGCTGGAAGTTTCTGTATTCTTCTCTCTGTGATCGATAGAACCATTAGGGAGAAATACAATAGGTTCTAGGGGTTTCCCTGGTGGCTCAACAGTAAAGAACCCACCTGCAAGGCAGAAGATACAGGAGATGTATTTGCATCTCTGTGTCTGGAAGATGCCCTGGAGGAGGAAATGGCAACTCACTCCAGTAGTTTTGCCTGGAGAACCCCACGGTCAGAATAGTCTGGCAGGCTACAGGCCATAGGGTCTCCAAGAATTGGGCATGACTGAAGCGATTCAGCACACACACAGGCACGCACCGTGGTAAAGCCTCTGGTTTTGGTGAAAGAAGAGACCCACAGATCGGACAGAACAGAATGAGGAGCAAGAGAAACAAAGATCAGTTGTCATTAAGGGTCAGGAAAATGAAAAGAGATTTCAACAGAGACCACAGAAGGAGATTTTAGTGTGACTGAACCATGTTTATGATATCAAAGTGATAAGTAAATTATTCTGCATTTTTAAAGCCCATGATAGGGTGAATTTTACTGTATGCAAATTTTAAGAAATCAAGCAGGGTGTTGTGGAATACCAGGACGAAATGTGAGCTGTGACAAATGAATCTGCTTTTTGTGCATGGATAGCACAACCATATGGCACACCCACATGAGGGGAAATAAGTAAAAAGGAGCTGGCTCAATAATTTTGGAAAAGTATGTTTTGACTATATTCTGTAGACTAACAATAAAAATAACTAAACATAACCTCTCTGGTTAGTTGATAAATTTGTTTTTCACAGGGATATGTGTTAACAATTTTGAAAATGTTTTGTATATTTACTAGAATTGATCAAATCAGCAAATAAATTATGCAAAATGGAAGCCAGGTATTGTACTACATAGTGAAGTAAAATCGCTCATTTCTGACTCTCTACGACCCCAGGGTTGGAACAGCCTACCAGAGGAGATTTTCCAGACAAGAATACTGGAGTGGGTTGCTATTTACTTCTCCAATCATACAACATAGAAGTGATAAATAAGAAAGTAATGAGGAGGTTAGAATACATTCCATGATACTAGATTAGAATTAGAAATCAGCATGAACTCTAGTTTATTTTATCATACATACATAAAGGGAAATAAATATAATTGTGTCTACATGGGTTGTTATACATAAAATTTGTATGCGTTTTCTCTGCTGTGATGGTCTAGATACAGATAACACAGTAAGTGTGAACAAAACCTGGGACACAGATTTGGTTTCTAAACACTAAACACTATTCACCATACAGATAACACTATTCACCATATAGAATGAAGTTAAGTCAGAAAGAGAAAAACGAATGCATTAATATATATTTTTGGAACCTAGAAAAATGGTATCAATTCAGTTCAATTCAGTCGCTCAGTCATGTCCGACTCTTTGAGACCTCATGAATCACAGCACACCAGGCCTCCCTGTCCATCACCAACTCCTGGAGTTTACTCAAACTCAAGTCCATCGAGTCGGTGATGCCATCCAGCCATCTCATCCTCTGTTGTCCCTGTCTCCTCCTGCCCCCAATCCCTCTCAGCATCAGGGTCTTTTCCAATGAGTCAACTCTTTGAATGAGGTGGACAAAGTATTGGAGTTTAAGCTTCAGCTTCAGCATCAGTCCTTCCAATGAATACCCAAGAGTTATCTCCTTTAGGATGGATTGGTTGGATCTCCTTGCAGTCTAAGGGACTCTCAAGAGTTTTCTCCAACACCACAGTTCAAAAGCATCAATTTTTCAGCACTCAGCTTTCTTCACAGTCCAACTCTCACATCCATACATGACCACTGGAAAAAGCATAGCCTTGACTAGATGGACATTTGTTGGCAAAGTAACGTTTCTGCTTTTTAATATGCTATCTAGGTTCGTCAAAATTTCCTTCCAAGGAGTAAGCGTCTTTTAATTTCATGGCTGCAGTCACCATCTGCAGTGATTTTGGAGCCCAGAAAAATTAAGTCTAACCCTGTTTCCATTGTCTCCCCATCTATTTCCCATGAGGTGATGGGACCAGATGCCATGATCTTAGTTTTCTGAATGTTGAGCTTTAAGCCAACTTTTTCACTTTCCTCTTTCACTTTCATCAAGAGGCTTTTTAGTTCTTCTTTACTTTGTACCATAAAGGTGGTGTCATCTGTATATATCTGAGGTTATTGACATTTCTCCTGACAATCTTGATTCCAGCTTGAGCTTCCTCCACCCCAGCATTTCTCATGATGTATTCTGCATATAAGTTAAATAAGCAGGATGACAATATACAGCCTTGAAGTACTCTTTTCCTATTTGGAACCAGTCTGTTATTCCATGTCCAGTTCTAACTGTTGCTTCCTGACCTGCATACAGGTTTCTCAAGAGGTGGGCCAGGTCGTCTGGTGTTCCCATCTCTCTCAGAATTTTCCACAGTTTATTGTGATCCACACAGTCAAAGACTTTGGCATAGTCAATAAAGCAGAAGTAGATGTTTTTCTGAAATTCTCTTGCTTTTTCATGATCCAGCAGATGTTGGCAATTTGATCTTTGGTTCCTCTGCCTTTTCTAAAACCAGCTTCAACAAATGGAATAAGTGATCTCATTTACAGAAAACAAAAGTATGGACACCAAGGAGAGAAGGGGAGAGTGAAACAAATTGGGAGATTGGGATTGACATATATACATTATTTATAGTATATATAAAATAGATAAACAGTTGAGCTATTTCAAATCCTGAAAGATGATGCTGTGAAAGTGCTGCATTCAATATGCTAGCAAATTTGGAAAATTCAGCAGTGGCCACAGGACTGGAAAAGTAAGTTTTCATTCCAATCCCAAAGAAAGGCAATGCCAAAGAATGCTCAAACTACCACACAATTGCACTCATCTCACACACGAGTAAAGTGATGCTCAAAATTCTCCAAGCCAGACTTCAGCAATACGTGAATCGTGAACTTCCAGATGTTCAAGCTGGTTTTAGAAGAGGCAGAGGGACCAGATATCAAATTGCTAACATCCTCTGCACCATCAAAAAAGCAAGAGAGTTCCAGAAAAACATCTATTTCTGCTTTATTGACTATGCCTTTGACTGTGTGGATCACAATAAACTGTGGAAAATTCCGAAAGAGATGGGAATGTCAGACCACCTGACCTGCCTCTTGAGAAACCTGTATGCAGGTCAGGAAGCACCAGGTAGAACTGAACATGGAACAACAGACTGGTTCCAAATAGGAAAAGGAGTACATCAAGGCTGTATATTGCCACTCTGCTTATTTAACATATATGCAGAGTACATCATGAGAAATGCTGGGCTGGAGGAAGCACAAGCTGGAATTAAGATTGCCAGGAGAAATATCAATAACCTCAGATATGCAGATGACACCACCCTTATGGCAGAAAGTGAAGAGGAACTAAAAAGTCTCTTGATGAAAGTGAAAGAGGAGAGTGAAAACGTTGACTTAAAGCTTAACATTCAGAAAACTAAGATCATGGCATCTGGTCCCATCACTTCATGGGAAATAGATGGGGAGACAGTGGAAACAGTGTCAGACTTAATTTTTCTGGGCTCCAAAATCACTGCAGATGGTGATTGCAGCCATGAAATTAAAAGATGCTTACTTCTTGGAAGGAAAGTTGTGACCAACCTAGACAACATATTAAAAAGCAGAGATGTTACTTTGCCACCAAATGTCTGTCTAGTCAAGGTTATGGTTTTTCCAGTGGTCGTGTATGGATGTAAGAGTTGGACTATAAAGAAGCTGAGCACCAAAAAATTGGTGATTTTGAACTGTAGTTTTGGAGAAGACTCTTGAGAGTCCCTTGGACTGCAAGGAGATCCAGCCAGTCCATCTTAAAGGAGATCAGTCCTGGGTGTTCATTGGAAGGACTGATGCTGAAGCTGAAACTCCAGTACTTTGGCCACCTGATGCAAAGACATGACTCATTGGAAAAGACACTGATGTTTGGAGGGATTGGGAGCAGGAGAAGAAGGGGACGATGGAGGATGAGATGGCTGATGACATCACCGACTCGATGGACTTGAGTTTGAGTATACTCCGGATGTTGGTGATGGACAGGGAAGTCTGGCGTGCTGCGATTTATGGGGTTGCAAAAGTCGGACATGACTGAGCGACTGAACTGAACTGAACTGAATGTAGCTAATGTGAACCTACTGTATAGCACAGGGAACTCTACTCAACAGGAAGGAAATCTTAAAAAGTGAGCATAGATACAAACATATAGTTGATTCACTTTGCTGTACCGAAGAAACTTAACACAACATTGTAAAGCAACTACTTATTGAAAGTGAATGTCGCTCAGCCATGTCTGACTCTTTGAAACCTTGTGGAGTGACCATGGAATTCTCCAGGCCAGAATACTGGAATACTGGAGTGAGTAGCCTATCCCTCCTCCAGGGGTCTTCCCAACCCAGAGATCGAACCCAGGTCTCCAGCATTGCAGGAGGATTCTTTACCAGCTGAGCCACAAGCAACTATATTCCAATAAAAATGAATTTTTAAAAAAGGAACAGAACTCAGAAAAATGGCTAATTCTAGCAATAAAGCAAGAAACATGAGTCAGACACACCTACTTCTAGAATGTAAGGAAGAAAAAAAAAAAGAAGGTATGTGAAACAGCTTCCAGTGGCTAAAAATGGAACAGTCTGAGTAGCAATATAAATAATAATAGAATTATAATTAATTACAATGGAAATAACAAAGCAATTATCAGGGAGTTCATGGTGATGTAAATAAATGGTAGCATAAATAAATGAATGGGCAGAGGTGACACATTGCCCACAGAAGAAGTCCAGATTATGAATGGTGAATGAGTGAGGGATACAGAAAGTGATAACAGTTAATGCTGCAGGAAAAAATGTGCCGATGAATGCTCTAAAAATTGTGGGAAACTTTATAAGAAAAAGACTATTTGAATAGAATCCCAATATCTTCTCAAATTATTTGTTAATTGATATTCCGACTCAATGGACATGAGTTTGAGGAAACTCTGGGAGATGGTGAAGGACGGGAAAGTCTGGTGTGCTGCAGTCCATGGGGTCACAGAGTGGACAGTACTGGAAAACAATGTTGATTTTAACAGCTAATTAGTATGTACACTAATTGTTTGGCAGCCATCCCTCTAAAAGGTGAAATTTAATTCCTTCCCTTTGGATGTCAGCTGGATTGTATCTCATTTGTAAAAAACAGCTTCAGGCAAGAGAAATGAGGTGTTTTCTTTTGTTTTTTTCTTTTTTTCCCCGGTGGAGAAACTTAGCAAATACCACTTTAGCCAATAGTCAATGTTAAGATCACCAGAATTAATTCATACTGAGTTCATATACCCCTGTTTGACACAGTAAGCGGGACCCTTAACATTTATTCTTCCTCAAAATCCATAGCCTCTGTTGAATCATGACAAAACCTTAAACAAACTTAAACTGGGGGATATTGTAAAAAATAGATGGCCAGTACCTTTCAAAATTGATGAAGTCGTGAAAGACAAGGAAAAACCAAGAGATCATCATGTGTTAACCTCAAATATGGAGTCATAAAGACCAACTGCAATGGATATGATGGATTGGGTTTTTTTTTTTTTTTTAGTTCTGCCAGTTTATTGCTACCAACCCATCTCCCTCCACCCTCGTGCACACATGCTCAGTCATGTAATCCCATGGACTTCAGCCTGCCAGACTACTCTGTCCATGGATTTTTCCAGGCAAGAATACTGGAGTGGGTTGCCATTTCCTTCTCCATATGGATTGGGATTTACAGAAAAAGGGCAAAAAGAGAAAAACTGGTGAAATTTGAATAAACTTTATAGTACTCTGACAAAGTTGCTCTCACAGTTTTTGTAAATATACTAACATTACACGAGATAATGTTAGGGTGAGTGGGGCAAAATTAGTGCTAGTTTTGCAGTTTCTCAGGTTTCCCAGCTGGCTCAGAAGGTAAAGAATCTGCCTGTAAGGTGGGAGATCCAGGTTCACAGTCAGTCTATGGGGTCAAAAGGGTCAGACACAACTGAGTGGCTAGCACTTTCACTTCTTTTCTTCTGCAGTTTCTCTGTAAACTAAAATGATTTCAAAATTAAATGTTTAAAAAAATAGCAAAAGCTGTGGTGGGTCACTTTTTTTTTTCTTTCTGTAGTTAATAATGTCTGGTTTATGTACCTAGGTCTCTTATTTTCCAATTTCATTTTCATTTTTGAGTCTGTAAATGATTTATGTTTCAAAATTCAAAGATACAAAAAGCAATAGTGTATACATCATATATTTAGTTCTGTCTCTTTAACAATGTTCTCGTCTATCCCTTCAAAATAATGATTTTTATTCATTTCCAGTTGATCCTTCAAATATTACATTTTTTCTTTTAATTACTATTTTGTTTAACTTTCTGGTACCTTGATATTTAGAAAAATCCAATGTTATAGTTTTACATTTAATTAAAAAAATATTAACTATGCTGGAGTCCAGTTTTTATCAGTTAAGTTCAATCACTCAGTCATGTCCGACTCTTTGTGATCCCATGGACTGCAGCACACCAGACCTCCCTGTCCATCACCAACTTCCAGAGCTTACTCAAACTCACGTTCATCGAGTCAGTGATGCCACCCAACCATCTGTCGTCCCCTTCTCCTCCCACCCTCAATCTTTCCCAGCATTGGGGTCTTTTCCAATGAGTCAGTTCTTTACATCATGTGGCCAAAGTACTGGTCTTTCAGTTTCAGCATCAGTCCTTCCAATGAATATTAAGGACTGATTTCCTTTAGGATGGACTGGTGTGATCTCCTTGTAGTCCAAGGGACTCTCAAGCATCTCCTCCAGCACCACAGTTCAAAAGCATCAGTTCTTCAGCACTCAGCTTCCTTTATAGTCCAACTCTCACATCCATACAGCTTTTACATTGCTCTGTCTGTTTATTGGCTGCGCCATGCAGCCTTGTAATTGTCCTCGGTCACATCAGACAGCCCGCAATCCCACAGACCAGAGCCGTCCAGGCTTCTCTGTCCGTGGAATGTTCCAGGCAAGAATACTGAAGCTAGTTGCCATTTCTACTCCAGCGGATCATCCCAAGCCAAGACTGAACCCACATCTCTTGTGTTGGTGGGCAGATTCTTCATCTCTGTGCTAACTGGGAAGTCTCCTGCCCCTTGGCATGAAGGATCTTGTTTCCAGGACAAGGGTGGAACTCATGCCCTCAGCAGTAGAAGTATGGAGTCTGAACTGCTGAACCACCAGCGACGTCCCCATGGATAATTTTATACAACTTTTTATAAAACAAAGTTTCCCTTGGCCTTCGATTGGAAAGGTCATCTTCATTAGATTTCTTAGGATGGATTAACAAACAATATTCTATAAATTGTTGCATGTTTAAAATTGTTCTTCTACAACTTGGATGATTTAAATCAGTTTGTCTGGAGATGACATGTATTTTTAATTAAGTTCATTTTTCATTTATCTTTTCTTTCCCTATTTTACTGTCCCTCCTACAGGCATATCACCACATGGCACAACGCAGAACAGCCAGTTTCTCCTTGAAAAATCATTGAACTAATTACCTTTATTTTATTTTTGTTGTACTGAATCATCTCCTGAGGGATGAATCTCTTATGTTGTTACATAAAAGCTTTTCATTATGCAAGAGTTATTATGGATGACTAAGATGAGGGTGAGCATTGTACAGCCTGTCTGTCATTCTGCCTCTTATATTTCTGTTTTTGTTTATCCTTCTTATTCATTTCGCTACATTCTTTTATTTTAAAAATATATATTCATGGGACTTCACTGTTGGTCCAGTGGGTAAGAATCCACACTCCCAATTCAGGGACCCCAGGTTCAGTCCTTGCAGGGAACTAAAATTCCAGATTTAGCAACTAAAAAAGATTTTGTGTGCTTCAAATAAGACCTGGCACAGCCAAATAAATAAACAAGATGAAAATAGATATACATTCCTTTTGTTTCATCTTACTGTTTCCTCCAAAACTTTTGGATTTAGAAATTTATCTCACTGTGGTTCTTTTTGCTTATTTTAATGCTTAAAAAAATTCCTGTTTGATTAATAATTTGAGTTTTCCTATAAATATTTACTACAGAAATCAAGCAAAGGTACAATGTCTCATTAATCAAAGGATTATTTAATTTTAAAAAAATGCACAACATTGTAAATCAACTATACTTCAATAAAAAAATTTTAAAGATAAGTGTTTAAAAAAAAAGGAAAAAGGAGTTGTGAAGCCATTCATGTGTTTTCATTTAACACATATATATCCTTCTGAGACCCAACATAGAGCATCTTATACTTTGTTGGCAGCTGTGAAAATATTTGTTTAATTTCTTTAGTTGATGCATTTAGTTTATACATCCAGTCACTGAAAATTTTACTGTGATTTCTTAATATGTTCTAGATCCAGGGAATATAGCAGTGAACAAAAAGAAAAGCTAATCTCATAAAGAAAAGCAACACACATCAAGAAGAGAACCAAGTGGTGTCAATACTGAAAGCAGAGCATTTGAGAGGCACAAACTATGTATTAGGTTCCCCTGGAAACTCCTATTTTTATAAATAAGGAGCAGAGGAAAAAGCTCAAGAGTAAACTAGGGT
The DNA here is from genome assembly GCA_020226075.1 of Hydropotes inermis. Taxonomy (NCBI): domain Eukaryota; kingdom Metazoa; phylum Chordata; class Mammalia; order Artiodactyla; family Cervidae; genus Hydropotes; species Hydropotes inermis. The sequence goes on along the minus strand of CM035281.1, from coordinate 3,950,085 downwards.
CCTTCAGTAGGAACATTTGTAAGGAAAGTAGACACCATGTATTACCACACCTCACGCTGGGTGGGATTCATGAAGAATCATCATATACACTGGTTGGATAATAAAAAATATGTAACAGACTCTCTTTTCACACTGTCATATTATCAACTGGTAAATCATTATACTTTACATGGGCACATTAAATTAATTATATATAACATGCTTTATATAATATGCATTATTTATAACATTATATGTTTATAATGTACATGCATATAGTACATATGCATATAATATATATCAATATGCATTCTTATTTTGAAATAATAACAGCTTTGTATAAAGTTGCAAATATAATACAGGGACGTGTGCCATGCCCTTCATCCAAGTTTCCCCAAGTGTTACATCTTGTACAATCAGAGTATGGCATCAAATCCAAGGATTTGACTTTGATGGATTGTATGTTTCATTGTCTTTTTCCAACATGCATAAGTTCATGTAATCAACACCACACTATATCAAGATGCAGAACCATTCCACCACTGCAAATTTTTCCTCGTTATCTTTTTCACTAGTTTTTATTAGAGAGCAGTTGATTTATAATGCTATGTTAGTTTCAGAGGTACAGCAAAGTGAATCACTTATATGTGTAGCTACTCTTTTCTAGATTCTTTTCCCATTTAGGCCATTACAGAGCGTTGAGTATAGTTCCCTGTGCTACAGAGCAAGGCCTTATTAGTTATCCATTCTATATATAGTACTGTGTATATGTCAACCCCAATCTCCCGATTCACCCCAACTCCCTTTCCCCAGTTTGCTAACCATAGCTTGTTCTCTACATCTATGATACTTTCATGTTACCTTTTTATCCTCATATACACACCTCTCCCTCAACATTTTATAACTCTTAGCAATCACTAATCCCTTTTCCAGCTGTATAATTTTTTTAGAGAATGTTATATAAATATACTTAAGTAGTGTGTAACTATTTTGAGATTGACTTTTTTCACTCAACACAATGCCTTTGAGATCCTTTCAAGTTGGTAACTCAACCAATTTTATTTCCAAGTGAAATTCCAGAGTATAACAGGTGTTTAACCATTAATTTATGAGTTGTTTCCAGTTTTGACCACTCCAAATAGGCCTTCTATGAACAGCCATGTGTAAGTTTTTATGTGGACATAAGGTTTCACTTTGCTGAAATAATTGCCCAGTTAGTCTGAGTGAGTGAATGTTGCTCAGTCGTGTCTACTCTTTGCGACCTCATGGACTATAGCCTGCCAGGCACCTCTGTCCATGGAATTCTCCAGGCCAGAATACTGGAGTGGGTAGCCATTCTCTTCTCCAGGGAAACTTCCCAACCCAGAGATCAAACCAAGGTATCCCACACTGCAGGCAGATTCTTTCCCACCTGAGCCACGGGAAAGCCCAAATAATTGCTGGGTCACTTGTTAGGTGTGAGTTTAACCTATTTTTTAAGGGACTGTCAAACTATTTTCCAGAATAGTAGTATTATTTAACATTCCCACCAGCAATGCATAAGAGATCCGGTTTCCCTGTAACCTTGCCAGCATTTGATATTTAGTCGCTGTTGCTAATTTTAGTTGCTCTACAAAGTGTGTGGTGATATTCCACTGTGGTATAGAGTTGCCATTCTTTAGTGGCTAGTGATGTTGAACATCTTTTCTTGTGCTTATTTACCATCTAAAAATTCTCTTCAATAAAATATCCCTTCATGACTTTTCCCATTTCCAGTTGGATTAGGTTTGTAATTTTGATAAAGTTAGATTTTATTTTTTAATTAATAGGTTATGGTTTTGGTGTCATATCAATGAACTCTTCACCAAGTTCTAAACTTCAAATGGATTAAGTTTTTAATTTTGATAAAATCAGATGTCTATTTTTTCATTAATGGACTGTGGTTTTGATGTCATGTCTAGGAACTCTTCAACAAGCCCTGAGTCTAGAATATTTTCTCTAGGCTATCTTAAGCTTTATACTTTTATAGTTTTACACTTAAATCTATCATTCATTCCACACAAATTTTTTGTATAAGTTTTGAAGTTTAAGCTGAGGTATAATTCAGTATGAATATGCGTTGCTCCAGCACAATTTGTTGACATGTTTTTCACCTTTGTCAAAAATCAGTTGGTTGTAAATGTGTGGAACTGTTTCTGAATTCTCTATTCTGCACAAGAGATCTGTCTGTCTATTCCGAGTCCCGTCTTGACTACTGAAGCTATGTAATAAATCTTGAATAACTCTGTTAATCTACTTTACCAGAATATTGCCTATTGTAGTCCCTTTGACTTTCTGTAGAAATTTTAGAATAAACTGTTATATATATATATATATATATATATATATATATATTAAAAAACTCCAACAAATTTGCTCAAATTTTGATAGGCTAAACTTGTATAATAATTTTCAAAGAATTGGTGTCTTTACTTTGTTGAATCCCTTCAATCCATGGCATGTCTCACCATTTATTTAGGTTCTTTTTGAGGCATAGTAGATTTCATCATTTAGACAGTTTTTTGTTTCCTTCATTAGAATTTTATACTTTTTAGTTTACATGCATGTGTTTTGTTAGATTTAAACCTCTGGGTTTCTGTCTTTTTTTTTTTTTTTTCTTTTGAGTTGTAAATGGTACTGCATTTTTATTTTTGGATTCCGCAAGTTTATTGCTAGTATATAGAAATGCAATTAATTTTAGGGTGTGATCTTATGTCTTGGTGGACTCAATTATTAATACTGAGATTTATTTCTTCAAAATACATTCCTGATCACCGGGGTGGGTGCAAGAGGGTGTAGGGACCGCGCGCCCCCTGAGCCTCCCGCGCTCCCAGGCGGGCATGCGGCCTCCGCCCCCAGCCCCGCGGGTCGGCCCCGGCCCCGGCCCCGGCCCCGCGGAGCACCGTGAGCCCGCGGGAGACCCGCAGCTGGGGTCGCCGAGCCCAGCAGGCCGTGAGCCCCGCGCCCGGAGCGGCCGCTGCTGCGTTGTGCTCGCCTGCAGCGAGCGAGGGTCTTGGCCACGCTGCTGAGCCGCATTTGCCGTGGAGACAAGCGGTGAGGCTGCAGTCTCTGGGCAGCCCGTTGTAATGCTGGGCAGCGAGGTGGAGCGGACTCCTCCAGAGAGTCCGGGAGAACGGGGTGCAGTCCCCACGCCCCTGTGCTGGCCAGTGGTCCTTGATGACCCGCCACTTCCTGCCAGACGGAGGAGGCAGCCCTTCAGCTGAGGGCGACTAGAGGTAGGTGGCTCAGAACCGCTTTGGGCCGGTGGCCAGTCGGAAGGCTGGAATCCAGGCTGCAACCTTGTCGGACTCCCACGTGTATCCTCAGGCTGCTGGGGGTGAGGAGGGTGTGGGGCCTGCTTACAGTGAAAATCCACGTGCTCCCCAAGCCCCTCATCACTTGGGAGAAGAACAAAGTCCCCGATGGCACCGACGAGGAGAGGTGCTCGCGGCTGCCCAAGTGGGTGCTGCAGACAACTGGCCTTCGATCCAAGGACAGCGCGTCTTCACCGTGACAGGCTTGGGCTCCGGGGCCTGCAAGGAGCCTGCAATCCTCGTGGGGCCTGAGAGCCTCACCCTGACTCTGCAGCAGGCTGCAGTGCCTGAGTGTGTTACAGCGCCCGTTGTCCTGGAGTCCCCTGCGTGAACACCCCCTCGGGGTGGAGGGCGTCCAGGTGCCAGGCGTGGGGACGTCATTGTCTCAGACGTGACCATCCAGTGCTCAGGCGTCTCTATGTCTATGTGGCCAAAAGGCCCGGCACCTGGGTGAGGAGAAGGGCCCGGGGCCAGCTGGTGGTGCAAGCCCCCGCAGAGTTTGCCTAGCACCCCCAGTCCACCTCCTGGCGGGCTGGGACAAAGCCATGTTCACCTGCCAAACCCAGGGTGAGCCGCCCCCTCACGTGATGTGGTTGAAGAATGGACAGGTGCCGCGTCCCTGAAGCCATATCATGCTCAGTAATAACAACAGCAATCTGAACATTTCTGGGTCGCCCGGAAGATGAGGCCACTTACCAGTGTGTGGCGGAGAACAGTGCCAGGTCCTCTTAAGCCAGCACCACGCCGATTCTGCTGTGGGTTGAGGGGCTGCAGGCGGCCTCCTGTTGTCCACTGAGGTGCGCGTGTCCTGGACCGAGCCCCTGATGAAGACCAAGGAGACTAGGGGTCTGTACATCAGGAAGGCCGCTGACTCCCCAGAGCTGGAGCATCAGGAAGACTTCAGCAAGAGCCCCTTCAAGCACCTGGGGAGCCACCTGGAGCCTTCCACTGCCTACAGTTTCTACATCAAAGCCTACACACCTGGGGGGTGGGGGGTGCAGCTCGGCCTTCACTCCCAACCTGGCCAGCACTCTAGGTGAACCGCGTCCCCCCCCAACCCCACCCCAAGACTTCAGTGAGGGTCCTGGGCAGCTCCACCCTGTAGCTGCTGCGGCAGCCCTGGTGCCTGCTGGCCTAGCAAGAGGGTGGCTTCAGGGTGTTTTTACCACCCAGCAAGCCGGGCCTCCTTCACAGGCCCCATCCTGATGCCTGGGCCTGTCTTCTCTTAGAGCCTCTGCCAGCTTCACCCCACTGCAGTCTACGATGTGGAGCTGCTCGCCGCAGCCAGCATGGGGATGGCAATGCCAAGCCTGCTTTGAGTCTTTGAGGGGAGCCTCTGAAAGGGCATCCCTGGGCCCACTATGTGCCTGTCGGGAAGGGGAGGCCCCCAGCTGGGCGCCCACCATGGGCACTGTCGTGGGCACCCACGTTGAGGTCACCTGCATCACCTTTTGTGTCCTCTTCCTCTTACTTGGCCAAAGGCCAGGGTCCTCTTGTGTGAGGATGTGGAAAACCACCTCTCGCCCACTTAGGGCCCTTGGCACCAGAGGGATGCTGGTGTCCTGGCAGTGAATGGGGTGGGGCAGGGAGAGAGGGGCCGGCCGGGCCGAGGCGGGAAACGTGTGGACAGGAAGGAACTGGAGCAACACAGGGCCTGGAGCACAGGCCCTGCCCCTGTGTGAGGAGACCCAGCTCTCCACGCTGCCGCTTCAGGGGTTCAGCCTCCCGGAGGAGATGACACGGGGCCCCAGGCCCCGCTGCCCTGGGATGTGGGCCTTGCCTCCTGGGTGGATCACTGGCTGCCCCCCCAGCTCCCTCTGGACAGTAGCCAGTGTCTGGCAGGCTCTGGAGGAAGCAACCCCCCATTCTCAGGTCAAAGGCAAGGTTTCTCCTTTATGCAGAACTCACACCGGGGCTTCCCTGTGTTTCCATCCTGACTGACCCTCCGATTGTCAAGACCTACAGAAGCCTCAGCAAGAACCCCTCCAAGGACCCAGAGTGGTTCCTGCCGGAGCCCCCACCGTGGACCAAGGCCCCCCTTCACATCTGCTTGTGCTCACATGACCTGGAACTGAACATAAAAAAGAACAAACATAAAATCCCCAAAAAAAAGACCAGAGAGAGAGGAAGGTGAGTCAGACAAAAATATGCCCCTGCCGTGGCTGGGTGCCTGACACCATCACCCTCCACGACCTTGTTTTCTCAGGATGGGATTTTGCTGGTTTGGTGTTCAGCGCCTACCTCAGCCGGCATGAGTGTCCTCGGGAGAGCAGGGCCGTGGCCTCAGCCCCCTGCTCCACAGAACCCCGAATGCACTCCTGCTTCAAGCCCCTTTAGGGGCACGCCTTCTCTTCCCACATTGTAGTCCAGAGTTTAAAAAAAAAAGCATGTCCCAATTTCCAGGTGTAAAGAAAATGTCTACCTTGAGGTTCGCTGGCTCTTGGTTGGCCTGTGTTGTATCACTGGACTTTCCTTCCTGGCTCCTCTCCAAGGGTGGGCCTCTTGGAGCCTGCAGAAATAAAAATTTCCTTTATGCTGTCAACTTAGTCTGAACAGAGCAGGGAGCTTATTAAGACACTCCAAGATCTTTGGTGAGGAGAGTGCTGGCTCCTGACTATGCCCTCTCTGACATTACCCTGACCAGCAGTTTGGGACACCTTGTGAAATTTTGGTTTCCACTCAGGTTTTGCTGATGGAATTGAGAGTGGGGTCCTTCCTTATTTTTTTATGTGCTATTTTACTGGACCAGAGTGCTTATTTCCAAAACTTTTTTCCCTGCATGTCTACCCTTTCTTGGCCCTTTAACAGAGAAAGCAGGCTTTTCTTGTTTATTTTTTATTTATTTTTCTTAAATCTGTGTCCACTGACATTTCTGGGCAATTGGCTTCACAGTCTGGTATATACAAGACAAAGAGAAAGCTGAAAGAACTTGCTACCTTATATCATCCCTCTGTTACCATATTCCTAGACAGGCTATCTACTTTTCTTCACCATCAGCATCTTGCTATGTTTGTTTTATATATAGTAAACAGGATTTTCAGTTGCATTCATCAGGAGAAATAGGACAAATATGTCTAATGCAGCTCACCAGAAGTCTGCAATGTATTTTTAATCAAACTGTTTATAGAAAGAGATACCCACAAAACATTCGCTTGGAGCCCTGAACGACCGAGGGGGTGGCCCTGTACAGACCTATGCAACATTGCTGTTACCTAGCAGCCAGATGGGATGATAAAAAGCGTATTTTTAGCAAAGCATAATGTCACCTCAATTAGAACTGGGGCTATCTTAGTAAGCACAAAGAGAAAATGGGTATTTAATAGGCAGCCTGCTGTGTCTGCTACAAACTCCTATAGTTTAACAACTTACTTTAAAATAGTGAGTGCTATAGGAGGCCCAATGTGCTTTAGGTTTAAATTACATATCTGTATATATGCATTACATATATATGTATTACATATACATATACATTACATATATATACATATACATATATATACATACATATATACATATGCATATATATACATATACATATAAAGGAGGTCAGTCCTGGGTGTTCATTGGAAGGACTGTTGCTGAAGCTGAAACTCCAATACTTTGGCCATCTCATGTGAAGAGTTGACTCATTGGAAAAGACCCTGATGCAGGGAGGGATTGGGGGCAGGAGGAGAAGGGGACGATAGAGTATGAGATGGCTGGATGGCATCACCAACTCGATGGGCATGAGTTTGAGCAAACTCCGGGAGTTGGTGACGGACAAGGGAGGCCTGGCGTGCTGCGATTCATGGAGCCGCAAAGAGTCGGACATGACTAAGAGACTGAACTGAACTGATATGTATATATACACATATGTGCATACATATACATAATTTATATATACATATTTTTTAAATATATGCATATTTGTGAGAAAATACACATACATAAAATAGGTTCATGCCATGCTGCCATGCGGGGGAAGCCAAACTAAAAATTGGAAAAGTCCAAGAGACCCAATATGTGTCTTAGAGCAGCAAAGATGAAGCGATGGCCTCAATCCAGAGTCCAGGTGACCTAGATGGAGAGATGCATGGTTTCCTGAGCAAAGTTTACTGAAGTAAAGCCCTTGGATTTTGGAGCCTCAGAAATCCCTACTTCACTCAGGTATAGAATAGTCATAAAGGAAGATGAGAATGTCATTCTGAGCTTAGCAAACTATAGGAAAAATAAAAGGAATGGTAGAAATGTTGGAAAACTGTAAGACATTTGATAAATAGTTTAGTTTGTATGCAGATCAATGAATATTTCTGACACCTAAGGAAGTTCTGGAAATTCACCAAGAATTTTGGAAGGATGATAATAATAAATAAAAAATTTAATTAGCTGATGGCTTTTAGAAGGAACTCTAATTCAATGATACTACTAATTAGGTGCTTAAAATATTAGCTTTATTGAATGACTACTCTATATACATTTTATTAATACATCAAAATACTTTCCAATATTATGCTTTCCCTAACTATGTTATTAAAATTCTAAATAGACATAATATAAAGTAATGGAAAATGTTTTGAAAACTTTAAGTTGAAAAGCAAATCTCCATTTGTTACTGTACCCCAGTTCTTCAGTATCTGCCCTCTAGGATAAATACTGTGTATGGTTTTTCTCTATGTATCATTACAATAACAATCATATATGTGTGCATGAGTGTATTTCATTTTACTCAAATGGCAGCATAATCAGCATACAATCATTTGTATCTCTGCATCTTCATAATAATATACATTAGAGATTTTTCTTACCCCAACATTGATGAGATCTCATTTCTTAAACATTTTACATAATCTTTTTTCATACTGATGGAAAACCTCATGTAGATAGTGTGAGATAACATACATAAGAAAATGGCCTTTCACTTCCATCTCCACATTCAGTTGCATTTGTTATATTAAAGCTTCTACAATAATTGTGCTGTAATTCAATAACTTGATTATAATGTGGTTGCATAGTTTTCACTAGTATGTTTTTTTACTTGCTTCTTCAGACTTGGTATGTGTTTTCATTATGGTTCATTTCCCCAGTATCTGATATAATACTGGAATATAATAATGACATCAACAGTCATTTACTGAGCAACAAGCACTAGAAGCATGGTGAAGTACTTTATAAATGCTTGCTTATATAACCTGCCAAATAAATTTAACAAAGAGTAAAGTTATTATTCCATTTTTAGAGATGATGAAAACAAGGTTTATAGAGGTCAAACCAGTCTTTTATGGATAAGCATTTATGCTTGTTGTACATCTTTGCTTTGAAAGTTTAAATCCTAAACTCTGATCTCTGTAATTTACTGTATGTATTTTTTTGCATCATTAAGAAAACAAATTAATAAAATATTTAAGAGCCAGAATCGGTTTATGTCAAATCATGAAAACTCCATTTAAGCATGTCCTTTTGTTTCTCATCAGTATTTTTTGGTAAAGATAATTTTTTTTTTTAAAATAACTAAGTATGTGGTACTCATCATAGCAGTAAAATTTACTTAGAAAAATCAAGGAGAAACTTTTTCTATAGATTCACATGATATCCAGTTTATCTGGTTCCTAACAATTCACATACAAAAATGTTTTTTTCCTCACACAGCACATTTCAATTTAAATACTCTGTTTTTCATTAAATTTACATAAAGCTTGTGTCTTGTTTACTGCATAAATCCAAAGTCTTATATGAAATCAACCTGTCATGTGCTCTATTTTACATGTGACATGAGTAGGTTTTCATTTTATCGTAACTCTTTTTATCATCCTGGGAAACATACATGGAATTATGTTTCTTTCAGCCAAGTATACCCTCTTTAGCCTGTGTCTTCTGCTAAGCAACTGGATAAGAAGCGAAAAATCAACTACCTGAGGACACTTACAAGTAATTTATAGAGAAAAGTAAAAAATATGAGAACCAAGCTGCATGCAGCTGGGATTCTCAGTTTCTTGTTTCTTTTGCAGCTTTACTTTGAAGGAACTCTCCAGTCATGAGGCTGTGTAGCAGTCAGCATGCTGTCAGCTAAATCTCCAATTGAAGTCCCATCTTTCTAGCCACAGGAATAAAGAAAAGGAGACCACATGTTCCAAAGAGGGCAGGGGTTATCCATATTTTATTTTTATCTTTCCTCTTGTGCCATTTCCAATAGTGAAACTCAACTAGGGAGTTGCATGACTTGAGAGGTGAATGCTTGGGTAAATATATAGCTATTATGTTAGTAATATTTATGTGCATATTTTTTCAAATATGCACATGTGTATTTAAGTCTCTTTCCTCATGCCCAACTCTTTGCAACCCTTTGGACAGTAGCCCACCAGTCTCCTCTGTCCATGGGATTCTATAGGCGAGAATACTGGAGTGGACTGGCATGCTCTCATCTAGGCGATCTTCCTGGCCCAAGGAATGAACCCGAGTCTTCTATGGCTCCTGCACTGCAAGCAGATTCTTTACCACTGAGCCACTGCAGAAGTCTCTAAATATACACATAAATATTTAGTTGTCAAACTATTATATCTATGTATAATAAAACCTACTGTCAATGTGGTAATTTTTATTTTTTATTTGTAAATATACACATAAGTATTAAAAATAAAAGTTACCACACTGAGAGAAGGTTTAAGTGTATATAGATATATTTGACAACTACAAAATAAAGGAGAGTGATAATAGTAAGGAGTCTTACATGTTTTTAAGACATCTGAATTTCATGTGAAATATTAAAATATTAAGCAAATTAAGTTGCAAAAGGCTAGGCATATGTATGTTGTAATCCCTAAAACAAAGAATGAAGCAGTAATACAAAGAAATATCACCAGAAACAGTATGTAAATTAAAAATGAAATGCTAAAACTTATTTATATAATGAAAAACAATGAAGTGGGAATAACTGGGCAAAAAACAGAAAGAAAAAAGAGAAAATGAGTAATCAAATGTTAGATCTAAAGAAACTGATATAAATAACTGCATTGAAAGTAAATGATCTAAATAGAGATCTAATGACAGATTTTACCTGATTGTGCAAAGAATAAAAAAGACTCAACTATAAGCTGTATAAAAGAAACTTAGCTGTAACATAAAGTCACATATACACCAAAAGTCAAAGAAAATGTAAAACTACATACCATGCAAACAATAATCAAAAGAAGTCTGGAATAACTATATTAATATATTAATAACTATATTAATAGGCTTCAGAACAATGACTGTTGCTAAGGATAACAAGAGACATGAAGCAATTATGAAAAATCAATTCTCCAATAACTGTCATGGTTCCTAAATAGCACTTAGTAACAGAGTTTCAAAGTAAATGAAAGAAAAACTGATAGAGCTAAAATAAGAAATAATTCCACAGTTATATTTGGAAACATCAACATCTCTTTCCACAATCAATAGAGAAAGTAGATAGAAAAGTAATAAAAGTATAGGAGATTGAATCAACTTGTCAACAAATGAACTAATTTGTCGTTTATACAGCATAACTATGACATCAAAATAGAAATTCTTTTCAAATACACCTGGGACATTCACCAAGATAAATCATATTCTGGGCCATGAAAACCACTAATGAATCTAAAAGACCAGAAAGTCTTTTAGACTATTCAAGGTCTTTTTCTTGGACTATAGTATATAATAGCATTCATACAAAAGTAATATTTGATAAGCTTAAAATATTTGGGGATTAAATAATTTATGTCAAATCACTGAAGGGTTAAAAAGGAAGTAACAAGGGAAGTTATAAAATATTTTAAATAGAAAAACTCTATATAACAAAAATGTGGAAAAAAGCAGAAGCAGTGATTAAAGGGAAATTTATAATATTAAATACTTAGTAAAGAAGAACAGCGTTAAATAAATGATCTAAGCTCCCAATTTAAGGAACTATGAATAGAAGAATAAGCTAAATTTTAAAAGAAAAGAGAGCAAATACAAACAGGAAAAGCAACTATTAAAAGAACAGAAAGGAATAAAATTAGGTGGAGGGGTCCGAGATGGCAGCATAGGAAGATCCTGAAGGCATCTCTTCCCATGGGCACACCAGATCTACAGCTACATGTGAATTATTCACCTCTGAAAAAGATCCAAAAAAATAAAAAAAATAGATGAACTGCTTCTTCACAAGAAAGGGATAAAGGGCCACATCAAGACAAAGGAAAGACAGTCTCACTGTGAACCCCTGGTAAATATGGAGGGATCTCACCAGTCTGGTGCTTCCCCTTGAGGAGTAAAGGGTTGATGCTCTTGGAATCTGTAGTGGAGAAATGAAGCCCCAAAATATCTGCCTTAGGAAACCAACAGAACTAAAATTCAAAGGGCTTCCTTGATGGCTCAGTACATAATCTGCATGCAATGTAGGAGACACAGGCTCAATCCTTGGGTTGGGAAGATCTCTTGGAGGAGGAAATGGCAACGTATTCCAATATTCTTGCCTGGAGAAGCCCACGGACAGAGGAACCTGGAGGGCTATAGTCTACAGGGTCACAAAGAGTCAGACATGACTGAGTGACTAAGCACACACAGAAACACTTTAAGAAATTGAGACCCTCTTTTTAAAGGGCTCACGTGCAGTCGCACTTACTCTGAGATCCAGTGAGAAAATAGCTTGAAAACTTCTAGACTCTATGTGGGGCTTCCCTGGTGGCTCAGACGGTAAAGCGTCGAAGGAAACTCATCCAAAAGTATCTGCTGAGGATCAAGGGATAGTTGAAACTCTCCTGGGAGAGGGGTACTGGCAGATACCATTATTCCACTCTCTACCTGCCCTAGTAGCAGAGCTAAGTGAGCTCAGAGGTAACACCATTTCACAGCCTTGCCAAGACATAGAGGGGCAATGGATTGGGATGCTATCCCACTGCCTTAAAAAGCTGGAGAGTACCCGCAGATGCAACACCCCCAGTTCCTTGTTGGAACTGACCGGTCAGAGCATTTTCCTCCTTCCAGCCCAAAACTCATATGTGCATAGGCAAAGTACTCACCCAGCAGTGCATTACTGAAACCCATAGGTGTGCACAGCCAAGACACTTTCCTGCTGCCTTTCTGAGGCTAGTGAATGTGCTTGTCCCCTGTACTCCCCGGCGGCCTAGCTAGAACCACGGGCATACCCCGTCGACACAGAAGACACTTGATTGCCTTGATTATGTGGTGGCCAAGGGGGGGCTGGGCATTCTCCAGTTGCCCAGACTGTAACAATCAGAAAGACAGTGCTTGGCAGGCCTCCATCCCCAGGGTATCACACACAGCTGACTAAAACATAACTCCTGTTTTCCTGTAAAATAAATAAATGAATAATGAAACAATGAAAGGCCTGTTTATACAACCTAGAGCTGTAGCCTAAGGTATAGGCTTCAGCTTTCCCATACATCCAGAGACTGAGGAGGCATTCTAGAGAATGTAAGCCGTAAGATATCATCCTTGTGCACCCTTCTGGCCTCACTACTGTTAAAAATACTTCTCCCAGAAAGCAGATTTTATATATATGTTTGGTGTCATAATTTCTTATCAGCGTCATCCAGTAGACACCTCCAGATTTCCTGGAATGGAGGCCAGTAGGGATTACCATTGAAATCCCATAAGACTGTACATATATGGCTTTCCATCGTCTGAAACTAGCTGCTTGATGTGCATCCTCTTCTTGGCCAACGGACAGGGCTCAGTGCTCCCTCAATAAGAGCAGCATTTCAGAACTAACAGAGCTTAGATATTCACAAAGGTCTCTAAAAACAAACAAGAGCAAGGGCAAGGTTGAACAAGGCATTTTATCTCCTGCACAAGGTCACTCTTTCAAGACTCAGACAGGTAGCTGTTTTCCCTAATATATAGACACAAAAACAGTGAATCAAGCAAAATAAGGGAACAGGATAACATTCCAAAAGAAAAAAAAATCTCAAAAAAAAACCACTTGATACAGAGATAAGTAATACAAATTTGATAAAAAATTAAAAGCAATGGTCACAGGGATGCTCAATAAACTTGGGAGAAGATGACACTAACACAGTCGAGAACTTCAACAGAGGACAGAAAACATAAGAAAGTACAAAACATGTTGCAGAGCTGACAAATAACTGAGCTGAAAAAGAGGGGCTCAAAATCAGACTGTATGAAGGAGAACAGAGCAGTGAGCTGGGAGAAAAAAAATACAGCTAATTCAGACACAGCAGTGAAAAGAAAAAAAGATTTTTTAAAAAATAAAGATAACTCATGGGACCTATAAGATAGTATGGAGTGGAATAATATCAGAATTCAATTCAGTTCAGTTCAGTTGCTCAGTCGTGTCTGACTCCTTGCAACTCCATGAATTGCAGCACGCCAGGCCTCCCTGTCCATGACCAACTCCCAGAGTTTACTCAAACGCATGCCCATCGAGTCGGTGATGCCATCCAGCCATCTCATCCTCTGCTGTCCCCTTCTTCTCCTGCCCCCAATCCCTCCCATCATCAGGGTCTTTTCCAATGAGTCAACTCTTCGCATCAGGTGGCCAAAGTATTGGAGTTTCAGCTTCAGCATCAGTCCTTCCAGTGAACACCCAGGACTGATCTCCTTTAGGATGGACTGGTTGGATCTCCTTGCACTCTAAGGGACTGTCAAGAGTCTTCCCCAACACCACAGTTCAAAAGCATCAATTCTTCAGCACTTGGCTTTCTTTATAATTCACTCTCACATCCATACATGACCACTGGAAAAACCATAGCCTTGACGAGATGGAACTTTGTTGGCAAAGTAAGGTCTCTGATTTTTAATATGCTCTCTAGGTTGGTCAAAACTTTCCTTCCAAGGAGTAAGTGCCTTTTAATTTCATGGCTGCAATCACCATCTGCAGTGATTTTGGAGCCCAGAAAAATAAAGTCTGACACTGTTTCCAATGTTTCCCCATCTATTTGCCATGAAGTGATGGGACCAGATGCCATGATCTTAGTTTTCTGAATGTTGAGCTTTCAACCAACTGTTTCATTCTCCTCTTTCACTTTCATCAAGAGGCTTTTTAAATCCTCTTCACTTTCTGCAATAAGGGTCATGTCATCTGCATGTCTGAGGTTATTGATATTTCAATATTGATATATTGATATTTCGTATATTGATATGATATGAAATATTGATATATCAATATTATAATATTGATATATCTTGATTCCAGCTTGTGCTTCTTCCAGCCCAGCATTTCTCATGATGTACTTTGCATACATGTTAAATAAGCAGGGTGACAATATACAGCCTTGACATACTCCTTTTCCTATTTGGAACCAGTCTGTTGTTCCACGTCCAGTTCTAACTGTTGCTTCCCGACCTGCATACAGGTTTCTCAAGAGTCAGGTCAGGTGGTGTGGTATTCCCATCTCTTTCAGAATTTTGCATAGTTTACTGTGATGCACACAGTCGAAGGCTTTGGCGTAGTCAATAAAGCAAAAATAGATGTTTTTCTGGAACTCTATTGCTTTTTCGATGATCCAGCGGATATTGGCAATTTGATCTCTGGTTCCTCTGCCTTTTCTGAAACCAGGTTGAATATCTGGAAGTTCATGGTTCACATATTGTTGAAGCCTGGCTTGGAGAATTTTGAGCATTACTTAACTAGTGTGTGAGATGAGTGCAATTGTGTGGTAGTTTGAGCATTCTTTGGCATCACCTTTCTTTTGGATTGGAATGAAAACTGACCTTTTCCAGCCACTGATGAATTTTCCAAATTTGCTGGCATATTGAGTGCAGCACTTTCACAGCATCATCTTTCAGGATTTGTAATAGCTCAACTGGAATTCCATCACCTCCACTAGCTTTGTTCATAGTGATGCTTTCTAAGGCCCACTTGACTTCACATTCCAGAATGTCTGGCTCTAGGTGAGTGATCACACCTCCATGATTATCTGGGTCATGAAGATCTTTTTTGTACAGTTCTGTGTATTCTTGCCACCTCTTCTTAATATCTTCTGCTTCTGTTAAGTCCATACCATTTCTGTCCTTTTTCAAACCCATCTTTGCCTGAAATCTTCCCTTGGTATCTCTAATTTTCTTGATGAGATCTCTAGCCTTTCCCATTGTTTCTTTGCATTGATCGCTGAGGAAATCTTTCTTATCTCTCCTGGCTATTCTTTGGAACTCTGCATTCAAATGGGTATATCTTTCCTTTTCTCCTTTGCTTTTCACTTCTCTTCATTTCACAGCTATTTGTAAGTCCTCCTCAGACAACCATTTTGCTCTTTTGCATTTCTTTTCCATGGGGATGGTCTTGATCCCTGTCTCCTGTACAATGTCATGAACCTTCGTGCATAGTTCATCAGGCACTCTGCCTATCAGATCTAGTCCCTTAAATTTATTTCTCACTTCCACTGTATAATCATAAGGAATTTGATTTAGGTCATACCTGAATTGTCTAGTGGTTTTCCCCACTTTCTTCAATTTAAGTCTGATTTTGGCAATAAGGAGTTCATGATCTGAGACACAGTCAACTCCTGGTCTTGTTTTTGCTGACTGTATAGAGCTTCTCCATCTCTGGCTGCAAATAATATAATCAATCTGATTTCAGTGTCTACCATCTGGTGATGTCCATGTGTAGAGTCTTCCCTTGTGTTGTTGGAAGAGGGTATTTTTTATGACCAGTGCGTTCTCTTGGCAAAACTCTATTAGCCTTCACCCTGCTTCATTCCGTACTCCAAGGCCAAATTTCCCCCTGTCTCTCCAGGTCTTTCTTGACTTCCTACTTTTGCATTCCAGTCCCCTATAATGTAAAGGACATCTTTTTTGGGTGTTAGCTCTAAAAGGTCTTGTAGGTTTTCATAGAACCGTTCAACTTCAGCTTCTTCAGCGTTACTGTTTGGGGCATAGGCTTAGATTACCATGATATTGAATGGTTTGCCTTGGAAATGAACAGAGATCATTCTGTTATTTTTGAGATGGCATCCAAGTACTGCATTTTGGATTCTTTTGTTGACTGTGATGACTACCCCATTTCTTCTAAGGGATTCCTGCCCATAGTAGTAGATATAATGGTCATCTGAGTTAATTTCACCCATCCCAGTCCATTTTAGTTTGATGATTCCTAGAATGTCTACATTCACTCTTGCCATCTCCTGTTTGACCACTTCCAATTTGCCTTGATTCATGGACCTAACATTCCAGGTTCCTATGCAATATTGTTCTTTACAGCATCAGACCTTGCTTCTATCACCAGTCCCATCCACAACTGGGTATTGTTTTTGGTTTGGTTCCATCTCTTCCTTCTTTCTGGAGTTATTTGTCCACTGATCTCCAGTAGCATATTGGGCACCTATCGACCTGGGAAGTTCACCTTTAACTATCCTATCTTTTCTGTCTTTTCATACTGTTCATGGGGTTTTCAAGGCAAGAATACTGAAGTGGTTTGCCACTCCCTTCTCCAGTGGACCACATTCTGTCAGACCTCTCCACGATGACAGGTCCGTCTTTGGTGGCCCCATACGGCATGCATTAGAGGTGTCCAAAAAGAGAAAAGAGAAGGGGGCAGACAACTTACTTGAAGACATAATGGTTGAAAACTTTCACAATGAAGGGAAAGAAACAGATACCCAGATAGAGGAAGCACAGAGGGTTTCAAATAAAATTGACACCAAGACAGATTACAATTAAAATATGAAGTTAAAGTAAAGAAAGAATCTGAAAAGGAGTAAGAGAAAAACAGATTGTTACATAAAAGAGAGAATTCCCAATAAGTCTATCAGCATATTTCTCAGCAGAAATTTTGAAGGCTAGAGGGAGTGGCATGAGATATTCAAAGTGCTGAAAAGAAAATATGTGGATAAATAAACTTCCAACTGAAAATGCTCTACCTAGCAAGGTTACTGTGTATCCCAGGTAGCTCAGCTGGTAAAGAATCCTTTGCCTGCAATGGAGGAGACCCCGGTTGGATTCCTGGGTCAGGAAATTCCCCTGGAGAAGGGACAGGCTACACACTCCAGTATCCTTGGGCTCCCCCAGTGGGTCAGAATCTGCCTGCAATGTGGGAGACCCGGATTCAATTCCTGGGTTGGGAAGATCCCCTGTAGGAGGGCATGGCATCCCACTCCATTGTTCTTGCCTGGAGAATCCCCATGGACAGAGAAGCCTGGCGGGCTACTGTCTATGGAGTCACAAAGACTTGGTCACAACTCGGTGACTAAGCACACACACAGAGCAAGGCTCAGAATTAAAGGAGAGACAAAGAATATTCTGGACAAGCAAAAATTAAAGGAGTTCACTACTGTAGATCAGACT
Organism: Hydropotes inermis; assembly: GCA_020226075.1. Lineage (NCBI taxonomy): Eukaryota > Metazoa > Chordata > Mammalia > Artiodactyla > Cervidae > Hydropotes > Hydropotes inermis. The sequence goes on along the minus strand of CM035281.1, from coordinate 3,932,539 downwards.
TACAAAAAAAAAGTTAAAGGGACTTCTTCAATATGAAATGAAATAGCAGTACTTAATTATAATAAAATATATGAAAATAAAATCCTGCCTGGTAAAAGTAAATAAATATACAATAAAGTACTGGATTGATCACTTATAAAGCTACTATCAAGGTTAAAAAATAAAATCAGTAAAGTTAATTAAAACTACAGTAATGTCCAAGGGAGAAATAAAATAAAAGGTATAAAATGTGACATGAAAAAGCATAAAACAAGAGGAGTAAAAACGTAGAATTTTGGAGTGTGTTAAAATAAACTGCTAAATACAAGGGATGAAAAATGTGAACCTCACCATAACGGCAAGGCAAAAAGTTATAGTAAATACACAAAAATTTGAGAAACAAATCTAAATAAAACACTAAGGAAAGTCATCAAACAAGAGGGGAAGATAAAAAGAAAGGAAGAGAGAGAAACTACAAAAATAGCCCCCCCAAAAATTAACAAAATGGTAATAAGTACACATTTCTTAAGAATTACTTTAAATCTTGATTCCACTTTGAGTCATCCAACTCTGCATTTCCCATGATATACTCTGCAGAGATGTTAAACAAGCAGGGTGGAAGCATGCAATCTTGACATACTCCTTTCCCAATTTTGAACCAGTCTGGTGCTCCATGTCCAATTAACTGTTGTTTCTTGACATGCATACAGGTTTCTAGGAGACAGGTAAGGTGATCTGGTATTTCCTTCTCTTTAAGAATTTTCCATAGTTTGTTGTGATCCACACAGACAAAGCCTTTAGCATAGTCAATGAAGCAGAAGATGTTTTCTAGAACTCCTTTGCTTTCTCCATGATCTAACAAATATTTGCAATTTGATTTCTGAGTCCTGTGTCATTTCAAAACCCAGGTTATATATCTGGAAGTTCTTGACTGAAGTACTGCTGAAGCCTAACTTGAAGGGTTTGAGGCATAACCTTGTTAACATGACAAATCAGTGCTATTGTATAGTACTTTGAATATTCTTTGGCATTGCCTTTTTTGGGGAAAGGAATGAAAATTGACATTTTCCAGTCCATGACGACTGCTGAGTTTTTCAAATTCGCTGAAATATACAGTGCAACAATTTAACAGCATCGTCTTTTAAGATTTGAAATAGCTTAGCTGGAATTCCATTACTTCCACTAGCTTTGTTCATAGTAATGCTTCCTAAGGTCCTCTTGACTTCATACTCCAAGATGTTTGCTTCTAGGTGAGTGACCACACCATTGTGGTTATCCGGATCATTTAAACTGTTTGTTCATAGTTCTTCTGCGTATTCTTGCCACTTCTTCTTAATCTCTTCTGTTTCTGTTAGATCCATACTATTTCTGCCGTTTATCATGCCCGTCTTTGCATGAAATGCTCCCTTGACATCTCCAGCTTTCTTGAAGAGATGTCAAGTTTTTACCATTCTATTGTTTTCCTCTATTTCTTTGTACTGTTTATTTGAGAAAGCCTTCTTATGTCTCCTTTCTTTTCTCTGGAACTCGACATTCAGTTAGGTGTATCTTTCACTTTCTCCCTTGCCTTTTGCTTCCCATAGTGTGTATCAAAAGAGCTTTCATAACTCAATGAAGCTATGAGACATGCTATGCAGAGCCACCCAAAATGGACAGGTCATAGTGAAGAGATCTGACAAAAAGCCGTCTGCTGGAGAATGAAGTTGCAATTCACTCAAGTATTCTTAACTGGAAAATCTGTGGACTACATGAAAAAGCAAAGAGATATGACACCGGAAGATGAGCCTTTCAGGTCCAAATGTATCTGATATGCTACTGGTGAAGAGTGGAGGGAAATTACCCCCTCCCTGTTTCAGGGAAATAGCTCCGGAAGGAATGAAGTGGCATGGCCAAGGCAGAAATGATGTGTGGCTGTGCCTGGCGATGAAGCAAGGTCCAGCGTTGTGAAGAACAATATCGCAGGGGAAACTGTGAGGTTAGGTCCACGAATCAAGGCAAACTGGATGTGACTGAGTAGGAGACGGCAAGACTGAGCATAGATGTTTTAGGAACCAGTGAACTAAATAGCTGGAAATGGGAGAATTTCAGACGACCATTGTTTTTTCAACTGTGGGCAAGAATCCCTTAGAAGAAACGGAGCAGCACTCATAGTCAAAAAAAGAGCCCAAAATGCAGTATTTGAGTGCAATCTCAAAAACAATGGAACGGTCTCAGTTCAGTTTCAAGGCAAACCATTCAACATTAATTCAAGTCAAACCATTCAACATTAATTCAAGTCTATGCCTCAACCACTAAAGCTGAAGAAGCTGAAGTTCACTGGTTCTATGAATCCTTACAACACTTTCTAGAATGAACACCAAAAAAAAAAAAAAAAAAGAAAGAAAGAAAAGAAAGATATTCTTTTCATCATAGGGGGTTGGAATGTAAAGGTAGGAAGTCAAAGAGATACCTATAATAACAGGCAAATTTGGCCTTTTAGTACAAAATGAATCATGACAATGATTAAAAGAGTTTTATCAAGAAAACCTACTGGTCATAGCAAACACCTTTTTCTAACAACTCGTGAGACAGTTAAATATGGACATCTTCAGGTAATCAATCCTGAAATCAGATTGATTGTGTTCTTTGCAGCCAAAGATGGGAAACTGTATTCAGTTAACAAAAACAAGACCTGGAATTGACTGAGACTCAGATCATGAACTCCTTATTTCAAAAGTCAGACTTAAATTTACGAAAGCAGGGGAAAGCACTAGGCCATTCGGGTGTGACCGAAGTCAAATACTTGATTATTATACAAGGCAGGTTATGAATAGATTCAAAGGATTAGATCTGGCAGTCAGAGTGCCTGCAAACTGCAGTGGAGCTTCATAATGCTGTAGAGGAAGCAGTGACCAGAGCCGTCTCTTCTGACAACAATGTTATAAACCTAGAAATCTATTACAAGAAAAGAAAAAAAATAACCTGCAAATATCTAGGATTTAAACAAGTTACTGCACAAATACTGGGTCATAAACATTTTAATGAAAAAATTAGAAAATATATAGAGACAAATGTAAACAGAAATATTGCCAACTAAAATCTGTGGGAAACAGAAAAAGTGGTTCTAAGGGATAAATCGAAGCAATACAAGCATACATCAAGATATAAGAAAAAAAGACCTTAAATGGTAGTAAATAAGGGAACTAGAAAAGAACAACAAAGCCCCAAATTAGTACAAGGATGGAAATAGTAATGATCACAGCAAATTAATAAATAAATGAAATAAAGACAAAAAAGACAATAAATAAGATTAACTAAGGTAAGACTTAGTTCTTTGAAAAGATTTAAAAAAATAGCAAAAGTTTAACTAGGCTCAACAAGAAAAATCAGAGGATTCAAGTAAAATATTTCAGAAAGAAAAGTTGCAACTGATAACACAACTACACAAACAATCATAGGAGAAAGTTATAAGCAATTATATCCTCTGCCTAGGATAAGTAAATCCTGAGAAACAAAAAATCTTCTAAGACTGTATCATGAAGTAATAGAAAATCCAAGCATATTGATTATTAGTAAAGAGATTGAAACAGTGATTAAAAAAAAAAAAGCTAATCAAAAGTTCAGAAACCAAGGGCATTACTGGTAAATTCTATCAAATGCTCAAGATGAAGAGCAAAGGCAGAGTGGTTATATCATGTGTCCGAGTCCACATGACCAGAAGTTGTGGGGCTGGGGTGCAAGCTCAGAGTCTCAATCCAAAGTCTTTACCACAGGATATTCACCGAAAGAATTCCCTGTGAACTTGCTAATGATTTCTACCATTCAGAGGTGCCGCTAATTTTGGAAATCTGTGTTATACAGACTTGAGATCTATAGTTGCAGAGTCCTCTTTCAGGACTTACCCGTGCCCCATTTGAGCTCTATTGCCTTTAGAATATCTTCCAAATACTCCATCAGACCTGGTTTTACAAGCATTGTGCCCATGAGCCACAAACACATTCCTGCTGCTTGGTTCAATGTTGTACTTTTAATGTGTTAAAATCTGCACTAATTTTCCAAAAGACATTTCTCATTCTCATTTTGCACTGGGCCCTACACATTATATAGCCAGCTCTGTGTGTCTCATGAGTCCTTCTATCTCTGCTTTATCAGTGCTAAGGATGGGATCTTCCCTTTCCTGTTTCTTTGGAGTCAGAGATAAAAAGTAAAGTGGTATTCTACTATGTTATTTTAACTCAAATTCAAAAGTTTAAGTAGTTTCTTTGTGGCCAGAAAATTTTAGGAGAGTATTCACGTGAGAGTGGTTTTATTCCAGAGATCTTGCTCTTTTCACTTTACCATGATGCTATCCTAAATAAGATCTTTCTAGGTAGCTCAGTGGGTAACGAATCAGCTTGTAATGGAGGAGATGCAGTAGACATGGGTTTGACCCCTGGATGGGGAAGGCATCCTGGAGTTTGACCCCTGGATGGGGAAGGCATCCTGGAGTTTGACCCCTGGATGGGGAAGGCATCCTGGAGGAGAGCATGGCAACCAACTTCAGTATTCTTGCCTCAGGAATCCCATGGATACAGGAGCCTGGTGGGCTGCAGTCCATGGGGTCACAAAGGATCAGACATGATCGAAGCAACTGAGCACACGTGTCCTAATAAAGACCTTGTAGAATTTAAAAGTGACTCTGGAAAAATATCCACATTAAAATAATATATACAGTCAAGTCATGGTTTTGAGTGGGATGACTGACTGAGTACACACAGATGTCTTTCCAATCCCACCACATGGAGATGCTGAATAAATTAAAATGACAAAAATCATTACATCACTGAACTTGAAAGATATGTAAGGAAAACCTGTCTGAACTAGATAATAAAAAAGGGAGTGATGGCTGCACCCAATACCATGAGATTCCAGATATTCAAGCTGGTTTTAGAAAAGGCAGAAGAATCAGAGATCGAATTGCCAATAACACTGGATCATTGAAAAAGCAAGAGAGTTCCAGAAAAACATCTATTTCTGATTTATTGACTATGCCAGAGCCTTTGACTGTGTGGATCACAATAAACTGTGGAAAATTCTGAGAGAGATGAGAATACAAGACCACCTGACCTGCCTCTTGAGAAATCTATATGCAGGTCAGAAAGCAACAGTTAGAACTGGACATGGAACAACAGACTGGTTTCCAATAGGAAAAGGAGTACATCAAGGCTTTATATTGTCACCATGCTTATTTAACTTCTATGCAGAGTACATCATGAGAAACGCTGGGCTGGAAGAAGCACAAGTTGGAATCAAAATTGCTAGGAGAAATATCAATAACTTCAGATATGCAGATGACACTACTCTTATGGCAGAAAGTGAAGAAGAACTAAACAGGCTCTTGATGAAAGTGAAAGAGGAGAGTGAAAACATTGACTTAAAGCTCAACATTCAGAAAACTAAGAGCATGGCCTCTGGTCCCATCACTTCATGGCAAATAGATGGGGAAACAGTGGAAAGAGTGGCTGACTTTATTTTTTGGGCTCCAAAATCACTGCAGATGGTGATTGCAGCTATGAAATTAAAAGATGCTTGTTCCTTGGAAGAAAAGTTATGACCAACCTGCTACTCCTAAGTCACTTCAGTCGTGTCTGACTCTGCAATCCCATCCCTGGGATTCTCCAGGCAAGAACACTAGAGTGGGTTGCCATTTCCCTCTCCAATGCATAAAAGTGAAAAGTGAAAGTGAAGTTGCTCAGTCATGTCTGATTCTTTGCAACCCCATGGACTGTAGCCTACCAGGCTCCTCTGTCCATGGGATTTTCCAGGCAAGAGTACTGGAGTGGGGTGTCATTGCCTTCTCCTTATATGCTGACCAACCTAAACAGCATATTAAAAAGCAGAGACATTACTTTGTCAACAAAGGTCCATCTAGTCAAGGCTATGGTTTTTCCAGTGGTCATGTATGGATGTGAGAGTTGGACTATAAGGAAAGCTGAGCACTGAAGAATTGATGCTTTTGGACTGTGTTGTTGGAAAAGACTCTTGAGAGTCCCTTGGACTGCAAGGAGATCCAACCAGTCCATTCTAAAGGAGATCAGTCCTGGGTGTTCATTGGAAGGACTGATGCTGAAGCTGAAACTCCAATACTTTGGCCACCTCATGCGAAGAGTTGACACTTTGGAAAAGACCCCGATGCTGGGAGGGATTGGGGGCAGGAGTAGAAGGGGATGACAGAGGATGAGATGGTTGGATGGCATCACCAGCTCGATGGACATGAGTTTGGGTAAACTCCAGGAGTTGGTGATGGACAGGGAGGCCTGGCGTGCTGTGATTCATGGGGTCGCAAAGAGTCAGACACGACTAAGTGACTGAACTGAACTGAAATGGATCATGAAAAACTCTAAGAATCTAAAGGAAATGCTACAGATAAAAAAGTATATGTATAAATAATGTCTTGAATGTACTTCTCATTATATTTAATTAGGAGAAGTAAACAATTAGGGAACTTTAAGATATATCAGTAGAAATTTCTCAAACTAACAAAACTTGTAAAAATGAATTAAATAAATAGAAACAGTAAATGCTAGAAGAGTGAGACAATTACAAAGAGTGGAACAGATATATAGTGGGAATATAAGAATAATACAAAACAAAAGGAACAGAGGAAATATTAGAAAGAAGAATTGTTGAGAATTTTCTAAGCTACTAATAGACACCAAATAATATTAAAAAACTCAGATAATATCAAAGACAATAAATATATTTTTACAAATCTATATTTTGGGATATTTTATTCAAACTGCAGAAAACCAAAGACGAAGGGAAACTCTAGAAAGAAGTCAGAGAAATCATTTTCCATAGAACACCTTACTGAGGAACAGGGATAAGAATTACATCACATTTTTCTTTAAAACTCATTCAAGCAAAAGGAAAGTGGAGAAAATGTTTAACATGCTGAAGGAAAGCCAAAACACCAACCTAGAATTTTTTTTTATCTAGCAAATTATCCTCCAGATAAAGACATTCTCAGACAAATGAAAAATGAGGACTTTTTTTTTTTTTTTTTGCCAAAAGAACTCTCTCACAGGAAATGTTGAGAATTTCTTCTCAGAGAAGTAAAATGATATATGTTAGACCTGTATGTAGGCTTCCCAGGTAGTGCTAGTGATAAAGAACCCACCTGCCAATTCAGGAAACATAAGAAACATGGGTTCAGTTCCTGGGTCATGAAGATCCCCTGGAGGAGGGCCTGGTAACCCTTTCCAGTATTCTTGCCTGGAGAATCCCGTGGATGGAGGAGCCTGGAGAACTACAGTCCACAGGGCTGCAAACAGTCAGACGCGACTGAAGGAGCTTACCACGCATATATATATGTATAATGTTCTTCCTTTAGATGTATAGGAAGGACATTAGAGAATAAATGAAAGTAAAATAAAATATTTTCTTTTTTCTGTTCCTTATGACTCTAAAGTTTGTTCGAGTAATGATAACGACAAAGCTTTTGGTGATTATAGCTTGTGGATACATGAAGTGATTGACAGCGGTGGTCTGCAATCCCCAGTAAGTGGTCAGGGCCTCCTAGGAAGCAGACCACACAGCAGGAGGTTGCAGAGAGCAAGCTAGTGACGGTACATATGGTGCTCTCCATCGCCTGCCTGCTGCCGAACCGGTCCCTGGTGCCGGAAAGCCTGGAGACCACTGTTGTAAGCCAACCACGGGATAGATTTTTTAAATGAAGAGTGCTTTATCTTGTAGGAAAGGGAAGAATACTGAGTTATGTGAAAAGATCAATGTGGGAACTTTGCTGGAGATAAAGTGGCTATGGCTTGGTGTTCCCAATGCCAGGGGTCCAGGTTTGATCCCTGGTCACGGAATTAGATCCCAGGTACTACAACTAAATATCCCAAGTGCCTCAACTAAGACCAGACTCAGTCAGAAAAAAAAAAGCAACACAACAACGTGGGCCCCTGGGGCTGGGTACCTACTTGCGTGCCAGCACGCTGGAGAGTAAGGATGGGTCCCACATCGATGTCTGTGTGATCTGGGTGGCCCAGGCCTTGTGACAACCACTGGTAGGCAGGCAAGCCCAAGTCCATGGGTGAGTAGGAGGATTCCAAAATGGCTCAAACCAGGCTGTCATAGTAGAAAAATCTCCCTGAAATGGCTGCCATCGACATCTCTCCTCCCAGAGGGAGTTCAGCTCCTCCTGTCTCTGCTGGACGGTCTCTAAGACCAGCAGGTAGGTCTGGCTCAGGCTTCTTTCAAACTTCTTCTGGCCCCCTGGGACTCAGAGTCTGTCTGCCTTTTACGAAGAAAACTTGTTTCCTAGTGCTTGCCCTCCTGGTCTTTCATACACAAGCCCTTCTGGCCTGTAAGCCAGATGTTCTGGGGGCTGGTCTTTTTGATGAAGGATCCCCAGGCTGGGGAGTCTGATGTGGAGCTTGGACGACTCATTCCTTGGGAGGACTCGGAGGTTGGAATATTCCTCCTATTTGTAGGTCACCTGCAGGGGAGTGTGTGTTCTGACTGATGCCTCTCCACCCATTGTACCTCAATTGTTTTGGTTCCTTTTTAAGTCTTTAGTTGTGGAAAATATTTTCTGCTGGTCTTCAAGTTGTCCTCATAGGTAGCTGCTCTGTAAGAAGTGTAATCTGGATGTGTTTGTAGGAGGAAGTGAGCACAGAGTCTTCCTCACTTGCCATTGAGGTCTGCCACCTGTCTCTAAAATTCTTTGTTTTATTAAAGTATACTTCAAGAGCAAGTCTAAATAAAAGCATATTCTGACAAAACTCCAGATTTACCACACATACCCTTCTTGGAAGAATTACTAAAGGGTATATTTCAATCAGGAGTAAATTAAACCCAGAAAACAGAAGCTGGATGCAAGCATTAATGCAGGAAAATATTAGCAACTGCAAATAAAAAATTGCAATGCCTCAAGCTTGTTTTATCAACATAATAGTAAAAGCCATTCTTTTTCATCCTTTCAGTGTAACAAACACCAGGATTTAATTTTTGTTTAAGTTTCACATGTCTACAATATGGTAGACTTTGGATATGTGAATATACACACTTGAAAAACTAGTTTGTTATTTTCCTATATCATTAGATACTACCAACTTTATATTAAGCTCCTATGCAGAGCAGAAGCCATCCAAAAGACTGAATGTTATTCAGATACGTGTGTTCTTTTGTTTATACTGTCATATCACCCCAGCAAGTTTTGTCCCTACCGGCTAGTTGTGACAAGCTGGTAATGGCCCCCACTGTCTGGGCGTATTAACTGTGGCAGAAAGGGTACTCAACTGAGGTCAGACAGGCAGCATGGTGAGCCATTTTCTTTGGCACTTTAGAAGATTTGTCAAGAATAAACAGAAGGCAGCCATAAAGACGCTTCTTCCCAGATGTGCTTGCAGATGGGTTGAGCAGCACATATTGAAAATACTTTAATTATTATCTAACAAAGCAAATTAATTACTCTACAGCTTTGAGGACATCTTGGAGGTAGGAAAAGCCTGGAGGCTTGTGACACAGTTTTGCAAAATCTCCTCCAGCCCTTCTCCAATGAAGATGTAGTCTCTGGAGCCCTTATAAATCTCCATTTTCTGAGTTACTTCAAAATCAGTTCTAGTCTGAAAATAGTCAGACCACAGATTTGCTTTTAATCTAATTTAGTTTAAGCCTATAAGCATATATTGCCAAGGTTTATCTTCAAATTCTGAATGAGGCACTATATGTTGATGTTGTTGAGTCACTGAGTCGTTCTGACTCCTTGCAACCCCATGGACTGCAACACACCAGGCTCCCCTGTCGTTTATTATCTTCCGGAATTTACTCAGATTCATGTCCATTGAATCGGTGATGCTATTTAACCATCTCATCTGCCACCCTCTTCTTTTGCCCTCAATCTTTCCCAGCATCAGGGTCTTTTCCAATGAGTCAACTCTTTGTAACAGGTGGCCAAAGTATTGCCTGTTAAAGAATCGGCCTGCAGTGCAGGAGACCCTGGTTTGATTCCTGGGTGGGGAAGATCTGCTGGAGAAGAGACAGGTACCCACTCCAGTACTCTTGGGCTTCCCTGTGGCTCAGCCAGTGAACAGTCTGCCTACAATGAGGGAGACCTAGGCTCGATCCCTGGGTTGGGAAGATCTCCTTGAAGAAGGGAAAGGCTACCCACTCCAGTATTCTGGCCTGGAGAATTCCATGAACTGTATAGTCCATGGGTTTGCCAAGAGTCAGACATGACTGAGCAACGTACACTTCAGCTTCAGCATCAGTCATTCCAGTGGGTATTCAGGGCTGATTTCCTTCAGAATTGGCTAGCTTGATTTACTTTTAGATGTCTCAAAAAAAAAAAAAATCAGAAACAAAAACATGAGGAGAAACAACAAGAAACAAAGACTAATGGTGTGATAAGGAGGACAAGTTTAGTTCTGGTTACTGTGAACTCAATAAGGGTCTCCAGGGAATTTATTTAATTTTTTTCTACTAAGTCTTCTTATGTGCCACAAGTGAAAAATAATAGCTTATTTAGTCATTTCATAGCATATGTTGAGAGTCCAATTAGTAATAAAAAAAAGTTTTTGAATGTGTGAATTATCATATGAATGTCATCATCATCATTACACTTATTTTGCTAATTAATATGTCTTGGAAGAGTTTAAGTTTCCCAGCAGTTTAGTAGCCATGACAGCCACCATTTTTCATTATCTCATTTTACTGACTGTCTCAAAAACTCTTGCATAAGGTCTCATGCACAAATAGAAATATAAACATTCAACATACACAGGAGTGTACACATTAGATTCACACACCTCTCTGCTTACTTAACTCCTGTTCTGGTTTTCTCTGTAGAGAAGGTTTGTGTTTAGAAGCCAGAGAGGTAGAAATTTGTTTCACTAACAAGATGGGAAAAGGTGAAATTGGAAGATAACTGAGTAGAAAGCAGAAGAAAAGTCCTAGAAAAGAAATATAAAAGCTAATTGTACTTACTAAAGATTTGCTTATTTCCCTCACCTCAAAATGAGCAAGGTCTTACAGATTGAAAGCAATTATTCAAAAACCAAAAATAAAAAGGTATTTCCTATGCTAAATTATTTTTGACCTTTGGAAGTTCAGGAAAACACAAATATAGCAGATTTTCACAAAAGATTTAGGATGTTGTCCAAGGGAATGGGCAGTGTTGCACACAGAATTACCGAATGTTTGTAGCTTTGGATGGGGAGAAATGTACAGTAGGGCTTCAAGACCAGGATTTGAAACCATTTTTACTTAGAATTTTACAAAAGACTTAGGTAATATCTGTCGATATCAAGAAAAAAAAATGCATCTCGAAGATGGAGATTGTGTGTGTGGGGGTAGGGGTACTGTAGTGGAGACCTTGTCAGAGATACAGTCGGGGTCTCAGAATCCCACAGAAACATACCTATGCTTCCCTACAACTTGTGGGTGTTTTTTTTTGGTTTATTTTTTCTTCTATTAAAATGATTTAAAAAGTACAGTTTGGATGATATGAAGAAGCTTTATTGAACACTTCTTGAAGGGACCCACTTGGAGAAGGCAAAGGAAGGAAGTGGCAAGCTTTTATGGAGGAAAGAATAAGGAATGCTGGAGAGAAAAACAGAAAATGTAAAAGGAACAGGGAGCTAAGTACAGATCTTCCAAGATTTGCCATGGGATTATGTGCCGATAAGGCACTTCCCAGGTAGCTCAGCTGGTAAAGAATCCCCTTGCAATGCAGGAGACCCCAGTTTGATTTCTGAATGGGGAAGTTCCCCTGGAAAAGAGATTGGCTACCCACTCCAGTATTCTTGGGCTTTCCTGGTGCCTCAGCTGGTAAAGAATCCACCCACAATGCAGGAGGCCTGGGTTCAATTCCTGGTTTGGTAAGATCCTTTGGAGGAGGGGATGGCAACCCACTCCAATATTCTTGCCCGGAGAGTCCACATAGACAGGGGAGCCTTACAGGCTACAGTCCGTGGGTGGCAAAGAGTCAGACATGACTGAGTGACTAAGCCCAGCACACAGCACATGTGCTAATAAATCCACTGTAAGCTAAAATATCAAAAGTCAAAAATGCACTTGAAAAATATTTAGAAATTTGCTGTTTGAAGCACCACTTTTCCCTCCTTCTGTCTTTTCTTTTCAATGTACTCAAGAAAATGAAAAATTTTAATGAATCTAAAATTTAAAATTATTATTTCCCAAAAGCCTTTTTTGCATGTTGTAATAGGCAAGACCTTTCTCCTTTGATGGAAGAGACAGGTTACTACTTGAATCTAAGTTGAAAAGTTTATGTAAAAAGAAATTATAGTAAAAGGGATACTTTGCTTTTTCAAAAAAAAAAAAAAAGAAAATATATATGATATACATAGATCACCAAACAGCATAGCTTAGCCCAGCCTACCTTAAACATGCTCAGAACACTTAGATTAGGTGGCAGTGGGGTAGAATCATCTCATACAAAGCTTATTTTATAATAAAGTGCTGAATATCTCATACAATTTATTGACTTCTGTGCTGAAGTGAAAAATAGACTGGTTGTAAGGGTATAGGATGGTTTTAAGTGTATGGATTGTTTACCTTTCCCATCCTAATGCTGACTGAGAGTATGAATCACTGACCTTGCCCAGGGTTCTGAGACCGTATCCTACAACATATCACTAACCCAGGAAAATTTCATAATTCAAGAGTCAAAATATGGTTTCTATTGAATGTGTGTATTGCTTTCACAACACTATAGAGAATTTCTAAGTTGAACCACCATAAGTTGGGACTGCCTGCATAACATCCAGTGTTGTTTTGGTATCTGGGGATTGGATGACTGGATATAGTGTGTTTCTTGTCTAGCAGAGCATTTATCATTGTGGTAAAACTAATAACAGTAAATATTACTGTCATAGTCTATCAGAAAAACAGTTGCCCATTGCATGTTTTTCTTCTATATTTATTCTTCCATAAAAAGATAATTCTCTTAGACTGAATAATGAATGTTCTAGTCCTCCTGGAGGAACTTTTGAGTCTATAAATGGCCTATTTCAATTATTTGTGGTGGTTTTTCTTTTTAAGAACTGCTAGATCTCCAAAGAAAAATGAAGACTTTATCTCACATTTTGTTTTCCAGACATACCTCTCAGTCTGGTTTCTTAGGTACTTAGATGACAGCTACTCAATGAATACATAGATAGATGAATGATTGATTAGTTATAGAATCTGTTCCCCAGGGTGAATTACACAACTAAGGAAACTGAATGGGGAACGAGACAGGAACAATGATGGATGTCAGACATAACAAAGGTCCATACTTTTTACTGGATGATAGACCTTAAAATTTCCCACAGGAAATAAGTGTGAAGGTTAAAAAAAATAGTAATAAAAGTCCTTAAGAATTTAAAATTATAAGATAAATGTTATCATAAAATTATGTTTATTAATTCTACATTATTCTCTCACATCCACTTACATGCCTTTAGAGCAACTTGACAAAATCCTGCACAGCTGCTAGGCATTATGTGGTCTTCACATGGAAGGATTGTGTCCAGTGAATGTCAGTTTTCTTTCCCATGCTGGAAGTAAAGATTTAGGCAGAAAGATATTTTATTTTGGTTATTAGTAGTTCTATTGTTGTTATAACAAGACCCAAACAGATCTACTTGAAACTGTAGTCAACAGACAAATGGATCTTTTACATTTTAAAAATCAATTTGGAGAGATTTTTAAATCACTATTCAGGGCTTCCCTGGTGGCTCCGTGGTAAAGGACCTGCCTGCTAATGCAAAAGGCTTGAGTTCAATGCCTAGGAAGATCCCCTGGAGAATGAAATGGCAACCCACTCCAATATTCTTGCCTAGAGATATCTGTGAAGAGAGGAGCCTGGCAAGCTATAATCTATGGGGTCACAAAAGAATCAACACAACTTAGTGACCAAAAGTCACTATTCACAACATTTCACAGACACATTCACAATAATTTGTAGCACCTAAGGGACTCCAAAATTTTATTCCCAGTTAATATTTAATCTGATTTCATTTCATCATGCAAGATCTATTTAGGAAAAGAGGGGTGCTAAAATACATCTCACACGCTAGCAAAATAATACTCAAAATTCTCCAAGCCAGGTTTCAATAGTACTTGAACCGTGAAATTCCAGATGTTCAAGCTGGATTTAGGAAAGGTAGGGGAACCATAGATCAAATCGCCAACAACACTGAATCATTGAAAAAACAAGAGTGTTCCAGAAAAACATCTACTTCTGTTTTATTGACTATGCCAAAGTCTTTGACTGTGTGGATCACCACAAACTTAAAGAGATGAGAATACCAAGCCACCCAACCTGCCTCTTGAGAAATCTATATGCAGGTCAGGAAGCAACAGCTAGAAGTGGACATGGAACAACAGACTGTTTCCAAATCAGGAAAGGAGTACATCAAGGCTGTATATTGTCACCCTGCTTATTTAACTTATATGCAGAGTACATCATGAGAAATTCTGGGCTGGAGGAAGCACAAGCTGGAATCAAACTTGCTGGGAGAAATGTCAATAACCTCAGATACGCAGGTGGCACCACCATTATGGACAAAAGCAAAGAAGAACTAAAGAGCCTCTTGATGAAAGAGAGTGAGAAAGTTGGCTTAGAAATCAATACTCAGAAAACTAAGATCACGGCATCTGGTCCTATCACTTCATGGCAAATAGACGGGGAAACAGTGGAAACAGTGACAGACTTTATTTTTTGGGCTCCAAAATCACTGCAATAGTGACTGCAGCTGTGAAACTAAAAGACGCTTGCTCCTTGGAAGAAAAGTTATGACCAACATAGACAGTGTATATAAAAAGCAGAGCCATTACTTTGCCAACAAAGTTCTGTCTAGTCAAAGCTATGGTTTTTCCAGTGGTCATGTATGGGTATGAGAGTTGGACTATAAAGAAAGCTGAACACCAAAGAATTGATGCTTTTGAACTGTGGTGTTGGAGAAGACTCTTGAGAGTCCACTGGACTGCAAGGAGATCCAACCAGTCCATCCTAAAGGAGATCAGTCCTGGTTGTTCATTGGAAGGACTGATGTGGAAGCTGAAACTCCAACACTTTAGCCACCTGATGTGAAGAACTGACTCCTTCGAAGAGACCCTGATGCTGGGAAAGATTGAAGGTGGGAGGAGTAGGGGATGGCAGAAGATGAGATGGTTGGATGGCATCACTGACTCAATGGGCATGAGTTTGAGTAAACTTTGGGAGTTGGTGGTGGACAGGGAGGCCTGGTGTGCTGCAATCCATGGGGTTGCAAAGAGTCGAACACAACTGAATGACTGAACTGATCTGATTAAACTGAAAATACATCCACTGATTTAGTGTGATGATTATAAAACTTCATTGTGTATTCTAACAGGACATATTTTTCCAGTTATTACCAATGTATTTGCAATAGGTATGGATGGCCAGAACTTTAATAAAACCCAGGGTTACTAAGTCTCAATTCTAAATGCTCTCTATACTCCCTCCAAAGGGCAAATAAAACAGCATATCATCTAAAAGGTGAATTTCAGCAAATATTGTGTTTATGGAACAAAATTACCAAAAACTTCATCTGAGTAAATGTTCAACATTTTTGAAGTACTTATTTATTCAGATTGTGACCTCATTAATTGATCATATTTATGAAATAAGAAGGGCAGTACTAAAGAATGCTCAAACTACTGGACCCTTGTACTCATCTCCCATGGTTTGGGTGGACTCCTGGAGTTGGTGATGGACGGGGAGGCCTGGCATGCTGTGGTTCATGAGATTGCAAAGAGTCAGAACACGACTGAGCGACTAAACTGAACTGAACTGAACTACAACATGGGTCCTATGAACTTGGCAATTGCAGAAAAATTGCAAACATTTGAGGGAAATGTGTCTTCTATTGTTCTGTCCTTGATCTCACACATAACAAATAAGTGTATAAATAATCCTTGTAAGATTCATGCAAAATTATATAAAAGAGCATATATTCATACATATATATGCATGTATAGATAGGTAGATATAGATAAAGATATGTATTTGGTATATACAAATAGAGAGAGAGAGAGAGAGCAAGACCCTCAGTTGTGATTGGCTCCATCAACTCTGGCAAATCTGGATGTCAATTTCACCTTCTCACCTGCTCTCGTTCTCTGGTCCTATGCTGCCCTGCAAACCAACACTTCAGATGAACTGAACAGCAAACCGCTTTTGAAAATGGAAAGCTTTCTAGGTATTCCAGTTTGGGCCTGGAAGAGCTTTCAGCAGAAAGAGGGGTCAGAGCAGAATCAGCAGTGGTATTTATTCATAAACCTCTCCACAGTCTCTGCTTCTCTTGATTCACTGCTGCGCTAATCATTAGATGAAGCTATGATTTAGGTTTTCTTTTTATCACATAAGATTCTCAGCTAGAAGTTGTTCTGTTTCCTAAGGAAGCATTTGAAAACTTAAAGGCATACTCTTGTTTGTCCTAATGAGTGAAAAATGCTTCTGCCATCTGGTAAGCACATGACAGAGTTGCTAAAGGCATTGGAGTGCCCTGTTCAAGACAGAACTGCACATTTGGAGTGTGGATGATGTGGCTTTGAAAATCCCAGAGGAACTGGGGGAGGACATTGTACGCAGTTGCTGAGAGAAATATCAACCTCAGATGTGCAGATGAGACCACTTGAATGGCAGAAAGTGAAGAGGAAGGTCTTGGTTTTGTTTGGTAGGTAAATTTTGATTATTTTGTCTTGCCTGACTTTTCCTTTGCTTTTGCATTTTTGTGCTTCTCTGATTAAATCCATTCTTTAAAAACAGAGGAAACAAAGGAAGCCTTAGGAGGCTAAAGTTTTCTATACACAAGAGACAGGCTGAGGACATGGCAGGGGGAATGTCTTGTCTCAAGAAAGCCCATTAGACGGCCTGCTCAGTTCCAATCTCACCAGTCATATTTATTTATAAGAAATCATAAATACATAGTCTTTCTTGATAGCCTCCTTTTTGCCTATGTGATTGACCTGGCTTCTATGTCCCTGTTTTCTGCACCACAGCTTATTAAGTCTTACCTGTTCTCTCTGGACTGGGTCAAGTCCATATGTTTCCTGATTACCCTTCATCATAGTGTTCTCTTTGCTGAGGTCTTAGTTTACTTATTATCTGGGTTAGTAAATTTCTACTAATAGTATGCTTTGAAATTTTTACCTTTTTATTTCCAAAACTAGATTTTTAGGCATTTGAGTATACAACTAATCATCTAACATTAACACACTCATTATGTTAACACCTAACACAAATACACTCTCATCCTCAATTCTTTCTATTTCCTAATGGAAACAACCTGAAGAAATTCCAAAAGATCTCATGAGCTTGACTGCCCTATCTTCCCAATGGAATTTATCAAAGCTACACTCCAATGTGACTTCCACCGACCCCAATGATCTTCAACAACGACAGATATAGGGAATGCTTGGCTTCTCTCTACTTCTGAAATCTGAGAAGTCAGGTGGCTCAGATGAAACTTTGACCTTGGAAGTTGACTTTCTAGAAGCCACCTGGAGGAATTGGGTGACCCAACCTAAAAGTGTGGGGAATCAATCACTTGGAAGTGAACCTTGTCAGCTGAAACATGGGAGGTATGCAGGACCCAACAGACACAACCTCTATGCTTGCTGTCTTTAAAGGACTGTTTGTAGTCCCAGTGGCTTCACAGGGCCTTTCTAGAGGATGCACCGTGGAATCAAGCGATGGTTTGTGTTCTCTCGAGACTGTGCACCCGAAGTTTCTGTGACCTGCTTTGTAGTTGTTGTTGTTGTTTCTCTCTCCCCACTGCTTCACACCCCATTTTCTCTCCTCTTGCTACCCTGAGATTGCAATCTTCAACCTGGATGACATGTCTCAAAGCTGTGTTTTCTAGGGATCATGCTCTGTGACTTTCTAGTATGTTATCAGCACTACTGAGACATGAAATAGAAATAAAAGAAGTAGCTTTAATAGGGACCACAGATTGTTTCATGCATTTACAGGATATCATGTTTACAATAGTATTCTAAGATGTTATTGCCTTTCATAAATGAAGAAAATGAGTCTCAGAGCATTAAAAGGATTTCCTCAAAGTACTATGAGTTGTATCTCAAATTCACTAACCCTACTTCAATGCACACAACACTTTCGTGATTGAAAACATGAAATTTGCTCTAATGACTTGCATACCATCAAGGATGGGACTTGTTGCACATAGTTCTTAAATGGTTTCAATGAGATTGGAGATGTTCCTTGGATGAGTGTCTTTCCAAGAGAACCACGGGGCAGTCATGGCCACTTTACACAGCCTTATGTGATTAAGTACCTTTCGGCAATTGGGGAGGGTAACCTGACATTACACTCATGTCTCTGTAGGCCCTCAGATTTTTGGCAATTCTCTTAAGCTAGCCAATCATTGGGTTTTACAGAGATTTAGAGGCTTTGAATAATCAGGATGCATACAACTTAAGAGTCCTCTTCTTTCTCTTCTCCAGACAGTTAAAAATTTCTAAATCATCACAGGCACACTTAGCCTTTTATGAAAGATCTCTTAGGAAGATAACTTCAAAGCTTTCTCAGTAGCTAACTCAGAGGCTAATAACCTTTCCAGTCAGTTTTCCCTGCAGTTGAAACTGAATTTCTGTGACAAGAAAAACTCATTTCTCTTTGGCATCTCTGCTGGGACACAACATAAACTTGCAAAGCATTATAATAGATTATCTGGCAGAGGAATTTCAAAAACACCAATAGTAATAGACTTATAATTTAATAATAAGACCAAGAAAAAAAAGTACTTGAAGCAATAGTTTGTGAAAAGCTGCTAATTGAAACTAGTGCCCCAGAAGGCACTCACTAAAATGGGAATCATACAAGATTAAGTACTGCAAGAGAAAGGACAGGAAGAGAAAGAAGATATTTCTACGGATCACAAGAGTTCACATAGCCACCATGCTTTAGGTCTGACACAGACCATGGAGGTCAAATAAATTGTCCAGGGTCCCTCAGCTATGTAGATCAAGAAATAATATTAGAAAACACTATTCTTAGCAAACTAAGCTAAAGTGCTTACTAATGCTTGTGCTCAGCAGGCCATAATAAAGAACAACAAGAGACATTAAGTCAGCAGGAAATTTAGCAACCTCTCCCTTCTGTGACATACCCAACTCTAGTTGCAAGAGGGCCATGGCAGGCATTGTCAGCTCCCAGGGCAAAAGGTGTTTAATCTTCTTCCTTTGAAACAAAACCTTATTTTCAAGTATTGGGGAAGATCACATAATTTTCAAGTGAGTATGTATTCATGTCTAGCCCAAGAGGCAAATCTGGATTCATCTAAGATAATCATGATTATTATACCTTTCACAACAGGATTTAGGATGGGATTGGGGTGAAGTTTGGGTCAATAAGACAAAAAGTAAAGTCCCTAAGAAACTCTCCTATCCCTGTTTAAAACTAGTTGAGGGTGACATTTTTTTTTTTTTTTTCCCCTCATCTTGGCTGCATAAAGCTGTGGTAACCTGGAAGAATAAGAGCCATCATACAGCCATGAGAACATAAAACCTGAAAACCATGCCATTGACTTGAGTAGGCATGGTGAAAATATGGAAATAGAACCATCCTTGCCAGTTTATGAATCAACGACACTGGGAACCATGGGACCTCCAGAAAAAGAGTTGCATTAAATGCTGAGTCTCTGACACATGGTTTTGGTGAGTAGAACCAATGCAAAAATTAGCAATTTTTTTCCCTTGCTTCCTTCCTTCCTCCCTCCCTTCCTTCCCTCTTGCCTGTCTTCTTTCTGTTAATCCTTCTATTGGTGAGGAATTGGTACAAGAAAGAATGCAGATAATCAGCATCAGTTCATTCAATACAAAATATGTTTTATAAGTCAAGGATAAGACAAAAACATGATGAAGAGGAAAGGGGAAAAAAGTTAAACAGTGGCTAAGCAGCAATGGAGGACAGATAAGCATCTAACTAAAAAGCTTCCTTTATAAAGGATTTGTGTTTACTGACAAGGGAAGCATGAGAATCTTTGAAGGACACACAGAATTATACTCAATAAGATGGAAACATGATGCACTTATGAATCAATTTATTAGAAGAAAAAAAGATGGGCGAGAAAAGGAAGTAAACTAGAAGTGATTGACCTTTGTCCTATTTCTCTCATTCAGTCATAAGCCAGGACAGAACTTCCTCTCCGTACATGATAATAATAATGTATGTTCTATTCATCCTCCAAATATCCTTAATATTAAAATAAAATAATGAGAAAATGCTTGAAAAAGCATAAAATAAATCACCATCATAGTAATAACATGACAAAATATATTCCATTTATAGGATAACTAGTTTATTATATTTGACATGTATATTCTTGCAAAGAAATTATATGGGTGATGTTTTCAGATGAGAAGACTGAGGCTTAAAGAAATTCTTATTTGTCTAAGTGTATACAGCTAATCAATGAGAGAACTCTTCTAACCTACAATTTCACGTATATACAAACTAATACTTTTTTCATCCCCTTCCCTTTCCATTTGCATTGCGCTTGTCCTAAATTGCTCTTTATTATTTCCATTTACAATAGGGTTGAGATCGACATTTTTACAGCAAACTATTCTTGATAAATTCAAGGGTGATTGACACAGTGCAGGTTAATCATAGCCAATAAGCATTTATTCCCTTATCCCTTCAGGGCGCTGTGAGAGTCTAACTTTCAAACAGACTGTACACACTTCATGTTCAGCAAGAACAGAGTGGTCTTCTGTCTGAACACAGGTCTATAGGAGTCTAAGTCTTTTCATTATTAATCTTATGATATGGAAAGTAGTTCATTTGTATGGAAATAGCTGAATTGGGATGATGTGTTCCTTGTTCAGAATGAAACACAGATTTCTGATTAAAAGCCAAATCATTCTTTGAAAAGGTCAAAATGATGACTTCAAATGAAACTATTTCAGCTCTATTTTCTGTGGGTCACTGATGAAATGCCCTACCAAAATATGATCCAGTTATCTGGTGTTTCTATGTGATTGCAAAATTTTAAAGTCTTCTTTCACTTGAAAGTTTTGAAAGTAGATACACATTGAATGCCTACATACATTTTGAAAGTACATATTTTGCACTTTGT
This sequence comes from Hydropotes inermis, assembly GCA_020226075.1. Lineage (NCBI taxonomy): Eukaryota > Metazoa > Chordata > Mammalia > Artiodactyla > Cervidae > Hydropotes > Hydropotes inermis. Next base: position 3,911,465 of record CM035281.1, on the reverse strand, counting down.
GAGAAAAAAATAAATTGTTTATTAAATTGTGATTGCAAACTATCAGTACCATAGACAAGGATTATATAAATCAGAGTCCTGGTGGCCATTACACACATTACTTTGTAAAGATGAGCATGTTATTTTATGATCCAGCATTTCTTCTTAAAACAGAGGGATGTACAAAAAGAGTCTATACCTACCTATACCTACAAAAAGAGTCTCTATACCCTAAAAACATGTGCATAAATTGTGCATGGAAAGAATATTCATAAAAGACCTGAAAACAACCCAAATGTCCGTTTACAATAAATGAAAAAATAAAGATGGGTAACACAGATATGATATGGCAAATAAGTTACACCCAACAGAGGGCTTATGCATGACTTTATTTCCATAAAGCTTAAGAAGAGACAAACATCATCTATGGTGTTCTGGAACTCTCTTGCTTGAAGGCAGGAGGAGAAGGAGATGACAGAGGATGAGATGGTAGGATGGTATCACCAACTTGATGGACATGAGTTTTAGCAAGCCCTGGGAGTTGGTGATGAACAGGGAAGCCTGGCATGCTGCAGTCCATGGGGTCACAAAGAGTGGGACATGATCGAGTGACTGAACTGAACTGAACTGAACATATGGTGTTAGAAGTTAGAAAGTATTTGGAGGTTTTTGAAAAATTAAATTGCAGGGCTTACGAGAGAATGTGTGGGCTGCCAGAAATGCTCCCTTTTATCCACCTCTGTACTTCAGTTCAGTTCAGTTTAGTCTCTCAGTCGTGTCCGACTCTGCAACCCTATGAACTGCAGCATGCCAGGTTTCCCTGTCCATCACCAACTCCCGGAGTCCACACAAACCCATGTCCATTGAGTCAGTGATGCCATCCAACCATCTCATCTTCTGTCGTCCCCTTCTCGTCCTGCTGTCAATCTTTCCCAGCATCAGGGTTATTTTCAAATGAGTGAGCTATTCGCATCAGGTATTGGAGCTTCAGCGTCACCATCAGTCCTTCCAATGTACTTTATATATCTGTAAAAATTCACAAAACTGTACATTTAGGGCTTATGCATATTACTGTAGTAATTGGATGCCTAATAAATGATTCAGAACTAATGGTTTCACAATTCCACATTTAAAAGAAAGAATTGCACACATGTTTTAGATCTTTTAAAACGTATGTGAATGGGCAATTCTGAGATGATTGGTTTATGTTTCCCAGAACTAGTTCTATAGTGACTAGTAGAACCAGTTTCCAACTTACTGTGAACTGAATAGATAGCCAGCAGTCAATTTGAAATCAGTTTTTAGGCAGATTTATAATAATGAGCTCTTCTTACATTTCACTCCAATAGTTGTCCTGTTAAAAGAAAATATATGTTCATAATCACACAATCCTTTTTATTAGAAAAATACTGTCAAGGTTTTTTTGGTTCATATAAATTTCCTTTATCTGGAAAGTGTTTTCTAATTTGCAATTGCATTCTAACAGTAATAATGATTAAAATAAAACTATTTAAGTATAATTAATATTACATTCTGGGCTTCTTTTGTTAGTTTTACATAAAGAAACAACATGAAATCCTTTATGACCTCATTTATGAAAACACTGGCTTTTTGAACTTTATTTTGTATTCTTGGTGCCATGTACAGTATACAAGGAAATCTTTGAATCAAGTTCTGTTTCACAGGTTTGTTTTTTCTTTTTATTTTGCATAGCTAGACTTTGAAGGATAATGGCTTCATTTAAGAAGCTATTTTTAAATTACTATATTCCTTAAATTTTTTCACCAATGTCCTTAACTGCATTTTAATGATTTTGATTTCCAGATAATGATTCATTCTCACAGACCAAAGAACTCCAATTTTAACTAAATATTTTATTTGTTTACCTCTTCTTATTGCATTACTTTTTGATTTAGAAAAGTTTTGTTTTTAAGGGCATTGACTCAATTATATAAGAAATATTCCAGTTGATCGTGAACTTCCAGATACTCTAACTGGTTTTAGAAAAGGCAGAGGAACCAGATATCAAATTGTGGACATCTGCTGGATCATCAAAAAAGCAAGAGAATTCCAGAAAAACATCTATTTCTGCTTTATTGACTATGCCTTTGACTGTATGGATCACAATAAACTGTGGAAAATTCTGAAGGCGATGGGAATACCAGACCACCTGACCTACCTCTTAAGAAATCCATATGCAGGTCTGGAAGCAACAGTTAGAACTGGACATGGAACAACAGACTGGTTCCAAATAGGGAACGGAGTACGTCAAGGCTGCATATTGTCACCCTGCTTGTTTAACGTATATGCAAAGTACATCATGAGAAACGCTGGGCTAGAGGAAGCACAAGCTGGAATCAAGATTGCCGGGAGAAATATCAATAATCTCAGATATGCAGATGACACCACCCTCATGGCAGAAAGTGAAGAACTAAAGAGCCTCTTGATGAAAGTGAAAGAGGAGGGTGAAAAAGTTGGCTTAAAGCTCAACATTCAGAAAACTAAGATCATGGCATCCGGTCCCATCACTTCATGGCAAATAGATGGGGAAACCATGGAAACAGTGGCTGACATTATTTTTCTGGGCTCCAAAATCACTGCAGATGGTGATTGCAGCCACAAAGCTAAAAGACTCTTGCTCCTTGGAAGAAAAGCTGTGACTAACCTAGACAGCATATTAAAAAGCAGAGACATTACTTTGCCACCAAGGTCTTCTAGTCAAGGCTATGGTTTTGCCAGTGGTCATGTATGGATGTGAGAGTTGGACTATAAAGAAAGCTGAGTGCTGAAGTATTGATGTTTTTGAAGTGTGGTGTTGGAGAAGACTGCAGTGTCCCTTAGACTGCAAGGAGATCCAACCAGTCCATCCTAAAGGAGATCAGTCCTGGGTGTTCACTGGAAGGATTGATGTTGAAGTTGAAACTCCAAAATTTTGGCCACCTGATAGGAAGAGCTGACCCATTTGAGATGACCCTGATACTGGGAAAGATTGAGGGCAGAAGAAGGGGCCGACAGGTGATGAGATTGTTTCATGGCATCACTGACTCGATGGACATGAGTTTGAGTAAACTCCGGGAGTTGGTGATGGACAGGGAGGCCTGGTGTGCTGCAATTCAGGGGGCCACAAAGAGTTGGACATGACTGAGTGACTGAACTGAACTGAACTTATTCTAGTTTAGTTAGCTTACTTGACTAGAGTATGTCCTAATAAAGTCAAATTTTGAGTTTTCATATCTGAAAGGAACATAGGCTTTATTCTTTACCTATAAGTCAGATGAGCTATTCTATAAATGTCTTTTAGGGTCCCAGGGACCTGGACATCTGGAATCTTTCATCTTTAAATGAATAAGTGAATATATGGGTAGATGACAGATAGACAAAATTAAACCACTTTCTCAGCTGATAAGTTGCTTAGCTGTAAATATCTGATTTTTCAGAATTTTAACAGTGTTAATAACATATTAACATGCCTTGAAAAATGTATTTTGCACTCTTCTAGCTGTCATTCTGAACTAAGGCTCAAAGTAGGAGCCTAAAATAAGGCAGACACTTTGCACAGAGCTTAACACGTGGGAACAAATATGGCAAGTCAAATACTCAGGTAATTCATAGCTAATTGAGGAAGGGGGCTGTGTATGAAGATACTCTAATCAAGAATTAGCATTTAGAGCATACTGGAAAAAATTTATATGCAAGAAGAGATTACAGAAAGAAGAAAGTAAGTAACTTTATGTGAATACTTATGGGTAAATATGGAAATCAGAGGAAGCTTTTGGAGAAAATCAGGAAGTGTCTATGATAGACCTTTTCAGTTTTCTACTTATCCTTTTCATCCTTCTGCTTTGCTTCTATCCTAGTGGGATAAGCACCTTCTTTTGTTCTTCCCACATTTGAAAAGTGTGCCTCTTCCTTTAGGGCATGCATGTGGCCCCCTTCTACTTCCAGCCTCTTTCTTCACATGTGCTATGCTTTCTCTTCATCCAGAAGCTTCTCAGTTTTCTCAAAAAATTGAAGCAGCAACTATAGTGAAACACTTCCTAATTTCCGTCTTTGACTCTATTCTTTGCCCTATTTAATTCCTTCCTTACTTGAGAAGTTGAAATTAGCCTGTCTACTCAGTTTCCATATCTTCCTCTTCCCCTTACTTACTAGTCCACTGTAGAACAGATGTTGCTTTTACTAAAATCACCATTAAATTCTATTTTCAAAATATTTTAAGACATCTCTCCATTTTTTGGACCTCTCTAGTGCTTTGCTATCCCTCTTTCTTAAAAGAGTCCCTTCCTTTAACTTTTGTGTGAGAACATCTCCTGGACTTTATTCTATGTCAGAGAAATTTCTCTCATTATCTTCTAATGGTTTTCTTTTTGTTTCTTCCTAAGCATGAGTAAGACACTTTGATTTTAACCCTCCTCAATCTACATATTCTCAACTTAAATGACTATCCTTATGATTCCCCAAAGCTTTTCTTCAACATAAGCCTCATTGTTGATTTCAGATTTAACTTGGGAAAATGGTTTTGAAACCCACATACAAACACACACACACATTTGATGGAGGGATGTTAAATTCAAGTTTTGAAAGGCAAAGAGTTGGCAAATGGAACAAAGATATAGATATACATATGCTTATATAAATACACATATACATATATAAGTATATACATATACTTATAAATGCACTTTTTGTAACAGAAATAGAATGTGGAAAACAAATATTTGGGGGTGGAGAACAACTTTGGTTGTTAGTATAAAAAAAATTAAGGACAAAGAAAGAAAAAAGTCAGGAAGATAAAGAGAATAAAGTTATAATAAAAGCAAAACAATACAAAAAAATGTGTATAGCATCCTTATGAATTTGATTTTTCTTTCTATCCCACAGTGGGCTCAGCATGTGACGGCAAATGTTGGGAAAAGCAACTCTAATCTGCTCTGGTTGTTATGCGGACCATGAGGTAAGGTGTGGGAATAAGACAAACGTGAGGGTGCCTAGGAATAATTGGAAGGTGCTGTTGCCTCTGATGCTATTATTTTACGTCCACCAATCTTCACCATCAAGACTAGGCATTGTCTTCTGTCTTTTATATCTCTTCATCTTAGGCTCAGAGAAATGGTCTCCAAACTTTTGAGTAGCACACCTGGTAAGTAATCCAAACCAAAAAACAAAATTTTAGAGGGCTTCCAATAGAGTCATAGTCATTTGTATATTATATGCATGTCCTATTTTCCTCATATGAAATAAACCATATAAAACATGCGCAAGACAATTTTTTTAAATATAAAGTTGAAATCAAATGTTTTGAAATGTTGTTTAATGTCTTTAAGTTCAAAATTCCTTTCAGCTTGAATGGATGTGTGTTTATATACATTATATTCACATATATATGAAGTATACATATGTGTGATTGTTTTTGCTTAATTATTTTTTAACACTTTAGTAACATTTTTCATATAACATTTCAAAGATTTGGTTCGAAGTTTAATTTATAAGGATACTGTTTTTAATGATTATCATACATTTAAAAAAAAACTTCACCAAGGAACAACTTATACATTATTTACTTAAGTAATCTTCTTGTTAATACCAATGACTATTGATTTGTATCCATATTTCAACTAGATTTTATGACTTTAGGTATTTTTGCTGATCTTATTGCTGTATCTGATTACATCCTCATTTTTTTAACCTCTGTATTTCAAGTGAAGAATTTGCTATAGAATTAAAACGTCAGTTCTGCTATTTTTTTATTGTTGGTTTAGAACATTACTACAATCCTTACAGTTTCCTTACAGGTGTCTCTTGAAATTACAGTATATTTTTTAGCAGTTATTTTTGTTGAAATTAGATTGCATTCTTTGCAAATTATCTTAACCATACAAAGCTGCAACAAGTTGCAATACACTAGAAATAAATACATGAATGAAGACATCATTCTGAATACTTTTGACCTTCTGAACAATAGACACCAGAAAAAAGGAGGGGTTTTAGAGTATATAATTTCAAAACGTTTTAAAAATTATTCTTTAAATACAGAATAAACTCTTGTCAATGATGTTATTTAATTCATTAATTAATGGCATAAAGAGTAAAAAAGGGAATGGTAGTTCAAAGAATAGTTAAGGAACTGAGTAGTTATAGGCAATTTAGTAAGGAATGTTAGAATAAGAGAAGATCTCTTTGTTACATGTCCTATAGGGCAAGAAACCATATCTCGTAGGGTAACCTTCTGTGCCTTGCCTTTGCATTTATACGAGCAAAAAAATTGATAAATGAACATGCAATTTCATTGTCTGGTACATCTAATTAAAAAAATAGTGATTTGAATAAAATACATTTCAGCAAATGGTAATTCTTAGGTGTACTTGTACCTACGGTTGATCAAATTTATTCCAATTTCTAAGTTACAAATTGTTTTCCTTAACACTTGGAAATGTGTTGTTTTCAACACTGTTCATAATAAGGATAAAATGCACGAACAAAGCCGAAATAATCTAAGAGACCAAGGCACAGTTTGACACAATCAAAACCACTAATGATCAGTGTTCTATTTCCCTCAGGGCTGTTATGTGAAACAACATGATCACAAAAGATATTCTATAGCATGTGTTACTGAGATGAACAGAGAAAGAAATGTAATATGAGACTTTTTTATTATATCAATCATAAGTTTGACTGAGAGCAAAGAAGTCTCTTAGGTACAGAAATATAAGGACAAAGGACAAAAAATATTCCTAAATCCCTGGAAGATAATGCAGGAAGTTCAGAGAAAAAAATTGAGGCAATGTCCAGAATTCTGTTTCACAGATTTCTGTTGTTTTATCAACAATTTAATATGAATTGACTTTGTTTTGTTTAGAAATCAGATCTTAATCTGTATCCTTATGAATTTAATTTATATTGGGGAGAGAAAGAGAGAGAGTGATGCAATGAGTCACAGAGTTGACATCATAGAAGTGTGTAAGAACAGAGCAGAATACGGATAAATCTTCCTGGGCACATGTTTGGAGAGGGTTCATAGCTGAGGGGACACTTAAGCTCTAAATCTTAAAAGATTACAAAACATTTTCCAGGTGGACAAGGTGGAGACAGGCACGCCAATTGGACTTGGCAGTGTAGACAGTAGTGGGCCTATACAGAGTATTACGAGCTTGGAGAGATGAATGTGGTTCCTGGTGTGAGACTGAGTGTGAGGAGAAAGTCTGGAGGTCACAGAGGGCAGAATAATGGATCTTCTAGAGCATACAAACTATTTTGTATGTTATCAATGGCAAACCTCCCCTACACCCTGTAGGTCATGGTCAGGAAGAATGGAAACGCAAAACCATCTACTTCCGTCAGAATCACTGGTAAATTTCCATTATCATAATGGAAATAATGCCCTGATTCACCTTTGAGGTATAGGTTCCTGCCAATGCTATCAGCCTGGCTCCCTCTACTTTCCTGTCAATTGTTATTAGTAATGATCTCCATCATTGCCATAAGCTCCTCTGCACGTTATAAACCGAACTCAACATTTGTTTATTTTATGCTCCTAAGAGGGCTAACCTGGTGGCTCAGGTGGTAAAGAATCTGATTTCACTGCAGAAGACCTGGGTTTGATCCCTGAGTCGGGAAGATCCCCTGGAGAAGGGAATGGCAACCCACCCTAGTATTCTCGCCTGGTAAATCCCTTGGACGGAGGAGCCTGATAGGGCACAGTCTATGGGGTCACAAGAGTTGGACACGACTTAGCTACTACACCGCCACCTTAATAATTGAAAAATGGGACCACGGCCACCACAGGTCTGCTGTGGGACAGTGTGGAACAGTGGTTTTGAAGAAGGAATTCATAGGGCCTGGACACCATCGCAGGCCTGTCCATGCTGACCATGCTCGGCCGCCTCTCCAATGGACTCTGGACTGTGTGTTTAGTGTCTATGGAAACGGCAACAGAAGGGTAAGACCCCCTCTGGACTGGGGAACCTTGAGGCTCATGTCCAGGTTACTCATTGCCTAAGAGGACACATACACTAATCTCCCCTTCCTCTAGACAGGCCATAAATTTTTCTGTACCTGTCGGAGTGTAACCTTGTACTTATTGATTATTGGCTAATTGTTTAACTGTCTGAGCACATGGCACATGAGTGATGGGGTTATTGGGATTGTATTTACCCTTCCTTAGTTTATGTAAGTCTCAAGGAATTTGGGGTGGTGGCTTTGGACATGTACACATGGGGTATAAAAGATTTTCACAAATGCTGGCTGGGGTCTTCGGCTAAGAGGAGACTCTGCCTTGGGCCCACCAGTGTAATAAACTGCACTCCACTATCTGCACTGTCCTTCTGAGTGAGTTTGTTTCCCCGGAACACGTGGTTACAACAGTTTTAAAAAGTGATTCTGTGAAAACTGGATTGAATTCTATTCCACACTGATTCACTTTGGATGAGTCATTCTTCTCTTCCCGCCTCCAGTTTCTCCATCAATGAAATGGAAATTAGGAGCTGTGCATAGAAAACAGCATAAGCCCCTGACATTGGCCCCTAAGAGTTAAGTTCTACTGGCTTTGTACATGCAAAAGACAAAGTGCCTGCTCAGAGTGAGAATGGGTTAACCTAATGGACAATAGTAATTTAGCTAACAGGAAAATCACTTTTAAAAAGCAGCGGGGAAGGGCAAGCAAATGGCGACTAAAGCTTTAACAGTCAAAGAGCCAGCTGCTTCTCCAAGGACTGACCAGGAGAGGTGAGAGCCTTGTTGCGAGTGGATGCATCAGGCCTTCAGAACCTGAAGCAGGCAAATGTCTTAGATATATATCCATTAGCTTTTGTGCTAAAGCCTATGTTAGCCCTGCACCTTTGAGTTATTGAATATAATGTGATTTCTCAACTCTTTCTCATGGAGAGAGAAAGTGTGAGCCCCCAAATGGACTGTTAAATTCCCAAACAGCTACGCTTCTCATGTAAAGTGACAAAATTGGTAGTGTAAGCTTAAATCTTGGCTGCTAAGAATCTACCATTGTGAAACTGATTTTTATCTTGCTATATTAACATGATAAAATATTTCTGCTTCTTAGTGAAGACTATTCTTAGTAAATTAACCACATGAATTTTGTGGTGGCAGGCTTACATCAAAGCTTGTGTATATGTTTTATTTTCCATTTCAGGAACAATGGTATCTGTGTTCATTATTTTACTTGATTCATAGAAGGACAAGTATATATTGAAAAGTAACAAAGAGATGAAGTATTATTTCCACTGATTTTCAAATTTTAAGATATTGTAATTTATATATTACAACATCTAAGCCACTATTATTTGTGGTAATCCAAGGACAAAAGAGCAGATAAAACCAAGAAGGGTCTTGGAATGCAGCGATGGAAAAACCAGACCTTTATCATCCCATGTTGTAATGTAATTACATTACGTGACAATAATGTTGAAGTGTAATTAATGTTGTAACTATTAATGGATTTCATGTCTTCCTGAGCAGTATAACCTGTCTCCCCTTCCCCAGAGGGTGACATATTTGCCTTACTCTTCCCCTACCCAGTATACAGGCCTCATCCAATCAGCAAGACCCCTATCCTACTCCTTGAGCCCTGGCTATAAAAGTGGATTACGGACCCCTGTTCAATGCCAGTTCTCCCCTGAGCTGGCCCACTGTGCTAATAGCATCTCCCATTCTAATAAACTTTATTTCCCTCTCATTCTGTGTCATGTCTGGAAATTATTTTCCAACCCGTGTCTGGATCAAGACATTATTCACAATTTTAAAAAAATAGATGATTATTGTACTACTCTAACAAATACATGCCCACTAAAGGAATTTCCTACAAACTTAATTGCTAAAATTAGAAAAATAATTCTGTTGTGCAATTTTAATCCCCATGTGTGAGTTGATATGAGAAAAGTAAGTGACATAATCTGATACAAATTTAATTTACTTACAGTTTAACACAGGTTCCATTCAAGTTCTGCAATCTTTCAGTTTTTCAGAATACATCTTTTGGAAAACCTTGTAAATAACAAAATGTATATAACATCATTATTACTTTTGAAAATTCTTAAGAAAAATTATCTCAAATTTGTAAATAAGGTAGTGATGGTTAGGCAAAAACTCTTTAAATATCAAATAATACTACCTTACAGTAATCCTGATAAAATATTATTTCTTTTGGAGGATGTATTTGGGTTTGAATTTATAATTTGCCGTTTGACTAGAGCTCAATATTGTGAAGTCTCATGCCAACTTGCAAATTTATTTTCAGTAGTAAAGATAAACTCCAGGATTATATTCTTATTGCCATATATGGGATTATCCAGTTTTATTCTAACTTTTCTTTTTCTCTTTTTTTAATGCTGTGCATTCCCAGTTCCTCCTCAAATGCTCTTGGAACTAGCTCTATCATTTTTACTGGTACTTTTGCTGCTGATCTGAATAAATTTATAAACTGTGCATTTTTTATTGTTGTTGAAAGTCATGCTTCTATATATTTTAAAAAATTATAAGTCAATATATGTAAAACATTTATACCAGTGTTTAGAACACAAAAATGTCAGCTATTAATGTCATTCTCTTGGTAATATAATTCATAGGTTAAGGATATAAATTTTAGCTTGAGAAATATTGGATCAAAAATCCAAGTTTGTACCATATTAATCATGTGATTTTAGACAGACAAATTCCCATGGCTGCGTATTACACATAGTGACAGCCCCTGCAGTTTCTGTTTCTTGTAAGGACTAAATGCTGTCTAGTCACAAACCTGTGTCTGATGCTTTTGTAACCTCGTAAACTATAGCCCACCGGGCTCCTCTGTCCATGGGATTCTGCAGGCAAGAAGACTGGAGTAGGTTGCCACTTCCTTCTCCAGGGGATCTACCTGACCCAGGGACCAAGCTTTTGTCTCCTGCATCGCAGGCAGATTCTTTTCCACTGCAGCAGCTGGGAAGTCCAAGGACTAAACAGCATAAAGCATTTTAAAGCTCTTGCAAAAGTCTGACACTCACTGAATGCACAATTGTCACTGGCCTTACTGTAATTCAATTAAAAGAAACTTGTTCTTGGGATGTGAATGGACAAACAGTGGCCGTGGTGGACCGTGCAGCTCCGTATTTGCAAGAGGGTGGAGAAGGACGAGGTGCTCTCTTAAGCATCTATTGCTACAACACTGGGAGCAAATTGCCTGTGTTTTACTGGCGGATTCCCCCATCAAATGCCAGTGAAATTGGTAAAGGACATTTCCCATTTCCTTAATGTGTGAACTGCTGAAATGGATTTTCTGAAGTGAAACATTTCAACTCCTAAATCCTTCTAAGTGCGCCCTAGTTCCCAGCAGACAGGTTGGAAATTGCTCCCAGGCACCAGACACACATTTCAAAGTGCAATATTCAGTGAGCCTTTCGGAATCTGCTTAATCATGAACACTTGTATGTTGACATGAGACTAATATAGGTGATATATTGATTATAGTCTAACTGAAATATGAACTTTTTCTGCAAAACGAGGGTGTTCAAATAAGAAATGTGGACTCTCTGCCTGGACCAATTAGCAGGTGCATGAATTTCACTTGTCCTATTACCTCCCAGAGTTAATATTAATAAAAGAATTGGAGGTACTAATTGAATTTTTTTTTTGTTTGCCTTGCCTTTGTGCAAAGCAAGTAAAGAATTACTAGCCAAGCACCATGCCTGTGATTAACTGGTAACAAACCTTTGAAACAGCAAGGACTTCCTGGTGGTCCAGTGTCCACCTTCTAGTGCAGGGGACAAGGGTTCAGTCCCTGGTCTGGGAACTGAGACTCCACATGCTGCAGGGCAACTAAGACCATGCACCATAGCCACTGGGCTTCCATGCTCTAGAAACCCTGCTCCTCAGCAAGAGGGGCCCATAAATGGCAACAGAGACCCAGCACAGTCAAAATAAAATTTAAAAAAAAATTGTAAAAGCAGTGCTATTCAGTGGGGGCTCAAACAGTTCCAATAAGTAGTTTTGTGCTCATGTTACATAAAGTTATAGCCAAGAAGAAGGCAGCATGAAGAAGAAAAGAGTGACCCATCACTCATAGACTTCCATTGCCACGCTTGAAGAATCCGTAAACCCAAAATGGCTTTCACTGAACACCCAACATGTTCACTGTTTCCTGTTGTGTGTGTGAGCAATACCAACTCTAACACTATCCCAACATGAGAGCAACCAGGAAGGTAGCCCACCACCAAAGACGTATACGCGTGTGGGAGAGAAAGCACGTTATTACTGAAGACGTTTCCAAGAAGAAAGCGCTATCTGACACAATGCTTTAAACAGAGAATGAGATTCTGAGGGAAGCAGACTTTATTTCATGCAATTGCGCTGCCACATGAGCTCGTTGCAACCTTGGTTAAACCCTTAAACTACCTGAGCTCAGTTTCCTCATCTGTAAAATGGGAATAAAACTGCCAAAACTTACAGGAACAGGAATGCTTTTAAGTCTAAACAAGAGTGAATGTTTTGAGATGATCCATTGAAATAATGGATGTTGGTGCTAATTTCCTTCATTAATCAATTAGTGCCCCTTCCTATTAATCTTAATTAATATACATTGTTGTCCCCTAATAATAAGCATATACCTTATTGAAGACTTTTGCTGACTATTCGCTCCTTGAGAGAGGTCTTGCAAGATGGGTGGTCATCTGTAACATCTAATTCTGCCCTACTTGAGAGACCTTTAACATGGAAATATTTCATAGAGCAGTAATGGGTTTTTCTATATTGATAACAATGTTGATTTAGCTAGAACAGAATTGTTTCTGGAAGTATTGCCATCAAGTCTTCTTGATGACAGCTATAGTTTATAAAACCCATATATATCCATGGTCTTGGATGGATATTTTTGCATTTAACAGTAATTGGCAAGTTGGGTACCACAGGAGCACCTGGGAGTTAAGTGGCATCTGGCCCATTGAAGAATCTCAAGCCATGCAAATTCATTGTTTCCATATCAACAAAAAGCCAGGTTAGACTGAATCATCTAATGTGCTTCTGTCAAATAATTTTAAAAAGGAAGATCAGTGGCCACATTTTGGAAGGAATTTTACTCCCACCCCCCAAGTTCTTTCATGTCCTTTGACTGAAATGAACGCCAGCCCATTGAAAAGAATTGATTCCAAAAATGTCAAAACTCTCTGTCTTAAACTACTTTGTCAGCTAAATCCAGGATAAGCCCATAACCCTGCATCTGATGATGACCTTTTAATATTCATCGTCTGTGTGGATGTATTCTTTTCAATGTGGTACTTGTTAACACAGTATATGTATTGCCTGGGTCTTATGAAATACTTGGGTGAAATAAGTCAAAAGAGAAGATACAAACTGTGCAATCTCGCTTACACTGATGATCAAGTGGCTGTTCTACGTTAAATCTTTTGAAGAACCTCCATACAGTTTCCATACCGACTGAACCAATGTATATTCACAGAACAGGGTCTCCAAACAAGGGTCTCCTTAACACCATATCCTTGCCAAAATTTACTATTTCTTATCTTTTTGCTGATAGCTAATCTGAAAGGTATACGGTGATATTCTGTGGTTTTTATTTCCATTTTCTTGATGATTAATGATGTTGAGCATATTTTTATGTAACTGGGGGCCATCTATATGTGTTTCTTAGAAAAAAAAAAGTATATTCGGAACCTCTACCCACTTTCTAATTTTATTTATTTATTTTTTGTCACACCATGCTAAACGTAGGATCTTAGTTGCTGGACTAGGGGTTGAACCCCTATCCCCTGCATTGGAAGTGTGGAGTCTTAACTACTAGACTGCCAGGGAAATCTTTGCCCACTTTTAAAATGGATTATGATTACTGTTATTATTGCTATTAAATTATATGAGCTCCCCTCTGATAACTGCTGGCACTCTGGGGCACCGCAGAGGGAAAGTGAAAAGATAGTGCCTACCCTCTGAGCTCTGGAAATGTTTACTGTCATTAGATGTGTGTTTAATTAGAAGCCCACCCCTCAGGCTGCTTATAATTATAAGCTATAATCTAATAAGCCTCCTTCCAGATGGACTGAGCTCCTCTTCTTGTTGCCTAGTACTCTGCTATGGCCTGGAACTCTTTCTTTGCTGGTTAGGGTCATGGGAGACCTGTGAGCTGTGGTCTGCCATCCACCAGAATCGGGCAACACAGAATTGGTCTCTGGCAGCATCCCCATCATCAGGGCACCAGAGAAGGGGCAATAAGCTTCTTTCTCCTCGTTACTGGTGAGCTGAAATGAGCACAAAGCCTGGCCTCCCTGGGCTCCTCTTCTTCCCAACTCTTTCATACTATTGTTGCCGCTCAGTCACTGAGTCACCTGACTCTTCTGCGACCCCGTGGGCTGCAACCTGCCAGCTTCCTCTGTCTATGGAATTTCTCAGGCGCGGACACCAGAGTGGGTCGTCATTTCCGTCTCTAGGGGAACTTCCCAACCTAGGGATCGGACTTGTCTCTCTGGCATTATAGGCAGATTCTTTACTTCTGAGACACTGGGGAAGCCCCCTGCCCCTTCATAGGCATCTATATATTTGCCAAATCAAAAGCCTGTCCCACAGGCCAGAGCCCCTGGACAAGCAAATGGGTGTCTTCCCCAGAAGGACAGGTGGTGTATTTTAGTCAGCTATCTGCGCAGTGCCCTAAGTGTGGAAATCATCCAAAAACTATCTCTCTGATGATAACAATCCCAGGGGATCAAGGAACACAGACCCCTACATGGAGACCACAAAAAATTAGTCACCAGATATAAAAATTAGGACACCAGACACATGTAAGTTCTTCCTTAACCAGGAGATCCTGGGCCAAAGACAATGGGGGAAAAAGAAATATTTAAAAAAAGGAAGATAATAAAGAAAAAAAAGTTGTACCTACAAGCTGTAACATAAAAGTAGCACTTGCAGGAAAGAAAAAGAAAAGATGGTACCTGAAGCTTCAACAAGATTGGAGGAGAGCATGGATGGTCCCCACTGGCTGGAGGGAGGCAGAAAGGGCATATGAAAACTCAATAAATATATAAGAAAAGAAACAAGACAAAGAGGAGGGAAAGAAGAAATAGGAGAGAAAGGCAAATAAAAAATTAAAAGAACAAAAGGAAAATTAAAAAAAACAGAATTAAAGGTAGTACCCACAAGCTGGACCATAAACATGGCACCTTTTGGGGGGCAAGGGTAGAAGGTTGGTACCTGCAACTTCCTCAAGGATGAAGGAGAGGATGAAGATGCTGCCTGCCAGCTTTGTTCCCTGGAGACTATCACCACAGGTGCCCCTGCCCCTTTGACAAATTCCTCACAATTAGGAAATGAGACATTTATCTACAGTCTGGGTGCTTTTCTAAGAGCTATCTCTGTGCTGGACTCTGAACCTGATGAGTCCCTGCCTGGGCCCTGTAAGAGACATTCCTCCATTTGCCGCGTCTTGGATCTCATGAATGAGAGCCTTACTGGTCTTTAAAGTCAGAGATTTTGGGGTGCTCTCCTCTCAGGGGCTGGTCTTCAAAGTTAGAGTGCCTGATGAGGTATGAGCCCTTTCTCTTCAGGGAAAAATTCCAGGTTTCTAATTTCCTCCCCTGCTGCTGAGATTTATGGTCTCTTAGCTTTCTCACCTGCTTTATTGTGTTTCCCCTCTCACTTCCTGATGTGAAAAGGTCCTTCCACCAGTTTTTAGGGGTTTTTTTGCAGAGGAAATTTTTCCATATGTAGCTATAGAGTCAGTGTGTCTGTGGGTTTAGAATCTCCCTTCATCTCCCTCTTGAACCAGAACTCTCATTGATTTTTTTTTTTAACAAATTAAATTTGAGGCTTGAAGGGATATCTCTGGCTGTCCAGTAGTTAAGACAGCATGCTTCCAATGCAGGGGGTAGGGGGTTTATCCTTGGTAGGGGAACAAGGATACCACATGCTGTAAGGCACAGCCAAAATAATAATAATAACAAAATAAAATACTTGAAAAAAAAAAAAAGTACTTGCAAGGTGCTGCAAAAAATAGAATAGAGGGACAGCCCTGGTAGTCTAGGGGTTAAGACTTTGCTTTCCAACATAGGGGGTTGCAGGTTCAAACCCTGGTCAAGGAGCTAAGGTCCCACATGACTCGAAGTCAAATAAAAGCAAAGCATGATACAGAAATAGTATTGTAAAAAATTCAATAAAGACTAAAAATGGTTCGCATCAAAAAATCTTAAAAAAAAAAAATAACAGAGATAATAGCATGCCCTTCAGTCAGATTTCTACATCTCATTGATTCTTAAAATTCAATAATTGTTTTTTCCAAATTTAACTGTTTTTCTTTACATATCCACCTATTTTTCCATGATATTCTACCCTTTCATGATGTTTTACATGCCTTTAATTCTCTATTTCCTTATACCAAGTATGTTTATTTTATTGTGGTTTACACTGCTAAAAACATTTGTAAGGCATTCAGCCTCAAGATTGATGTTATGATTCTCACTAGTCATCTAGTCTGCAATTTCTGAGGATGGGTAAAAAGTCATATTTACCTTTGTTTCTCCTTCAGGGCCTGTTTCCTTTGGTAGAAAATGTTCCTACAGCATGAATGTAAGATACCTCTGCTAGGTGCTCTGAAGAATCACTGGACTGGGTCCAGGTTTTAAAATAACATCTCAAGTTGGAGTGTTCCAAAGCATGTGGATAATGCAAAGTTTGATTTTATACACTTGGAGTTTATATTTCCCAAAGGACATTTCTTTTGCCAGCAGTGACCTGAGGCAGCAAAAAGCTGCCTTGTGGTTCCCTGGGGCAGTGAACTCCTCTGTAGGCCCCGATCCATCAGAGGGCAACTCTTTTTGGTCTCAGCTTTTTGCTGCAATTTCAGTTTCAAATCCCTGTTTGCAGGTATCTAACTCCAAAATTTCCTTTCCTTGTAAGAGCATTGATTTCTTAGTTAAATTCCCATTTCCAATGCATTCCCACCTTCCTTTACGTGAGTGCTATCTTTACGTGTGCTATCTTCAAGTCTCCTTTTGTTTGATACCAGGAAATCTATTTTCATTCTTTATGCTCATATATAAATTAAATATTTAAAATATGTTATCTAGAATTTTTATATGTTGCTGTATGCTAAGTCACTTCAGTTGTGTCTGACTCTTTGCAATTCCATGGACTGTAGACTGCTAGGCTCCTCGGCCCATGGGGATTCTCCAGGTAAGAACACTGGAGTGTGTTGCCATGCTCTCCTGTAGGGGGTCTTCCCAACCCATAGACTGAACCCACATCTCTTACACCTCCTGCATTGGTAGGTGGGTTCTTTACCACTAACACCACCTAGGAAGCTCCTATATGGTGGTAGAATTACATATATTTTGTCAACTTTCTAAGTGTGGAAATATACAAGGGGGTAGAGGTTATTGACTTTAATTCCAGTAAAGTATTATTAGATATTTACCCACCCACATACTATACACTCACATTGTAGACTGACCTGACACTTTGTGTAAGACTGAATGTGTGTTTATTTGTGCAGCTTAGATTTTTTTTTTTTTAATCAAGAATGAGACTCTTGATTTTTCTTTTGGTTTCTGTCAAAAGGCCCAGGGAAAATTCCATCTCAAGTTGCTCGCATTTAAAGAAAAAGAGAATTCCTTCCCTCATCTTCCTAACTTAGAATCCTGTGTTACTCTTAATTATTAGGCACTTATGGACATCTTCATGCTCAAACCACTGAACTGAGCATTGCTGTCCGAGACACAGCAATAGGGCAGCACCCTCCCCCTCAAATCCTTGGGAAGAGGAAGATGCTCAAAGAAGATGCACTTTGGTGAGGGTTCTAATAGAGACAGAGTGCTTTAGGGGGCCAAAGAAATGTTATCACCAAAGACTGCAAAGCATCTGAGAACCTTCATGAGAGACTAAAACGACATGAAAAGGATTCTAGGAAGGAGAAAGGCAAACAAAAGCTCAGAGGATGGCAAGGAGAGCAGGGGATCTAGGAAAAGTGAAGAACCCCTAGTGTGCAGCCCGAAAGAGCGGAAGGAATTGAGAGAAGAAAAGTGAGTCCACGTCTTGGTGAATTTTGTTTATTCAAAAGAATAGTTTTGGATCCTAGAACAACGAACATAAGACAGATGAAATAGTAGACATACAAAGTTGTCTAAGTGTAGTCTGGAGATTTAGAGATTGATTTCTTATAGATTTCTTAAAACAACATGTTAGTTCAGTTCAGTCCAGTTGCTCAGCTGTGTCTGACTTGTTGCAACCCCATGAATCACAGCACACCAGGCGTCCTGTCCATCACCAACTCCTGGAGTTTACCCAAACTCATGTCCATAGAGTCGGAGATGCCATCCAACCATCTCATCCTCTGTCATCCCCTTCTCCTCCTGCCCCCAATCCCTCTCAGCATCAGGGTCTTTTCCAATGAGTCAGCTCTTCACATGAGGTGGCTAAAGTACTGGAGTATCAGCTTCAGCATCAGTCCTTCTAATAAACACCTAGGATTGATCTCCTTTGGATGGACTGGTTGGATCTCCTTGCAGTCCAAGGGACTCTCAAGAGTCTTCTACAACACCACAGTTCAAAAGCATCAATTTTTCCATGCTCAGCTTTCTTCACAGTCCAACTCTCACATCCATACATAACCACTGGAAAGCCATAGCCTTGACTAGACAGACAATTGTTGGCAAAGTAATGTCTTTGCTTTTTAATATGCTATCTAGATTGGTCATAACTTTCCCTCCGAGGAGTAAGTGTCTTTTAATTTCATGACTGAAATCACCATTTACAGTGAGTTTGGAGCCCCCCAAAATAAAGCCATCCACTGTTTCCACTGTTTCCCCATCTATTTACCATGAAGTGATGGGACCAGATGCTGTGATCTTAGTTTTCTGAAAGTTGAGCTTTAAGCCAACTTTTTCACTCTCCTCTTTCACTTTCATCAAGAGTATCTTTAGTTCCTCTTCACTCTCTGCCATAAGGGTGATGTCATCTCCATGTCTGAGGTTATTGATATTTCTCCCAGAAATCTTGATTCCAGCTCTTTCTTCTTCCAGCCCAGCATTTCTCATGATGTACTCTGCATATGAGTTAAATAAGCAGGGTGACAATATACAGCCTTGACAATATACAGTACTCCTTTTCCTGTTTGGAACCAGTGTGTTGTTCCATGTCCAGTTCTAACTGTTGCTTGCTGACCTGCATACAGGTTTCTCAAGAGTCAGGTCAGGTGGTCTGGTATTCCCATCTCTTTCAGAATTTTCCACAGTTTCTTGTGATCCACACAGTCAAAGACTTTGACATAGTCAATAAAGCAGAGATAGATGTTTTTCTGGAATTCTGTTGCTTTTTCGATGATCCAGCGGATGTTGGCAATTTGATCTCTGGTCCCTCTGCCTTTTCTAAAACCAGCTTGAACATCTGGAAGTTCATGGTTCACGTATTGCTGAAGCCTGATTTGGAGAAATTTGAGCATTAGTTAACTAGTGTGTGAGATGAGTGCAATTGTGTGGTAGCTTGAGCATTCTTTGGCATTGCCTTTCTTAGGGACTGGAATGAAAACTGGCTTTTTCCAGTCCTGTGGCCACTGCTGAGTTTTCCAAATTTGCTGGCATATTGAGTGCAGCACTTTCACAGCATCATCTTTTAGGATTTGAAAGAGCTCAGCTGGAATTCCATCACCTCCACTAGCTTTGTTCATAGTGATTCTTCCTAAGGCCCACTTTACTTCACATTCCAGGATGTCTGGCTCTAGGTGAGTGATCACGTACCATCGTCATTATCTGGGTCTTGAAGATTTTTTTTGTCCAGTTCTTCTGTGTATTCTTGCCACCTCTTCTTAATATCTTCTGCTTCTATTAAGTCCATACCATTTCTGACCTTTATAGTGTAATAAATAGCCCATTCCCAAATTATACAATTGGTGGCTGATGTTAAACTAGGGAAAATACAATTATCTATTCTACTACAAATGTGAATTCACAAAAAAGAGATATTTGCCAACACCTGCATTGTGAAAGTCTAGTGTTTGAGGAGCAATTATAATTATTCTTGTTACTTTGCACTTATGTAGCTGTATTTTATTTATAAGAGCTTTACGACTGTGTTTGTATGTCTGCTTTTATTTGCTTTCTCTTTCTGCAGCCCTGTGAAGTGTGTCAAGGTTATTGGCCTTATTGTGTAGATTAAACATCTGAGGCAATTAAAATTTGAAGGTAGTTTCAATTTATTTTTGGCCTTGGAAGAACAGTTCACAGGTAACAAGAGGTCCATTTACAAGTGCAAAGGATGAGTTTTCAGAATAGAGCAATGAAAGAAAAACAAATACATTCTGCTTCCAGTAAATTAAGGTAAGACCCGTTTCACATTAAAAGCATTTTTAAATTCTGAAGCTTCTTTTTTCATTAATCAGTAGAATATAATGCACCTGTTTAGACAAAAAGCTTTTGATTCAAGGAGACTTAGGCTTGAATGCCATTTGCTAGCTGTGTGGTTCTGATACATTCCTTAATCTCATTGAGTTTCTAAGTATAAAGCATAAATAATAATGTGTTCTTAACTGGCTTTTTATGAATATTAACATCTTGTTTGTACAATATATAACAGTTATAGAAATATTACAAGGAAAGAATGAATAGCATTCATCTTTAACCTAATTGTCATCATGATTAAGTATTTATTAAATATTCAGCTTCAGTGTCCTCATAAGAATAATAGGATAACATAGCCCATTATTATACACTAAAACACACTACAACATTTTTAAAGGCTATATATTGTTTTCTTTAAATATCTTTCATAATGTTTACAAATGTCAACCACACGCATGTATATATCATTGCCTCACTTTTAATACTTGGTTCATCAAAACTTTAGCCTTTAGTCAGTAATGTGTATCAAATTGCACAAATATGTGCAAAAAGTACAGGTGGCTTTAGAATCCAGACCCTGACTCTTAATACAGTGACACCTGGAACAAGTTCCAAAAATGGTGTTATTAAATAGCTAATTACTGGAAGAAATGAAATAATCAATAACCTGAATAGCATTGTGGAAAATAAGACTAAAGATTGAGTGTTAAGTATAAGATTTTGTCGTCTATATGAACTGTACTGTAAGAGGAAGAAGGTGGGGATAGTTCACGATGAATCATTGCATGGATCATGTCAATATCAAAGGGTTTCTTTGAAACCTGAGCACCTTTGCAACTGTTTACCCCAACTGAAGTGGTCAGCGTGGGAAGGGCATTTCAGACCACTCAGAAAAATGAGACCTCAGGACACTTGAGAGGGGGTTAATAGACTTCACCCAAAGTCAGTTATCTATATCCGAATCTCCTAACATGTTTTGCAGAAACTAAACATATAAGGAGAGAAAATAAAACTGCATATAAGCCATGCCTAAAGCAGAACTAAAAGCCACAGAATGCTACTTTCATTCACTTACAAATGGGTGAGGGATAATCTGAAGTTACTAGAGTCAGGGCTGGAATACTTCCAGAGGAACGTTGAGATGAGACTACGTTGAAAAAGAATCATGCCGTGAGATCTGTGGTGTGGCCCTGATCTTGTTAACCTCATATATGGTCCGCAGAGCAGGAAGATAATTAAAAAAGAGTTTGGAGATGTGATGGATCAGAGCATGATCTATTGAGGCTTAGGAAGTGTGAGAAACGGGCCAGGGCCTCTGGGAGGCAGAGCTTCTGGGGGCAAGTGGTAGAAACTAAACAGGAGAATCATGTCTACAGGCTTAGCAAGAGAGAAATAAAGAGAGCAAGAGATGCAAATTAATGAATCTACTGCAACAACAATAATTAAAATTCCAAAGTCCATACCATTGAAAAAATAAAAAAAGCATGAACTCCCTCATTTCTTCTAAACAAATAAATTAAATAATTAAGTAAGTAGACTGTTCTCCACAGTTGCAACTTAGTGGATGGATTTTGGCTAAGAACACAATAAGTTGACTCATGTGCTTAGTCATCCCTAACTGTTTGTGACTCCATGAACTGTAGCATGCCAGGCTCCTCTGTCCATGGGGACTCTCCAGGCAAGAATACTGGGGTGGATTACCATGTTCTTCTCCAGGGGATCTTGTCAACCCACGTACTGAATCCATGTCTCCTGAAGATGGATTCTTTGCCAGCTGAGCTACCAGTAAAACTGATCTACCAGGGAATTTGACTCATATGTTCACCAGTTCTCATAAACACCTTGGATATTGGTGACCCAAAAATAGACAGTCAACAGCACACACACACACACACACACACACACACACACACACACACAAATTCTCAAACACCTATTAAAACAAACAGAAGAAGATGAGCAATATAAGGGCTAAAGTTTTCACTGATGAAAATACTCTTCTCAATTAAAATAGCCCTAGCATAATAAAACAGTAATTATATGCAATTAAACAACTAATTGAAAATATTTCAGAATATCTAAATTTGGAAATTAAAAAAATCAGAATAGAAATAAACAGAGGAGGAGGAAAATTTAAGACACATTTGGAAGAACTAAGAAAAATTAAAGAGGAAGACTAGGTCTTCTGAGACATGAAGGTTGAAATTCCAAGTTACTAAAGCTAGGATAAATTTAACTAAAAATAAAAGCTGAGGTAGAGAGGGTAAAAGAAAACATTTGGAAACTTTAAAGCAAAAATAAAAGGGAGTAACAAAGATTTTTAAAAGTAAAAGATAAAATGGGCATACTCCACACACAGAAATAAAATACTGGAATAGCAAAATAATGTATATGCAGAGCTATTGTTACAAATTTTTGCCTAAAATTTAGCTCTCTAGAAGTAGAGGGAGAATAATCTATATGTTAAAGGGCTTGACAATCTACCTGAAAAACTGGACCAAGATCAGTCAACCATAAAAGACATTTTAGTAGAATGAACAGATGTAAAGTTATATTTTTAAATCTGTGGAAGCCCACACAAGAAGAACATGTTACCAATGAGTGAAAGAAACAAAGCAGCAGATTTTGCAACAGCATCTTAGAAAAGCATGAAAACAGGATGAAAACATTTTCAAGAAACTCAGAGAAATGAATTCATGAATTTGGAAATAGAATAAGTGTCATGAGTGCCTCTTCCCAGGCATTACTACTGAAAAAGTTAATGACTATCTTGATTTCTAGACCCAGAGAAAAATTTTGTCATTTTGAGTTTTATACAAATGGAAACATACAATATTCAGTCACTTATTTCTGGCCTCTTTTGTTCAACACTATGTTTGTGAGATTCATTCATAACTTTTGGTAGCAATAATTTCTTTTTCTATTTAGTAACAGTTGATTAGTCTCTTCCCGATGTTCAAGCTGTATTTAAAAAAGGCAGAGGAATCAGAGATCAAATTGCCAACATACACTGGATCATAGGAAAATAAAGAGAGTTCCAGAAAAACATCTACCTCTGCCTTATTGACTACACCAAAGCCTTTGACTGTGTGGATCACAACAAACTGGAAAATTCTTAAGAGATGGGAATACCAGACTTCATGACCTGCCTCCTGAGAAATCTGCATGTAGGTCAAGAAGCAGTAGTTAGAACTGGACATGGAACAACAGACTGGTTTCAAACCAGGAAAGGAGTAATCAAGGCTGTATATTGTCACCCTGCTTAATTAACTTATATGCAGAGTACATCATGAGAAATGTTGGGCTGCATGAAGCACAAGCTACAATCAAGATTGCTGGGAGAAATATCAATAACCTCAGATATGCAGATGACACCACCCATATGGCAGAAAGTGAAGAAGAACTAAAGAGACTCTTGATGAAAGTGAAAGAGGAGAGTGAAAAAGTTGGCTTAAAACTCAACATTCAGAAAACTAACATCATGGCATCTGGTCCCATCACTTCATGACAAATAGACGGGGAAACAGTGAGAGACTTTATTTTGGGGGGCTCTAAAATCACTGCTGATGGTGACTGCTTCCATGAAATTAAAAGACGCTTGATCCTTGGAAGGAAAGCTATGACCAACCTAGACAGCATATTAAAAAGCAGAGACATTATTTTGCCAACAAAGGTCCATCTAGTCAAAGTTATGTTTTTTCCAGAAGTCATGTATGGATGTGAGAGTTGGACTACAAAGAAAGCTGAGCACCAAAAAATTGATATTTTTGAAATGTGGTGTTGGAGAAGACTCTTGAGAGTCCCTTGGACTGCAAGGAGATCCAACCAGTCCATCCTAAAGGAGATCAGTCCTGGGCATTCACTGCAAGGACTGATGTTGAAGCTGAAACTCCAATACTTTGGTCACCTGATGCGAAGGATTGACTCATTTGAAAAGACCCTGATTCTGGAGAAGATTGAAGGCAGGAGGAGCAGGGGATGACAGAGGATGAGATGGTTGGGTGGCATCACTGACTTGATGGACAGGAGTTTCAGTAAGCCCTGGGAGTTTGTGATGGCAGGGAGGCCTGGCGTGCTGCAGTCTGTGGGGTCGCAAAGAGTCAGACACAACTGAGCGACTGAACTGACTGTTTAGCCTTTTATGATCCTTTGTATTTATGCCATACCAGTTCTTATGTCTCCTTCTCCATTTCTATTATTATTTATTTGGAATCCATAGTCAAGTAATTGATGACAGAGAAGCCAAGAATGTACACTGTGGAAACAATAGTCTTTTCAGTATATGGTATTGGGAAAACTGGAAAGAAACATACAAACGAATGACACTGTGACACTGTCTTTCACCACACACAAAAATCAAGTCAAAAATCAATTAAAGACTTAAGAACTAAAGTCATAAAACTCCTAAAAGAAAAAAAAAATAGAGATAAAGTTTCTTGGAAATTATTATTATTTTTTTAATTTTATACCAGAAGCCAGGAGAAGTCAATGGCAACTCACTCCAGTATTTTTGCCTGGAAAATCCCATGGACGGAGGAGCCTGGTAGGCTGCGGTCCATGGGGTCACTAAGAGTTGGACACGACTGAGCGACTGAACTGACTGACAGACAGAAAAAAAAGAGTATAGAGGTTTCTCAATAAGTTAAAAATATAATTACCATATAATACATAAATCCTACTTATAATTTACTACATTGTTCAGTTCAGTCACTCAGTCGTGTCCGACTCTTTGTGGCCCCATGAACTGCAGCACACCAGGCCTCCCTGTCCATCACCAGCTCCCGGAGTTTACTCAAACTCATGTCCGTCGAGTCGGTGATGCCATACAGCCATCTCATCCTCTGTTGCCCCCTTCTCCTCCTGCCCCCAATCCCTCCCAACATCAGGGTCTTTTCCAATGAGTCAGCTCTTCACATCAGGTGGCCAAAGTGTTGGAGTTTCAGCTTCAACATCAGTCCTTCCAATGAACACCCAGGACTGATCTCCTTGAGGATGGACTGGGTGGATCTCCTTGCAGTCCAAGGGACTCTCAAGAGTCTTTTCCAACACTGCAGTTCAAAACCATCAATTCATCCGTGCTCAGCTTTCTTTATAGTCCAATTCTCTTGACTAGACCGACCTTTGTTGGCAAAGTAATGTCTCTGCTTTTTAAGCTGTCTAGGCTGGTCATAACTTTTCTTCCAAGAAGTAAGCATCTTTTAATTTCATGGCTGCAGTTCCATCTGCAGTGATTTTGGAGCCCCCCACAATAAAGTCATCCAATGTTTCCACTGTTTTAACATCTATTTGCCATGAAGTGATGGCACCAGATGCCATGATCTTAGTTTTCTGGTTTTCCAGACAAGACATCACATGAAAAGTAAATTGCAGGTGAATATCCCTGATGTGCAAAGATGCAACAACCCTCAACAAATACTAACAAACTGAATTCAGAAATGCAGTCAATGAACCATACAATGTAATCAAGTGAGATTTAGTCTAGGAATGCAAGATAATTTCAAAATACACAAATTAAGCAATGCTATACAGCTAAATAACCAAAAAAAAAAGGAAAAAATCTTACGATCACTTCAATACATGCAGAAAAAGCATTTGATATCCTTTCATGATAAGTGCTCTCAACAAATTAAGTATAGAATTAATTAATAGAACTTAATAAAGGCCATATATGACAAATCCACAACTAACATTATACTCAGCATCAAAAACCTGAAAATTAATTTTCTAAGATTAGGGACAAAACAAGGATGTTCACTCTCACCAGTTATATTCAACATAGCACTGGAAGTCTTAGCCTGTGAAACTAGGCCAAAGAGATGAAATAAAAGACATTCAAATCAGAAATGGAGTAGTACTGTCTTTATTTGAAGATGACAAAATATTATACATAGAAAATATGAAAATATCCATAAAAAACTATTAAATTAATCAATGAATTGAGCAAAGCAGCAGGATTTGAAGTCAATATAGAAAAATCTGTTCCATTTCTATACTCTAACAACAAACTGTCACAAAGAGAAGTTATGAAAATAATCCCATTTATAACTGCATCAAAAACAATAAAAGAACTATAAATAGGTTTAACCAAGGAGGTTAAATATCTCCCACTGAAAATCATAGTGTACTGATGAACGAAACTGAAGGAGATTCAGGTAAATAGAAGGATATTCTGTGTTCATAGATTTGAAGAATTAATGTTAAAGTGTTCATACTACCCTAAGCAATGTACAAACTCAGTGCAGCCTCTTTCAAAATTTTAATGGCATTTTTCACTGAAATAGAACAAATATTCTTAAATTTATAAACCAAAGCAATCTTGAGAAAGAAGAGCAAAGCTGGAGCTGTCACTCTTCCTGATTTCAAATTGTAGTTTTAAAGTAGTTCTCATACTTGACCTACTTGCAATTTGTAAGCTTCTAAATCCTCTGATTAAAATAGTTACTATTTCTTCTAGAAGATGCAAATATGAAATAACATGCAGAAAGCACATAATGCATGCTTGTATAGAAGATGTAAAAGAAATGTTAATCTGTTCATTTATTTCTCCACATATTACTGTGTAAAGTATGTACATAAAACTGAATGACATATTTTAAATCACCTTATAAATTCTATGTCTTTCAGATACAGTTTCAGCTTTACAAAAATGTTGTTTTAAATAATGAATTCAAGGAGTTGGTGATTACATAGAGTTTCTAAAAAATTTAATTAAAGAGTTTAAAACATTAATATAGATATTGGAAATATGCTTTTCCTACTTAGGCTTTTGTCAGTATTATAAATTTCTGTTTGTTGAACATATTCTGCAAAAACTCAATGTTCCATCTCAAAGTAAATTATAAGGAACTTACAACAGCTTGAAGAAATTCAACTTGTGAATATATTATTTAATACAACTAAAATACAGATAAAATAATAACCATATTTCTAAATTCTTCTTTGAAGCACTAAAAAGTATTGATTGAATCTTGCTATTTTTAAAAGAAGTGGATAAAATAAATTTAGATATTGGGATGACAATAAGGTATCAATAGAAATCACACACTCACCAGTGTTACACAGAAAAAGTGAATGTTCAAAATCAAAAACAAAAAAAATGGAGGAAGATGTGCATTCTATTTTGGAGGGAGTAACATCTTTGTTAATTTTGATGACAAAATTTGATGTCATTACTATTATTTGATGAGACAGTAATATATGCCAAGTTTTTTCCATTGGATTATTGCAAAATTAAAAGTAACATTAAAAGGTATGCATTTTTATGTCATCTTATATATATGGAAATTAAAACTCAAGGAAAATTAAATTGTCAAATTTACACAGAAAGAAACAAATATTGTAGCAGAGTTTTACTGTACCCAAACTTGTGATTTTTCTATTGTTCTTCACTATCACTTATTCCTAGAATTCCAAAAAAAAGGATTAGACTTTTCAATCTGAAAATAAATTATGCTTATATAAAACTATTATTTTAAAAATAAATAGAACATTTGCTCAGGTGAAGGGTGAGTAGACACATTTTGCCTTATTCTTCCCACTAAGTACAACCTATAATCCTGAAAATTATGTGTAAACAAGTAGAAGACTATGACAGTTAGAGATGAGAAAACTTAAAAGACCACACGAAGAGCCTGAAATGAGGTACCCTGGTATCAGAGGATGTCTAGTCAGGTTGAGGAAGAAGGTAGATGCCTGCCCCCATCCACAAACAACTAGGATAAATCAATTGGAGTTTCATTCTCTGAGGCCCAAGATGAAAATGGCAGGACAATTGAGAGAGGGGTCTGGGCCCTGCCCAGACAGAGGATAAGAGACCACATATTTCCCATTCTAGAAGTCAGGAGACCTCCTAGACTGCACATGGGCAAAAAGATTCCTTGGAGGTCAAAAGGAAAGTGATGCTAAGTGATGCCAAGCTGCCTATAGGCCTCTTCAGTAGAATCAGTCTTGGCTAAGAGATGCATGTGCACCCATGGAGGACCCTGAGATATACCAAGTACGGACTCTGAACCAGGCAAAGGAAAATGATTTGCCAAAGGAAAACCAGAAGAAATGCCCCATATGAATGACTAGAACTACCACAAGACCTGACTTTTCCTTTGAGTCCACCCGTGTGCCAAACTTCACACACTGTACTCTTTTCATTCCTAGTAAAGACTCTAGTTGTTTCACTACTTTCCCTCTTTGTGGGAATTCTTTTCGGCAAAGCCAAAGGGCCAGCATCTTGACACTGGTCACTGGTACAGTGGCTAGGATCTGGCACTCTCACCTCCGTGGTGACACCTTACTCTCTGGTTGGGAATAGAAACTCTGCTTCAAACCACTGCAGGCCAAGACCCCCTGAGATCAGGGTCCAGACAGGCTGTGTTTCTTTAGGTGACAGTGATGGTTGATTTCTGCATCTAATCTTATGCATCTTAAACTTCATCTGTTTATTTATAGTTGAAAAGTTATCTATTCTTAATATAAATAATGAACTTTCTGCTGAGTAGTTCAGCAAGGGAAGGCTTTTTTTCTTTATATGTTAACTTTGTAAATGGAAACTTGGCAAGTTAAGATTAGTGTTTGTTTAATTGGCAATTTATTACAAGGTTTCTTCGGTCAGTCGGTTCAGTCATGGACAGGGGAGCCTGGGGTGCTGCAGTCCATGGGGTTGCAAAGAGTCAGACAAGTTTTCTTATAATCTCATTATCGTGTACATATAATTGTTTGATTCGGGAGAAGGACACATGATATACATGTCAGTCCTCTTTCCAAGCTTTAAAAGGTGCAGAGGACACTTTTATTCCATCTCCACAGACTTTCAGTTTACCATACTTCCCTGTGTCTAATCTCTTAGAGTTTCCAAACAAATTATATAAAGTTACAGAGCCATCTTCCTTAAACCCTTTCTTCAAACTGACAGTCTTGTGCCTAAAGGCCCAAGTGTTTACAGTGCCTTAAAAAATTTTTCATCATGTGCTAACCTAAAAAAACAGTTCCATTTTGATGGACATCTAAGTAGCTAATGTGAAGGAAATTTGTTTTAATGCATAGTTTATTCACAAGCAGCTCTTTGTAGGAAACCACCGTCAGCAGGAAGCCCGTCTTCCTGTCACTTTAGCAAAGCTATATTGTAACTAGCTTTTAAAGCAGGCACCTCCATGCTCTCCTCATCTCCAACCCAAGAACAACTTCCAAATCTTTTAATCACACAATACCTTGCTTAATGTGTTCTTTCTGTAGATCAAAGAAGTAGGAATGAAGAATAAGTAATTAATAGATGACCAGATCTCTTCTCCAGATTCCCTTTTAGTAATCTTACAAACAAACTG
This sequence comes from Hydropotes inermis, assembly GCA_020226075.1. NCBI lineage: Eukaryota > Metazoa > Chordata > Mammalia > Artiodactyla > Cervidae > Hydropotes > Hydropotes inermis. Next base: position 3,881,860 of record CM035281.1, on the reverse strand, counting down.
TGTGCATAAGAGGGAATCTACAGAAAGATCACAAGAAGTCATCAAGCCTGCAGGCCATGGGGAATGGAAACAAATCTGATCCCGTCTCCTACCTTCTTTTCTCATCTCCACAAATTGCCAACATTCTGATTAAAGACAACTTTCCTTTCTGTCAACATTTGATTTTGTAAGTGGTGAGCAGCGTGTTCCAACTTGACAACATCATATCATGCTTTTGAAAGTTCTCATTGCTAAAATTGAAAGTAGATACTTCTCCTAACATTTCTGATATAAGTTTTGTACGAATTAGGATTTACGTTTTAGTTCAAACCATAAATCTTTGTTAGACTTTGTCTCATTTTAAATAATTTTCTCTTGCCAGTTCTGTCATTTCTCCTTGACTATTTGTAATAGTAGTTAAAACTCACATTGAGTATATCCACTGCTACAGCAGGTAGGGAGCTAGGAATGAGCAGAGAAATGGGCACAGGGGCCACATGGCAGGCAATCACACATCTTTTGGTAGATGAAGAAAAGCAGGAACCCCCAGACTGACAGGAAATCACACATTTGCGTGATATGTGTCCTCGGAGCAGACAGAAAAAAAAGATGAGGAAAGGCAAGAATCTTCTGCATCCCAGTGTAACCTATTGCTAACTATGCTCTTGTCACAATAAAATTAGCCTTGTAGGTAAGAAATATCGATCATGCACTGATGCCATGACACTTCTGACCTAAGGTAAATAAAGATAAAAATCTCTCCAAAGTGAAAGAGGAGAGTGAAAAAGTTGGCTGAAAGCTCAACATTCAGAAAACTAAGATCATGGAATCCAGTCCCATCACTTCATGGCAAATAGATGGGGAAACAGGGGAAATAGGGGAAACAGTAGAAACAGTGGCTGATTTTTTTTTTTCTGGGTTCCAAAACCACTGCAGATGATGATTGCAGCCATGAAATTAAAAGACACTCACTCAAAAAATAAATAAATAAATTAGTAAGTAAATAAAAGACACTCCTTGGAAGGGAAGTTATGACCAACCTAGATGGCATATTAAAAAGCAGAGACATTACTTTGCCAACAAAGGTCCATTTAGTCAAGGCTATGGCTTTTACAGTGGTCATGTATGGATGTGAGTGCTGGACTCTAAAGAAAGCTGAGCACGGAAGAATTGATGCTTTTGAACTGTGGTGTTGGAGAAGACTCTTGAGAGTCCCTTGGATTGCAAGGTGATCCAACCAGTCCATCCTAAAGGAGATCAGTCCTGGGTATTCATTGGAAGGACTGATGCTGAAGCTGAAACGCCAAAACTTTGACCACCTGATGCGAAGAGCTAACTCGTTTGAAAAGACCCTGATGCTGGGAAAGATTGAGGGCAGGAGGAGCAGGGGATGACAGAGGATGAGACGGTTGGATGGCATCACTGCCTCAATGGACATGGTTGAGTAAACTCCAGGAGTTGATGATGGACAAGGAGGCCTGGCGTGCTGCGGTTCATGGGGTCGCGAAGAGTCGGACACGACTGAGTGACTGAATTGAACTGAACTCCCCTCAGGATGGTGGAGCTGGATGAAAACGAGGAAATATGATCCCCAAGCTTCGCTTTCCACATTGAATATTCCACCCCTTCATTTGCATGCCCCTCATGTGCGTGCCTGGTAAGTCCCTTCAGACGTGTCTGACTCTGGGACCCTGCCGACTGGAGCCCGGCAGGCTCCTCTGTCTATGAGGATTCTAGAGTAGATTGCTGTGCTCTCCTATAGGGGGTCTTCCTGATCCACCTGGACCACTAGCCAAAAAAACCCAAACAGCAGCTCCCCACTGGTCTGCCTATTTTCCCTCTGAGTACATTTTTGGCTTAAATAAACTCTCATTTTACTTTTTGGGTTTCCTTAGTGTTTCAGATAGTAAAGAATCCACCTGCAATGTTGGAGACCTGGGTTCCCTCGCTGGGTTGGGAAGATCCCCTGGAGAAGGAAATGGCTTACCCACTCCAGTATCCTTGCCTAGAGAATTCCATGGACAGAGGAGCTTGGTGGGCTACAAGTCTATGGGGTCACAAAGAATTAGTCACAACTAAGAGACTTCACTTTTCACTTTACTTTCTTAACCTCCTTGCTTTGTTTCCAATTTTGTTCCACAATGAGGCAAGAGCCTCAGATTCACTGTGAAGACTACTAGTATATTTAATTTTCTCTCTCCTCTTTTGTTTTCAGGTTCTGGGAGGCAGGGGTCAGGAACGATCCACTGAGATAATTTTTTGAAGATGAAGTAGTTAAGGCAAATATATTCTATTCTGCATCACCTGGCTCTATTCCAAGCCCAGAATGGTCCAGAGAGATCTCAAACAATTCAAGTTCATTTATTTTCAAGGAAAGTAATTCCTATTTGGAAGGAAGGTTATTACATGAGCTCTAATGAAAGAAAATCAAACAAAATAACACAACTCTTCCAAAGAAAGAAATGTAGAATGAAAAGGGACCAGGGTAAGAGAAGTTGGCTGTTATAGCATGTAGGTGACAGGATATCACAGGCTTCAATGGCAGACATTAAGATTTGTCTAAATGATGATCATCAAATTCATAGTCCTCTCTTGGGCTTGGTCAGACTCACTTTAAGCAATTAGCCTGCCTGTAGACCCTGTGCAACTTGGAGCCAAGTAAAACCAGTTATTCATGATTGGAAGACATTAAATAGCAATATGTCCCCTAATGAGTAGTTCTCTGTGCAGTCTTACACTGAAAATTTAAAACAGTGTTTTGAGATTTCCCTGCCAGTCCAGTCATAAGGACACTTCATTTCCAGTGCAGGAGGCATGGATCTGACTCTTGGTTGGAGAACTGAGATCCTGCATGCCATGTAGCACAGTTAAAAGGAAAAAATAAAATAAAACAGTGGCTTGAATGCTAATGTGTTAAACAATGTGGTGGTTAGGACTTGACATGGATAGATGAGCTTTTCTACAGTATCTCACTCTATTGCCAGACAGTGGCTCCTCAAAAATATTAAATATAATTAATATTTGACTTTCAAATTTGGCAGACCAGGAGGCTACTTTCCTCCCAACTTGCCACTTACAAAACTATGAACATATATACAATATTGTAGATATATGAAGTTGTGCAAATATAAGAATTTTTCACCTATTAGTTATATATTCCAAATTAATACATCACTTTTTGCTTTTCAGTTTTATGATGAATGTGGAAATTTTGAGCCAATTGTTTTGGGAATGTAAGTTATTATCTTCTTTTCACAAATGAAAGAAAAAATTGCCCATTGTTTATTGTCAATGACAAGTACCAATAGAACTATTCTCTCATTCTAAACTGTATGTTTTATTCAGTTATTTTAAAATACAGTTTTGGAAAAAAAAGTTAATAATATTCCCAAATCTTACACCATTCTTTTGAAAATGTGTATTTATTGGAATTTTCTTCTATATTTTGAAAAGGCAGAATCAAGTGCTATATAAGAAAAGAAGCATGTCATTTTTTATTTTGTCATAATATATTAATCAAGGTTTCTAACTCTTCAAATAAAAAATGTATTGAGAATTCAAATTAAGAACAAGATAGAATAAAATGTGTCTGCTCTAATGCATATTATCTCCAATAAAAGAAACATACTTGCCAGCATATTGGGGAGAATAGTGAAGATTCTCTATTCTTCTTTAATGGAGATTAAACAAAAAATTAAATATGTATAGGTTTACTGCTGACCAGTTACCACTCCTGTCTACCTTATAAAAATTGTTCTCATTTGTTAAATGAACATAATAAGTGCACTTTAAGTTAGAATAGCATACTTTCAAAATGGTAAATTTACCCTAAAATCAAAACTGTTAAAACATATGCAGAACTACTCACACTGTGTTAATAATTATATAATTCACCTCTATTCCCTCCACCAAAAAATAATGTGCTCTGACAAAAGGTCAGTTAGTCTTGACATGCTTTTTGAGTTTTAGTGGTAGATTTGTCTGTTTAGATCTTGATATTTTCCTGTATTTTAATCAATCTTTAAAAATTTTTTAAAATATTAGGAAAATAAATCCAAGAACATTATCATAATGTTGACTATTTTCTAATAAAATTATTCTGATAATGAAAATAAATGAAAATTGTTATGCTAATCATATATGGATGCTAATCATATCATACTCTTATGAGAGTATTTGCTTAGTGTTTCTTAATTTATCCTGACAGCTCAGCATAAATGGTATTTCCTCTGAGTAAAGATCTGATTGTCATGCTAAAGGCCACCTATCAGAACAGCTGAAATGAGTTGAAATCAGCTCTGAAACGTAAATAACTCATGAAAACAACAATATAACAAGAGCCATAAACTATGCCTAAGTTACTTTGACCACTCATCAAATACAAAATTAGTCCTAGACTAGTCATCTTAATTGTGCAAAAAGTCTATTTTTCTCAATTCATGCCAGCCTGGAGTAAAACTTTGGTCACAGGAATAGATTTTTTTAAAGTATTTTTATAACTAAAATTAGAACTTTGTAACATAATCAACTCTTACAAATGGTAGGAAAAAGAAGACCTCTAAAACCTGGACAAAAAACATAAACAATTAATTCATTAAAGAGTAGTATAAGTATCCATTAGATATATTTGATTTATTTTCAAGCTCATCGAAATGAGCTTGTAAATATAAAGTGAAATACATAATGCAAGAATGATATCCAAATTTCACTGAGAATTCTGGAAATTGAATGTTATATCTGACCAGTGACATTTAGAAAGTATGAATCAAAAGTCTGAACTATGTACACTCTGACTTAGAAATTACATTTTTATATTTACATGAATTTAATTAAACATATTAAGTTAATTTATTTATGTCAATTTAATTATAGTATATACACAACTATAATTAGTTATAGTGATTATATGTATTATAAGGAAAAACCATAGGTGTTAGGCTTTTCACTCAGTGGTACTCCACCACGGATCTTGGCTCCCAAAGTTACAGCTCTTCAGGGGCCCATTTTTACTGATTTTTGCTCTCCTATGCAATCCATCTTCCTAAGGCTTGGCCACAGTGTCAGGATGATTGGGTCTGGAGGGTTCTAGTCACACAGACATCCGGGACCATGAACCATATCTAGCTCCTGACCTCCTAGCGACAAATGTTGAAGAGAGGAGAAATCCATTCTTCTTTCCCATTCCAACATAACTGGCCTCTTTCAAGGTAAAGATCCTGTTATCTCAGACAAAGCTGGCACCTTCTCTCTAGTGATACTATGGGGCTTAAATGGTGTGTGCACCTGATGCATGTAGGACGTGTTTTTTTTTTTTTTTTTCCTTCTGCCACTCAAGATGAAGGGTGGTTGTTGTTCAGTCACTCAGTCGTGTCTGGCTCTTTGCGACCCCAAGGCCTGCAGCACGCCAGCTTCCCTGTCCTTCACTGTCTCCCAGAGCTTGCTCAAACTCAGGTCCGTAGAGTTGGTGATGCCATCCAACCGTTTCATCCTTGCCGCCCCCTTCTCCTCCCGCCCTCAATCTTCCCCAGCATCAGGGTCTTTTCCAGTGCGTTGTCTTTTTCAATCAGGAGCCAAAGTATTGGAGCTTCAGCTTCAGCATCAGTCCTTCCAATGAACATTCAGGGTTGATTTGCTTTAGAAATGACTGGTTTGATAGCCTCACAATGATAATGAGGTGTGGGGTGGAGACTATAGCAAAGGTCAGTTCTAAGTTTGACAAACAAAAATATAATATTGTCACAAAAATTTCAGAAATTTCTCACAAATACTTGTCATTTTAGCAGTTTTAGATTTATTGCAAAATTGCAAAGATATTATAAAGCTTTCAAATGCACACTACACCCAGTTTATTCTATTAACAACTTAAAATAGTAAGATATATGACTTGAAATTAATGAATCAATATTGATACACTGTTATTGACTATGTCCAGAGTTTATTCAGATTTTCTTTTGTCTTTATAAAGTTTTTGTTTTTTTCTCCCCTTCCAGTTTCAAGATCTCATCCTGGATACTAACTTAAAATGTAGTTGTCATGTCTCCTTAAGTTCATTTTGGTTGTAACAGTTTCTTAAGTTTTCCCTGTTTTTGATGAGCTTGACAGTTTTAAGTTCTGCTTGTCAGGTATTTTGTGAAATGAGCCTGAATTGGGATTTGTTTGATGTTTTTCTCATGATTAGGCTGAGATTATGGGCTTTGCGGAGGAGGATGGCAGGGGTAAAGTACTGTTTCCATCACAAAGTATCAAGGGTACCAGCTACAGATTTACGACTGTGCTGCTGACCTTTGTCACCCGAGTGAGCGTGCCGGGACCTTTAAACTCTTCTTCTCTCCCTTTCCACTCTGTATGGTGGCAAGAAGTTAGTATGTGCATTCCGGGCTCAGAGAGTGAGGGCTATGTGTCTTCTCTCCCATTTATTCATTTAACCATTTACATCAGTGGGTACTCATGTATTTATCTTACACTTTGGGTTATAATACAATAAAATATCATTTATTATAATGTTGGACTAATTATAATGTTGGACTCCTGTGGACTTTGAGTCACTGGTTCTTGTCTTGCTGCCACATACTTTGAGATGCTCCATGGAGTTCTTAGATATTTCCTACTTCAGTCCTAGAATCAGGCATTTTGCTCGTGGAGCCTTGATTCATAGCATTGGAGACTGGTGTGAGAAACGAAGGTCTGGGCGCCAGGACTGCTTATTGTACCTGAGGTATCATTGCTTCTAGATCCTCACAAGGGACAGAACAAAGGAATATGTGTTTGTGTATCCCATCTCATCTGTGTGATTATATTTGTGAGTGTGTATTCATATGTATTGCATATACACAAATGTATATGCATATATATTCATGTTATGAAAAGTTAAAACATAGAAATGAAAAATAGAAAACAAACATGGTTGCTGAAGGGGAAAGAGCGAGCAGAAGAGACATAAATTAGGAGTTTGGATTTAACATATACACACTACTATATATAAAATAAATAACTGACAAGAGCCCACTGCATGGCACAGGGAACTACACTCGATATTTTGTAATAGCAAATGAGGGCAAATAATCTGAAAAGAATATATATATATACTCATCATGAAATCACTTTGCCATATACCCAAAACCAACACAACATTGTAAATCAAAAAAAACTTCAATTAAAAAACCAAAGTGACAAAAATGATAACTTACCTTCAACTAAAATGGACATTGGTCTTGAGTATTTAAAACTTAAAATGTAGGTGATCTGCTAAAAAAAAATGAATTCATATAGTATATCTAGCATTAATCCATTCTACTCTGTAAGCTTTAAGTCCAATAGTGAGAAATCTGTCTCCCTCTATCCAGCATCCATTTACCTAGTTGCTCAATTCCAGGATGCAGGTCGAGTGGTACCAGAATTATTGGCCTCTAACTTCAAGATGAATACCTTCATCAAGCCGGTTAAGTAGTTTTGTATCATTTTATTTGCTTTTAGGTTTACAAACTCCATTCATCTCTAGTTACTTAGGCGAGCACCTTTTCCACTGCCCCATCAGAGAAATTGTCTTAAACATCTGTAGTATTGTTAAAATGTCATGTTGAAAGTCTGCATTCTGTCCTGAAGTCCTCTGACCTCCGAGAAATATGCATTTTAGATTTTGCTTACAGTAAGATTCTCTGTGCTGTAACCTACTATGAGTTTTGAAGAAAGCATAGTGTCATGGATCCACCATTACAATAATATATAGAAAATACCTTCAGACCCTACAAAGTTTTCTATATTTCATCTATTTAATACACCCTCTTCCACCCAAAGCCATAGAAACCAGTGATATTTTTATGCCTGTATTTTTGCCGTTTTCAGAATATCATAATCTGATGGGATTTCTGAACGAAAAATCTGTTGAAGCATCGGTGCCACTCAAGCCTGCATACCCCAGGAGCTTTTTACTCTTAAGGTGGTGCATGTGCAATCTGCAACAGTTTGCCAAAAATGCCATTAAAAGTGTTCATATTAGTTTACGATTCCAGCAACCTCTCCCCAGATGAACAGATCTCCACTGGGACTCTCTGGATTTGCCTAGTCTTCCAGATTCTGGGGTGGCAGTTTGCCCTGAAACTTCAAATTTCTCGTGATTCCAAGTATTGTTATTGCTTTTTAGTTTGTCTAATTTTACTTTGCTATAAGGATGGGCATGAAGACTTTCTGGTTCTTTACATGTTGGAATTGAAACCAGAATTTTCAGGGGCTTTTCCAACATTGAAGATGTAGGGAGTGAGATGAATGGATTTGGAACTTTGTGAAGAGGTCTGGATTACTGATATTTCTGTGCACCTTGAATACAGGTGGCAATTAAAGCTAATGGAATGGATAAGACTGCCTGGGGGAGAAATGCTAAAATAGGAATCACAATCAAGATCCACACATGTCAAAATTCAGTGGCAAGCAGAAGATGAACCAGAAGAGGTCCTGAGGTATCAAAAGTGTTGAAAGGAAATACAGGATGTTGTGATGCCACAGAAGAGTGTTTCCATAGGAAACAAACCAGATGAAGACTAAAGAATATAGCCATTTAATTAGCATTCTAGTGGGTTGTTAGTAATATTGGAATTATTTTAATAATGGATTGTGTTGACTAGTTTTAAATAGTTAATGGATCATTGAGAAAAAGTAAATGATAAAAATGTCAAAAATAGACTGCATCTTTAAGGTTGGACTTAATGTATATATTTAAATGTGTTGGAAAGGATGCAATTATACAGATTTAATAATATGGAAGAGAAAAATCATAATCAATTTAGATGGAAGCTGATGAAAGTATTTGTGAAATTAGGCCTGTGAAGTCATGGTTGAAAAGGAAAAAATAAGGACAAATACATATCCAGAAAGAATACCACAAAATATTAGCAAAGATCATTTCTGGTTGGTGAAATTATCTGATTTTTTTTTCTTGATCTCTTTTCCACAAATCATCTGTCACTAATTGTATGCTAGTTTATAGTTAGAAAAAGAGGGAAAAAAATGACAAAAAAAAAAAAGCAATACGAAGGAGGGGATTCATGTTCCTATGTGGATAGCTACCATGTACCTATAATGGATTCATGTTGATGTATGGCAGAAACCAACACAATATTGCAAAGCAATCATCCTTCAATTAAAGATAAATAAATGACAAATCAACTGCGTCTCATCCAGCTTTTCTCTGGCTTGAAATTATGTGACTGATAGACCCAGTTCCTCCTTCCATGTAGTTTATATCCTTTGACAGGAAAAAGTGAAGAATATGAAAATCTTAATATACAGTGATAGGTACTGCTTAAGGTTTGCATTTGGAAGCTGTGAAAATAGTCTGATTATTCACATAAAAGAGCTTTTTGCATAATATGAGTGCTGTATCCATAACAAAAATAGGAGAATCATTTACTTTCATAGTTGTTATTTTGGTGAAACTCCTTACTTTATGGATGTCCAAGGAATGAGTCTGTCCTTGTCCCTATATTGTATATTGATTTGTTCCTCAGCAATCTCAAGTTTGACATTGACTACCAAGAAGAATTTAGACACTATAAAAAAAGCTATGTTTTTTCATTATTTATTGAATTCATGGCTGCAGAAGGCAGGTCTTATTCAAAATCCCATATTCACATAGTAATTTACTCAGAAGGTCTGCTTGTCTACTCTTTTATCTCTTTCAGTTCAAAGTTTAGTACTTAGAGCTTACCCAAAAGACAAACTTAAGATATCATAAAGTGGGATTTTTCTTTTAGTAGCAGATCAAAGTATGAATAAATGTGTTTTATAATATACAATGTTTTTAGTAAACTTAATTTTAACCAAAAATAAAAGAAACAAATAAAAATAACTTTATTGTCTTTCCTTCATTCTTAGTTTGTTTAATTTGCATGTTAACTTAGATAGTAAATTATAGATAAATAGTCAAACAAAAACGTCTTGTTTTATGGACTTAGTTTTGCCTACAAGGAATGTATTTTTTCACTTTCAAATTATTTATGACATATTTACATAGGTATTCCAGTCAAATTTAATTAACAGTAGTGAGGATTGGAATGGAGATAAAGTATTTTTCAAGCATTTATATCATCCATGGGTTACTAAGAAACTAGTATATTCAAGGTGGGTTTGTTGACAGATTTCTATGTGAAAATTTGAAAAGACCAATGAGTTGATCAAAGCTTTTTCAATGTGATCTCTCCTTTCCAAAATAAACTCACTTCCTAGCCTGGAATTAGAGATTCTCTATAATTTAAAAATAAATTTTCCCCCTAGCATTGGTTATCACTATTTCTTTACATATGATAATAGCATTAAATTGAACTCAATTTCAGGCACTATGGGAATTATCGTACATGTTGTGATAATAAGTTACAATTAATGCAATTTTACTGCATAATCAAAGAAGACTTGAGTCTCAAGATTCAAACCATGGCAGTATCATCTCAAAAATAGCATGTAAGCAGAATGAGATTGCAGCAGGAAGCTCAAACCACTTTATTAATCAGTACTATCTTCATTTAATTCACTGTTAAGTGTCTCTGTTAAATAACATTCCCTCTCTGGTGTTCATCATGATCTTGGATGATTAAAAAGCATTTGGATAATATCGGTAATAAAATTAGGCTCACTGAGCGATGTACACCACCGAGTTCTGGGGATCAAATGAGACAAAAGTTCCAACTGTCAAATTAAGTGGAGTAAGTTAAAGGAAATTGAAAATGTGTTTCCCCAGAGATGTAACAGACACATTTTATTATCATGTTTTTTCCTTTATCATCTCTGAAGACAGATGCTGTCAGCTGTTTGTGAATGAGCATTGAAAGGTGTCTTTGGAGAAGTAGAGAACAAATCCAAATAGAATTTATATTCCATTAAAATCAATTCCCAAGCAGTCCAAACCGAAGTTGACTAAATACATTTTTTTTTTGTATGCTTCTTTTAGCTTCAAAAAGAAGATTTTTCTCATATGAGCATCAACATATTTGAAATAAAAAAGTATTGAACAAATGCATTTAAATATGTTATATCCTCTGTTTCAAAAGGATAGGCATTCATTTCACTCTGTCCAGAAGGCAACATGTTCCTTTAGCCTCAAAATTCACATAATTCATGATCCAGGGACATTATGGGTTGCATCAGAGTTTAAATCAAGGCAAGCATTTTGTTTTTCTTCAGAAATGCAAGAATAAGATGACATCTAAATAATACAGTTAAAAAGTTAATAATAATAATGCAAAACTTGACATCCCAGAAAATTCTTCTTTGCATTATAATGTCACATTGACCTTGGAGCTGAAAGTGGAGAGAGAATAATACTGAAGCATATGATGTTAAGGTTTAGGAGGAAGTTCATTTTAGAGAGTTGTTTGCCTAGTGACTGGTCAAGTGGTGGCAAATATGTGTGATGTCCTGGCAAGAGAACATACTTGAAGTCAGTAAAGTGCCTGTGTTTAAGGCATTAAATATTAGTTAGCTTTGAAGGCAAGTAAAGGCTAATTCAAATCCCAGTATCCCAGGTGATGCCGGTGGTAAAGAACTCACTGGCCAATACAAGAAAAGTAAATGATGTGGGTTTGATACCTGGGTCTGGAAGATCCCCTGGAGGAGAGCATGGTAACCTCTTCCAGTATTCTTGCCTGGAGAATCCCCTGGACAGAGGAGCCTGGAAGGCTACAGTCCATGGGGTCGCAAAGAGTCAGACACGACTGAAGCAACTTAGCATGCACATACAAGCACATGATTATGGATCATCTTTCTGCATGTGACATTGGACAGGATGCATAAACTCTCTGACCTTCACTTTTTTCATTTATAAAAAGAAATTAAAAAAGGAGGGGAAGTCATCCTACCTCATGGGGTTACTACGTAGAATAAATAAACTATGGTCTTAACACATGTAGGATCCTCCATGATTAAGCTCTTAACAGGCATGGTTTTCCTTTCCGCTCCCCGTGCTCTTCCTTTCTATTTTCCCCATTATGACTCAAATGAAGATGGGATTATTGTCTTCAAAGAAGTGCTTGTGAGCATTAAAAAAGTCAGAGATTGCATGTGGTGCTCTTTTATAATGTTAGTTATATTACAGAGAATCGTGAAGCAACCTGGTTATGAAACAGTAATTGCAGGTAAAGAAGAGAATTAAATCCACTCAAATAGAATATTTCTAGGCTTGAGGCATAATCATGTAGGATATATCACGACTGAGTAGTTGGTAAATATCTGCATATTTCATTTTTATTCATCTCCACTCAATCTCCTTTCATCCAAACTCACAGTCCATCTGCCCCCAACTATTAAGGAGCCTAAAGCAATAGTTATTATTACAATTATGTCTGACCTCTTTATGGCCTTCTGTGATTGGATTTGGGAGATAGTTTCACTTTGGCATGGGCAAAACACACATTTGCTTCACAGGACTTGCCCAAAATATCTTCCCCACTGACATTCCTAAGATTCAGAGTTCTTATTTTTATTATTTTTTAAAATGCTAGTATTTCTGGTGGGAATAGGAATTTAACTGATCACAATTTTTTTTTCTTGGCATGAATTCATGTATGCAAAATGGAAAGCTCATTTCAAATAGTTCTAACATAGAAAACAGAGGTTTGTAACATGGTCCCTGACCAAATTTATATGTAATGTGATACATACCTATACATACATATACATGTAGACCTGTATATAATATACACTATATATGTTAAGCATAACATCTGTTTCTGTATATCATAATGAATTTGCAGGGAGACCATACGTCCAAGGCCACATAAAAAGTGATTAGCAAACAGAATGGTAGATTTCATCTCAGTTCTATCTGGCTACAAAATTTGAGCTTGGCATATTAAATTTTTTTTTTTTAGGGACATCTCTCCATAGTTTTTATATTTGATATACACAACTTGCTTTTGTAAGACATAGAAAGTGAAAGATCAGACACTTTTAAGCACTCAGTTGTGGGAATTTCCTCACAAGCTTTAGAACACAAGAAAGAAGGGAACAGGTCACAGAAGTTTATCATTCCTGATGTTTATTGTAATCTCATGATTTTAAAAGATTTTAAATTGAAGTGCTTTGGTACTGCATGATAAATTGAAGAAGACCAGCTAAATATTTCTATGGAATGTTTCCTTTAAATGAAATGTTAAGTTTATACATTCAGGCTGTCTCTATTTGTGGATTTTCAACTACAGAAATTCTACATATACTATAGGCCTTCAATTCATGAACTTTCAAAATTTTGAGCATGTGTTCACATGTCCCATCACATAAGCTAGTTCATGTTTCTGGTGTGCATTGTTACATGTGTGCATCCTACACGTGTGCACAAATGCAAAAGTGGTTGTGTTTCTGTGTACTTTACTATACAGCACTATGTGGATCACAGGAATGCAGCATTGTATCACAAGCCCAGGATGAACAGACACAAGGGTAAAAGCAGAGGTGACGTAGCTGGTGATGCACTGTATTACTATACTTTTCAATGTATTATATTATAAGGTTAAACATGTTTACTTTTGTATTTTTTTATGTATTATTTATGTGAAAAGTATTATAAGCCTATTACAGTACAGTACTGTATAGCCGATTATGTTAGTTTGGTGCCTAGGCTGACTTTGTTTGGCTTATGAACAAATTAGACTCATGAATGCATTCTTAGAACAGAGCTCATTCTTACGGAGGGGACTTACTGCATTTACGAGCCACATAACATCTTTTTTTTTTCATTAAAAAAAAAAAAAGAAAATTTGAGCAACATTCAAAGAATACTCAGCTGGAGAGATGCAACTAGAGACTTTCCTCCAATTATCCCCAGAAGATGATGCTTCCATTTCATGCATGTTTTCAGCAAAAGGGTTTATGACGGTCACGGAATTGAGTGCTCTGATAATGGCTTCCCTGGCAGCTCACACAATATAGCATCTGCCTGCAATGTGGGAGACCTGGGTTCGATCCCTGGGTCAGGAAGATCCTCTGGAGAAGGAAATGGCAGCCCACTTCAGTACTCTTGCCTGGAAAATCCCATGGACAAAGAATCAATTTGAGCTCTGATAATAGGTCTTATCAAATTTTAATAATATGTTGGAAAGGATTTTTTAAACTGAACACATAAAACAAAACATTAAGGCAGTGGAAGAGGGAAAAAAAAAGACAGTCAATTTACTAGCATTATTTTCTAAAAAAGGTTAATCAGGAATCGGGACAGTTCGGTGATTTTTTTTTTTCCAGTTCTAGATTTAGCCTTTGGTGTGTACTGTAAGGTATACTGAAATATAATGAAACAGAAACCCCAGAATCCAGAGCTGGGTTTTATATGGGCCTTCTATAGTTGAGACTACTGACCTTCAAAACCCCATACAAGAAGCTCAGTGTTGGAGAGCAGAAATGAGGCACTTGGTACTTTGGAAACAGGTCTTCAGATAGTTAGATATTTTCAGAAGCTGATTTTATGAGTCCAATTCTTACATCTCCTCATGTCTAGAAAAGCACTAAATACCTTCATAGTGACATTAGCTCCTTGTGACTAGCAGAAAAATTTTGCTATGATAAGTGCTTAATTGCATAAACTGCCCTTAACCAAAATCATATATATAATGACCTATACCTCTCTATCTCTTTGGAACAGTTTTTCAGAGCTACTGAGGTGTTATCTCCTGGGCTGCAAGTCTTTATTTTTTCCTCTAATAAAACTTAACTCACAGCTCTCACATTGTACATTTCACAAAGTTGACAGCTGTTAACTCCCACTATGATTTATTGTGTGTTTTAGTTTTATCTATTCCAGTCACTAGGTTCTTCCACCAGACAGTGATGTTCCCTATGTATTGGGTACTGGCAGTCTAGATGGTGTCTGTCATCCAACTGTGATTACTAAAAAATATAGTGTAATTGTGCCTTATTTCATTAAGCCATCCTATTTTTAGTCCCTGGATGTTAATACCAGTAAAACAGAGGCTGACTTTGCTTAAAAACTGAAGTGTCCTTTCCTTCTGATTTGGAATTACATTTCTGCTTCAGAGAGTTTGGCCTCCACGTGTTTCCTGCCCAGCCCTTCCTTCCTTACTGCAGGGGGTGGTAAATGAGAATGCAACACGTTTAGCTGTTAACCCCATCAGATCCCTGAAGGAAGTGGGAAGTCCTAGAAGACATGAGTCCTCCAGGGTGACGTGGCTGTGGGGGCATATCCAACAATCGGATGAATTAGCAACTTTATCGGCAGCTCTCATGGTGTCAGACGGTGGACGTCTGTAAGCTGGAGCTGTGCTTACGTGAACAGCAAGGATGGCCCTTCGGGTAGGAGTGGAAAAAAAGGAGAACTGACTTCGTGGGAAGAAAAGGTGCAGAGAAACATAGAGTTTGCTGGACAGGGAGGGCACTGATGTCTGGAAGGGAAGCTGGAAACCCTCCTTAAGATAATTTTTATAGGAGTGGCAGACTTTGCTTTCCCTGGGATTCCCTAATTCCAGATCTGGGGATTTTTTTTTCCCCCAATTTCTGGGGGATATTTAGGGCTGAACTGTCCATGTCTTATATAATAATACATAGTCCAGCCAGAAACATTCCTTGGTTTTGGTTTTTGGGGAGAAAGTTGTCTCCAAGGCTGAGAGAAACCCCTTTTCCCAGTGATGGGCTGGGACATTCAGGCATGACTAGAAGTTTGTGCATTATAAGAGTCTTTCCCAGGTGCAAGTTGGAGGGGTGGTGAAAGGTTTTAGATTTGGTCTTCCTTCTATAATACAGCAAGTTTCATGGTTTCATGGGGCAAGTTGCCCAGCAAGAACAGTCAGGACATAGTAAGTGGCTCCAGGATCCACTACATACTGGACAAGCTTTCCTACCATATCAGTGATCACCCGTGGGTTCCCCCCTTATGATGATAATGACCATCTTCTGGGGCGCCTTGGAAAGCCTGGGTGATCACCAACTGCCAGCATTCATGTTGGGGAATTTCCTCAGACCCTTGACACCTGGGCGCATTCCTTCATCCAGGGGCAAGGTGTGCGGAGAGAGCAAGTTAGCCAAGAGGGTGTGTTCAGGATTTCTTGGCCCCAAGTCCCGTAAATAACGACCGCGCAATAGCTGAGATCTCTTCTAGCACTGTGCGTGCACAGCATGAGGCCGCGGCTTGGTCGTGAGCTGTTTGTGCTCTCGGGATAAGGAGCCGCACATGAAGGCAGAGCGTTTGCTGCCGCATCGCGGCTGTCCTAGGGTCAGCCACGGAGGAGAGAAGCGAGCGCGTCTGCCACTATGCGGCTGCCCCAGGCGGCAGGGAACCGACGTTTGCAGCTCCCACGGCTCCGCGAGGCTTCTTCCGGCCTCTGGGCTTGCACCTTGCCCACCCTGGGGTGGTGTCCGCAGCGAGACGATTGGTATCGTGAACAGCATCAGTGACGCAGCTGCTGAAGCTGGCAGGATGCCCAGCAGGCAGAGGATACCCTGAGGCTCCAAAAGACGGAGGAAGACAGCGGCCCACATAGCACGTGCTACCGTGCGGGGGTGGCCCTCTCGGCGTGGGCTCCCCGCTGGGAGGCAGTGGGCGGTTCACCAGGTGGCACCGAGAAGGCGTTAACCGTAGTGAGTTCCCCATCACCGGAGGACGCAGCTGGCTGCGGTTGGCACCGGGGCGCATTGCCGCCTGCCCTGAGCCGGGTACGGGCAGTGCTCTCCACGATGCCACCAGTGCAGAGGGCAGAGACACTTGGAAGAACCAGAGCAACGTTTGTCGGCATTAGAGCAGGAAGCCCGTAGCCTTGGAGCGCCCAGCACCTCTGACGGCGAGGCCTTAAGTGACCGCGGTGACGAATGTTCTGAGGCTTCAGGGGAAAGTGAAGTTGTGCAGGGGAAAGTGAAGCAGGAGCAGCCTGCGGCCTGGGGCGGGCGAGTGTGGTGCGGAGGGCACCCTCCAGGGGCCCCCAGTGTGGCTGAGTTCACAACCAGAGGCCGTGTACTCAGAGTCGGTCAGCTTGGGTAGGCAGTTTCGGAATGCCGCAAGAGGAAGCCTTAGCAGTTTGGCTTTTGCAACTCTGGGACATGGGGTTGGACCCCTTGCTTACCATGGCGCCCACCACGGTTCCATCCTTAATTCAGTCTGTTCCTTCCTCTCCTCCTCAGCCTGGGGACTACTGTTGAAGACACTGAGGGTTGTGCAATAAGGCTGAGAAAGGCTCCGGGCGCTATAACGAGCTTTTGAAGCTTACAACAGATGTCTGGGGCTGAGTGGTTGACAAGTAGGTTGCAAATGCAATATGTCCCTTGAAAGTGTTTCAGTCTATATGTGTTACTTTCTGAGGGCATCTACCAATCAGGACTGAAATAGCGTTGAGTTTTCATCTTGACCTTGGGTGATCTCTTTAAGCTTACCATAGTTAACAGGTTTAATTATTCACCCCTTCACCCCTTTAATGAGGCAAGGATCCTGTGATCCATACTGATTGTGCTGCCACTCTGGCCTGGCTGGTGGTCTCAGCTGGGATCCATTGGAGGCCCACAGGGTACCAATTTGGTTGGACAACATGTAACCCCTCAGCATATACTTGACCCTGTGCCCAAAGGGTACTCCAGTGGTGCAACAATAGGAAAAGACAGTATTTAGGTCCTCCCAAGTGAGGCCAAAGGAGAGAGTTCCTGGAATTCCTTGGTGAACTGGCTAGGTTCCTCTGAAAATGACCTAAGCAAGGGTGGCACTGCTTGAGGTCAAAGAAAAAGGTGTGTGTGTGTGTGTGTGCGTGTGTGTGCGTGTGTAGTATGTGTAGTGTGTGTTTGGGGTGGGGAGAAATGGTGGCCTGAGGCAGAAGTCTTGTGACTGCACTTAGGGGGATAGAGGGCCTGGACACCCTGCAAGGACATTCCCAATCGTGGGACCCCAAGGAAGCAAGCAAGCTGGCTGGGTCACCAGCCAGCATATGTGCCTCTGGCACGGCCATGTGCCTGACCCAAGGATGGCTCCAGCAGCCCACCCAGCACGCCTGGCCCAGCAGGACAGAGCGAGGTGGGGGTGGGGCACAGATGGGATGGGCCACGAGATGGACCCCCCAGGAGGGGCTGGCCCAGCACCGAGTGGCTCGCAGCCTGGCACAAGGGTGGCACTGCAAGAGTCCCAACCACAGGGCATGGACGGTCCCCACTCCCAACACCTCCTGAGGCTGGCAGAGCCCAGGAGGGAACCTCAGCCTGCCTTATCTCCAATTCCAAGTAAGGCTGCATTGTCTATTTCCAAACAATAGGATCTGATGAGGGTTCAGGTGGTGGATCAGGCAAACCCAAAGGGCCAAACTCCTGAGGATCAGGTCCCCGGCTGCTTCGGAGAATGGCTGGAGACTCTCCTGATGTGACCTCCATGCAAGTGACAGAAATGCTAGACCTGGAGGGCAGGTGTGAAGATGCATGAATGATTTCTTTTCCTTTTTTCTCACTTCCAGGGGAATAAGGTACAGGAGTAAGAGTGGAAAGAGTGAGAGAGAGAGAGAGGCACGGACAGAGACTGAGAGAATAATGGCAGGAAGGCAAGTGACACCTATAAAGTGCAAGGGAGGTGAGAGGCTGAGGTTTCCCTAATCCTCCTGGTTGGCTCTGCCAAAAAAGTTACCGAGGGTAGGTTTTGGTCTTATTGTAGAAAGAATGCAGAGAGGTGATGGGGAGGTCAATAAAGCAAAGTGAGGATTTATTTCAGTGACAGTAATCCTACAGCAGGCAGACTCAGGTGAGTAGCTGCTCTGGGTTTCTTGGCAACCTATTTCTGTGGAGTGTAGAAATGAAGGGGAGGGGTATTCACTGTGGAGGGAGGGTTTGAGGGTGTATTCTCTAATTTTCATCCCATCTCCATTTTCCTAAGTGGAGGAGTGATTTCTGTCCTTTTTTCCTCTTGATGGGAACATTCTTGGCCTCAGTGCATGGTGGGAAATTCACTTCTTATCTGCAAGACTAAATTTTTGGTAATAAGATCATAATGAGCAAAGTGTTACATTCAGGACAGCAAAGATTCCCCCCCTTTCCCATTTTTCTTCTGCTGCCTCCAGGACACTGATCACCCCAAAATGTGGGGCTCCCTTGGAAAGCCCAAGGGCCAGTTTCTTGCCATGTCGCCTGTGCCTCCCTTCCCGCTCATATCTACTGCCTGCCTGCTTTCACACTTTCAACTGGCATCCTAGAAAGTTCCCTCAACTGAAAAACTATGCTTTGATTGGTGTTGGGGAAATTGACCTTGTAGAGCGGGTTTATATGAACATTTTGACAGCAGTTTGTAAGTGAGAAAGTTTTAAATTATTACTATTCTTATCCAAGTATTCATCCTGAGACTATTTTACTTAGTCCTGAGTCTACTAATACATTTCCCATCCATTCCAATTAAAGGACTGTGTTTTAGGGATTTCCCTGGCAGTCCAATGGTTAAGACTTGGCTTTCCCATGCAGGGTGTGTGGGTTCAGTTCCTAATCAGGCAACTAAGATCTCACATGCCTCGTGATCTATCTCTATATATTATATGTATATATAATATATATTATAAATAAATATATAAATGATATATAATATATATTTAAAAAGAAGCAATATTGTAACAAATTCAAAAAAGACTTTAAAAATGGTCCACATAAAGAACTGCATTTTTACAAAAGATCTTGATTATTTTAAGACTAAGTATTCTTTTTGATGTTTAAGGTTTGGAAAGATTGACTTAATAGCCTACACTATGTCCGATAGTATGTTAATAATTTTACACTCCTTTTGACTCTGTGGAAATCTTAGCACATAAGGAATATACGCAAACTTGGGCACCAGAGAAATAACCAAACTGTAGCCTGCCTTCTGTAAACTAAGGTCCTGTCCCTATGATGGTCACTGTCCTCAAACCCCCACCTAAATGTCTGCTTGAGAAAGGTCATCACTGCCTGGAGAATTTACTCTTTGTTCTAGCCAAAGCTGGGTGATAGGTGCCTGACCTCTCCTCTTTAAAACAGTAACTAAGAAGGGCTCACAGTTGTGAATATACATCTCTTACAATTCAAGAGTATCTTTCTCAAGGACCTAAAAGTCGTCCTTTTGAAGAGTAATCATCAGAAGAGAAAGATTCCCCGTCTCCTAGTCTCTGCGAGGAGAGGAATCTTAACTTCCATAACGGCCAACTTGCAGATACAGCTGACCTAACTGCATTCACACAGACCAACCCTCTGTAATTCTTCATTTCCTCAATTCTGATTCTTTTCTCTTGCCTGCCACTCCCCACATTTCTTCACCTTCTCTTTAGAGAATCCCAGTCATCTGGTGCCGATTAGAAAGGAGCTGAGGCCCCCCTACTGTCTGGAGTTCCCGAGTATAACCTACATTTTAACCACTATAATTAATGCATGACTTTATTTATATTTGATGATTCAGTATTCAATTGATTTCTGAGAGAAGTTATCATCATTTCACAGGTGATCAAGGAGAGACTCAGAGGAATTAATCATCCCAAGACCACTAGATACAGACTTTGGCAGGGCTGAACTTTTAACCTGTATTTGTTTGGGGCTTAAATTTTGTCTTTTTAAAGTAATTTTTTTGTGACCATAGTCATTAATATGTATCTTAAATAGGCAATAGAAAATATTTATCTTTATTACAACTATGAACTTAGTAACTGTCTAGAATACCTTAGGTAGTAAGGCCTCATCCCAGACATGACAAATGCAAACTAAAGTGAGCAATCATTGGCTTTAAGAATTTGGATTCTGTATAGGAGTAAATAAGCCAAACATTACAGGGAGGTGTTTTCAGTGATTTCAGCTGAGGAAATTTAATGATTAGAAGTGAAAAAATCTTGGAAAATAAGAAAAATCCCAAAAGTGACATTAGTACTTTGGATTTGCTTTAGACATTAACAGCAGTTATTAAGAGTTCATGGTATTTACTATTTCTTGGCAAACTGTGAGATCGACCTTGTTGCCTAAGGCAGTGTTCACTCCTTATTCTGTGCTAGGCTCAGCCTATCAATAATCGGTGTCATGGTTCTCATGACTGCAAGATGCCTTTAGAAAATAACCACCCGGAAACACTGAAAAACATATATAGGTTTATTACTTAAAGACATGGAAATTTCACAGCCCACCTGGGGCCTGTAGGCTTAGAAAAACTGCACAGTGTAAAAGCTGTGAATTGAGTTTATTCAGCGTCATACTGAGGACTCTAGCCTTGGAGACAGTCTCTCAGCTCTGAGATACAGTTACGAAGATATAGGGGCAGAAGAGGTCAGTGTCTAAGTGATTTTAGTGAAGGTGGTACATGAAACTAAGCAGACATCTTGGTTGAAGGTTGCTGCTATTCACAAGAAACAGATATCTTAGCTAATGGTTTTAGTGCTTTTCTAAGTATGGGAAGATGTAAGAATCCAGGTTCAGAAAAAAATTCTCCTAAAATTATCTATCTGAAGGTCTGCTCTGCCAGTTTCTCTAGAGCAGAGAGTGCCTCATTCCTGATCTCTACTCTGAAATCCTTTCAGGGTGGGTTAAAGGTCAGTGGCTACAGTGGCTCATGACTCAATCCTTGTTGGGTGTGTTACATTCTATAGTTATCAGGCCACAGCAAGGTCACTGGTAGAGACAGAAAAAGTGCAGTGCCTGCGATTCTGTTTTATTGGAGTTGAGGGCAGAAGCCCAGGGTTTCATGGGCTCACTCTTTATTGGTGAATTTTAAACATAAGACTAAGAATTTAAAGCTTGGGAAAAAGAAAAATAGCTCAAATGGTCAGTTGAAATATACCAAGGTCTGAATCAAAGAAACCTCAGTGTGTGGGAGGTGGGGTGGGTAGCCTTGCTCTTTATCTATTTTTATGGCAATGTCTTAATAGAGATAACCATCTTTAAAGTAGATGCATCTTTGAAATGGATACCTAGGCAATCAAAATTTAATCATGCACTTGCATTACAAAAGAGAAAAACAAAAACACGACCATTAGAACTTACACTAATTCTCCTGCCTGCTTAAATACACTTAGCACATTTTCCATCCATCAAAAATAATCTTAGGAAAAAAAAATCACTCATTTATCCCTTAAGGCAACTAAACCACTTACTTACTTAAACTTCTTTTCTCCATAGTGTTATTACTCCAAATGTTCCCTACAATTTGGAAGAAAAAGTGTGTAACCCTCACCCTTAGAAGAATTTCAATTGTAAGTAAATCTAGGAAAGACTGGTAATCTAAGGGTAAGAGAATAAAAAGAGACAGCAAGTTACAACGTAAAAACTCTGCAAATTGATAGGCATATTTCTATCTTATCTCCCTTAGAATTGAGGCAGGAGATGGATGGGTCCCAGCCTGAGCAGCTGGAGTTTGTCCCCTGTGGACAGAGGCTCCTAAGATGGGCCATCGTAGGAGGATAATAGGGCAGGCTGAGCCTAGGAGAGGTGATGTCAACCTACCCACAGGTCTGTTCGCTGGAATTCATCTTGGCTTAGAGATGCACGTGCACGCAGGGGAGGACCCTGAGATCAACCAAACACAGACTCTGAACCCGGTGAGCAAGAAGATGGGCTGGAGGAGACCCAGACGGAATGCTCCGTGTAGGAGACTCAGACTAGCTCGAAGGCCGGACTCTCTCTGAGGCTGCCCCTGTATCTATCCACCTGCGCTCTTTTTCTTCCTAATTAGCATTTTACTTGTTCTACTACTTTGTGTGACTCATTTTCTTCCAAGTTGTATAAGCCCAGGCCTTGTCAGTGGTCTGGTGGCTAGGATTCAGAATTCTCACTGTCACAGCCTGATTTCAGTCACTGACCAGGAACCAAAATTCTACTTCAAGCTGCTACAGGCCCAGGCTGGCTGAGATCAGAATTAAATCCAAGTTGAGACTCTCTCTTCAACAGTTTGTCTTTTATCCCATCCCCATAAAGATCTGTAAGTTAAAATTATAGAGGCACAAGTTTATTAGCCATTTCAAAGCTATTTCAAATCAGACTACCCAGAACACTTCTTTTTAAAGACTTCACTGTTTCCACCCTGTAATACTAGTAATCACCCAAACATTAAATAATACAGTAAAGACAGCTCTGATAGTTTTGACATCCGTCACTAGTCTTTTACCGTGAACTGCCTCAGATTTGGAACAAATAGCTCATTTCCATCTGGCTCTGTTTTCCTCCACTGCAGAAAGAAAACAATTAACCTCATTCTTATTGTTTTACCTGTAAAGATAAAAGCAGTCAACACATTATGGTACCAAAACATGTGTTTAATTACTTAATTAGAGAATGGAAAACTGCAATAGTTGGTTAACCGTAAGGCAAACAGAGAAAAAAGCAGGAAAGAGGATGTTTAGTGAAGTATCTTCATATTTGTATAAGATTGTTTAGAGTGATCATTTAATGTCAAGTAATTGGTTTACTTACATGAGAGAGAACATACAAGGAAATTTAATTCTAGTTCAAATACTGGCCAAAAACTTTCCTGGAATTTTAAAGTTTGGGCTAATGTTGTATGACTTATTGACATATCAGGGGAGATGTTTCTCACAGTAACCTTTTAGGAAGTGTTAAAGGTAAAAAAATATAAGCTTTGAAAAGGAAGTAGTGATCCAACAAAGAAATAGAAAATAACCTACTGTTTAATGAATAATTAATTTACAGTAATACTTTTGTGTCATTTGTAAAGTTTATAAATAAATGTTACTCCCTCCAGAAGGTATGAAAATGCATGTCATTTTGAGCAAGCCTGGGGGCAACAAATGATCATATTGCCTAGGGCTTGAAGAGTATATAGGCTTTTAAGCTCCACCTAGAAGTAATCAAGTCTTAATTTTAACAAGATGATTTATATATGTATTAATTTATGAAGATCATGTGGACTTATCCTCCCATCACACATTTTTTTCCCTTTTTTGTGTTACGGCGTAAATATGCCCTGGAGAAGGGCATCAAAGCCCACTCTGGTATTCTTGCAAGGAGAGTCCCAGGACAGAGGAGCTTGGCAGGCTGCAGCCATGGGGTCGCAAAAGTCAGGCTGACCGTAGCCACTTAGCACACATGCATGGCGGAAACGGTACATTTACTGAGTTATCTCTGATAACTCAGTTGGTGAAGAATCTTCCTGCAATGCAGGAGACTGGGGTTTGATTCCTGGGTCAGGAAGATCCTCTGGAGAAGGGATAGGCTACCCATTCTGGTATTTTTGAGATTTCCTGTGGCTCAGCTCGTAAAGAATCTGCCTGCAGTGTGGAAAACCTGGGTCTGATCCCTGGGTTGGGAAGATCCCCTGGAGAAGGGAAAGGCTCCCCACTCCAGTATTCTGGCCTGGAGAACTCCATGGCCTGCATAGTCCCTGGAGTGGCAAAGAGTAGGACACAACTGAGCGACTTTCACATTCATGTAGTAGATGTTGCAAAATGGTCACTAACATTCCCACACTAGCACGAGGCTGAGATATCAGAGAGCGTGGTGTTCATGGCTTTACTTCTTTCCTCAATGGAGACCTATCCTCACAATTAAAACAAAACCTATTCATTTTTTCACTATCTCTCATTCTCTCTTTAGTCGCTAAGTCATGTCTGACTCTTGCAACCCCATGGACTGTAGCCTTCTAGGGTCCTCCATCCATGGGGTTTTCCAGGCAAGAATACTGGAGTGGGTTGCCATTTCCTTCTCCAGGGGATCTTCCCGGCCCAGGAATCGAACCTAGGTCTCCTGCATTGCAGGCAGATTCTTTACTGACTGAGCTATGAAGCAAACGCCATTGCATAAAATCACCACATTGAATGCTTATAAACTGGATATTTCAGAGTAGATGAAAAAATGTGCCATCAGAGAAAGAAAAAAAAAAAGAAATGTTCACTCAAAGTAACTTGTTTAACAATTTCTCAGAATATTTCCTGCATTTATCATGATTTGGGTGTCCCAGGTGGCGTTATTGGTAAAGAATTTGCCTACACAAGCAGGAGACACAAGAGAGCTGGTTTGATCTTTAGGTCAGGAAGAGCCCCTGGAGAAGGAAATGGCAACCCACCCCAGTATTCTTTCCTGAAGAATCCCATGGACAAAGGAGCCATGTAGCCAGGTGGGCTACAGTCCATGGGGCTGCAAAGAGTCTGACATGACTTAGTGACTGAACACATATCCTGATTTTGGATTTAATTTTTACCGGTACTTAGGATCTTTTAGTAACTCAGTGTGGGTTTAAGCAACAAGCTATCAGGCTTTGTTTTCCAAAGGATCATTCTCATTCATGAATGGTAATTTATTGGATATTTTCCCTCAGCTATTCAGATATTTTTCCCATTGTCTACGGAGAACACTAGAGCTGCTGAAATAGTAGCATACTTGCTGTGCTTTATGGGAAGATATCACTTCCCTCTTTTTTTTTTTTTAATTTTCCTTTTCTTTTTCCTTTCACTTTTTTTTTTAATTTTTTCTTTTTAAACAATGTATGCAGTTTCATATTTAGGTCTTGAATTAATCATGAAGAATCCTGATATTATTTTGTTAAATATTGCTTTTAATATGTAATAATATGAAATATTATCTTTTTTATTCTAGGATAAAATGACAGACTGATCTCTGTTCATTTCCAATGCAAACCATTCAATATCACGGTAATCCAAGTCTATGCCCCAACTTGTAATGCTGAAGAAGCTGAAGTTGAACAGTTCTATGAAGACCTACAAGACCTTTTAGAACTAACACCTAAAAAAGATGTCCTTTTCATTATAGGGGACTGGAATGCAAAAGTAGGAAGTCAAGAAACACCTGGAGTAACAGGCAAATTTGGCCTTGGAGTACAGAATGAAGTAGGGCAAAGGCTAATAGAGTTCTGCCAAGAGAATGCACTGGTCATAGCAAACACCCTCTTCCAAAAACACAAGAGAAGACTCTACACATGGACATCACCAGATGGTAGACACTGAAATCAGGTTGATAGTATTATTTGTAGCCAAAGATGGAGAAGCTCTATACAGTCAGCAAAAACAAGACCGGGAGCTGACTGTGGCTCAGATCATGAACTCTTATTTACATATTCAGACTTAAATTGAAGAAAGTAGGGAAAACAAATAGACCATTCAGATATGACCTAAATCAAATCCCTAATGACTATACAGTGGAAGTGAGAAATAGATTTAAGGAACTAGATCTGAAAGACAGAGTGCCTGATGAACTATGGAGGGAGGTTCATGACATTGTACAGGAGACAGGGATCAAGACCATCCCCATGGAAAAGAAATGCAAAAAGGCAAAATGGTTGTCTGAGGAGGGATTACAAATAGCTGTGAAAAGAAGAGAAGCAAAAAGCAAAGGAGAAAAGGAAAGATATTCCCAGTTGAATGCAGAGTTCTAAAGAATAGCAAGGAGAGATAGGAAAACCTTTCTCAGTGATCAATGCAAAGAAATAGAGGAAAACAAAAGAATGGGAAGACTAGAGATCTCTTCAAGAAAATTAGAGATATCAAGGGAACATTTCAGGCAAAGATGGGTTCGATAAAGGACAGAAATGTTATGGACCTAACAGAAGCAGAAGATACTAAGAAGAGGTGGCAAGAATACACAGAAGGACTGTACAAAAGAGATCTTCATGACCCAGATAATCACAATGGTGTGATCACTCACCTAGAGCCAGACATCCTGGAATGTGAAGTCAAGTGGGCCTTAGAAAGCATCACTTTGAACAATGCTAGTGGATGTGATGGAATTCTAGCTGAGCTACTTCAAATCCTGAAAGAAGATGCTATGAAAGTGCTGCACTGAATATGCCAGCAAAATTGGAAAACTCAGCAGTGGCCACAGGACTGGAAAAGTTCAGTTTTCATTTCAATCCCCAAAAAAAGGCAATCCCAAAGAATACTCAAACTACCGCACAATTGCACTCGTCTCTCACACTAGTAAAGTAATGCTCAACATTCTCCAAGCCAGGCTTCAGCAATACGTGAACTGAGAACTTCCAGATGTTCAAGCTGATTTTAGAAAAGGTAGAGGAACCAGAGATCAAATTGCCAATATCTGCTGGATCATAGAAAAAGCAAGAGAGTTCCAGAAAAACATCTATTTCTGCTTTATTGACTATGCCAAAGCCTTTGACTGTGTGGATCACAAGAAACTGTGGAAAATTATGAAAGAGATGGGAATACAAGACCACCTCACCTGCCTCTTGAGAAACCTGTATGCAGGTCAGGAAGTAACAGTTAGAGCTGGACATGGAA
>CM035281.1:3843406-3854635 GCA_020226075.1 Hydropotes inermis | reverse complement strand
AGAGAGTTCCAGAAAAACATCTATTTCTGCTTTATTGACTATGCCAAAGCCTTTGACTGTGTGGATCACAAGAAACTGTGGAAAATTATGAAAGAGATGGGAATACAAGACCACCTCACCTGCCTCTTGAGAAACCTGTATGCAGGTCAGGAAGTAACAGTTAGAACTGGACATGGAACAACAGACTGGTTCCAAATAGGAAAAGGAGTACGTCAAGGCTGTATATTGTCAGCCTGCTTATTTAACTTATATGCAGAGTACATCATGAGAATTGCTGGGCTGGAAGAAGCAGAAGCTGGAATCAAGATTGCTGGGAGAAATATCAATAACATCAGATATGCAGATGACACCACCCTTATGACAAAGTGAAGAGGAACTAAAAAGCCTCTTGATGAAAGTGAAAGAAGAGAGTGAAAAAGTTGGTTTAAAGCTCAACATTCAGAAAATTAAGATCATGGCATCCGGTCCCATCACTTCATGGCAAATAGATGGGGAAACAGTGGAAACCGTGGCTGACTTTATTTTTTTGAGCTCCAAAATCACTGCATATGGTGATTGAAGCCATGAAATTAAAAGATGCTTACTCCTTGGAAGGAAAGTTATGACCAACCTAGACAGCATATTAAAAAGCAGAGACATTACTTGCCAACAAAGGTCCGTCTGGTCAAGGCTATGGTTTTTCCAGTGGTCATGTATGGATGTGAGAGTTGGACTGTGAAGAAAGCTGAGCACCGAAGAATTGATGCTTTTGAACTGTGGTGTTGGAGAAGACTCTTGAGAGTCCCTTGGGCTGCAAGGAGATCCAACCGGTCCATCCTGAAGGAGATCAGTCCTGGGTGTTCATTGGAAGGACTGATGCTGAAGCTGAAACTCCAATACTTTGGCTACCTCATGCGAAGTGTTGACTCATTGGGGAAGACCCTGATTCTGGGATGGATTGGGGGCAGGAGGAGAAGGGGATGACAGAGGATGAGATGGTTGGATGGCATCACTGACTCAATGGACATGAGTTTGAGTAGACTGTGGGAGTTTGTGATGGACAGGGAGGCCTGGCGTGCTGCGATTCATGGGGTCGCAAAGAGTCAGACACGACTGAGCAACTGAACTGAACTGAACTGATGTCTCTTGACTCATTCATGATGGATTATTTCTTTATGTTTTCTTCATATTATTTCTTCAGTTTTAAATTGTGAGCTCAATATTCAGTGAGTATCAAATCCTGACTCTTCTGGGAAAATCATGTCTTTGTGTTATGGAAATGTCTTTCACAGCAATTTTCAGCTTTTTCTTTTGTCAAATTAGCCATTGATATACTTGGCTTGGAGCAATTTTTATGTTTTTATTTAAATTCTATTATTCCTGTAACATATAAGTAAGCTAAACTTGAACTAGAAGCTTTTTGTATATAACCTTGAAAAAACATATTCTTCTTCATGTAAATACAAGGAGAAAGGTACATTTCTATTAGTTTTCCTATCATCCAGGATCCTAGTGGATAATATATAGCCCATTAATATTGAAATATTTAAGAGGAGTTAATAAAGTATTGTTAGAAGATGTAGACAAGCTGTCAAGAAGTCCAAAGTATATAATGCCTCAGGGATGGTAATGGAAAGGCTCAGTAATTGATGTAAGTTTGAAGAAGTGAAAAGGCAGACCCATTCATTAGAAACTTCAGACTGATAAAACTGTAGTGGATGCCCTCCTGACCTTAGGCGAGGAAGCACTTCATTGTGGCAAAACTGAAAATAAGAAGCTAGGGAATTAGCTATCCACATTTCCCCTCCATTCCTTCGTCCCCTTGCTTATACTTTCCATTAGTGAACCCCAACCAAAATCCAGGACGCAAATAACCCAGCTGATACGGTTCTCACAGGTCAGGGTTCTGGAGCAGACAGGGTGAAGGTGGATGCAAGGCGGATCTCGGGGGGAAGCCGAAGATGTCCAGAGCAGCTTCCTTGTTGCTTTTCTGGAAAGTAACTTCCACTAGGGGTATATAATGCTTTAAAGCACTATGATTTTATTGTCTCTTCTAACCATGTAATTAAACGCTTCCTTTCAAATCACTGTACAGACAGTGACATCTGAGCCTGAGTATGTTACTGCACAGGCTCGTCTGGTGGCCCAGATGGTGAAGAATATGCCTGAGATGCAAGAGGCCTGGCCTCCATCCCCTGGTCAGGAAGATCCCCTGGAGAAGCGCATGGCTACCCACTCCAGTATTATTGCCTGGAGAGTTCCACAGAGGAGCCTGACTGATTACAGTCCATGGTCTCCCAAAGAGTTGTGCATGACAGACCGACTAACACACACGCACGCACATTGCCGCATAATTAAACGTTTAAATGTGTCCGCTCTCAATACAGACATTCACAGAACGTCAAAGAATCCCCATGCTCATTGCCCTTTTCTCCCTAGCGTTTAGGGATCTCATTTTCTTTCCTACTTGCTTGGCCATATATATGTTACATTTTTATGCAATCCTTTCAGGAAGAATTCCATTTTAATTCAGATTGCCCATCCCTGGAATTTGAATCCCAGAAAAACTTGGGTCATGGACTAGTGCCCTAACTGCTTTGCATCTTAAAAGCTACAAATAATTAACAGCATTGCTGTTTACATTTGTGTGTATTTGTTGGGACTTATTGGGCTTCCCTGTTGGCTCAGTGATAAAGAATCTGCCTGCTAATGCAGAAGACAGTATTTCAGTCCCTGGACTGGGAAAATCCCCTGGAGAAGGGAATAGCAATCCAGTATTTTTGCCTGGAAAATCCCACCGACAGAGGAACCTGGTAGGCTACATTCCATCGGGTCATGAAGAGTTAGGCATACCTGAGCACACACACTGGTGTTTGTTGGAGAAAGACGGTGAGGGTAGATGATGTCTTCTGTTGTTCTTCAGCTTCGACTTCATTCATGATTTGTGTGAGAGAGTATTTCATTTTTTGATTTTTATTTTGTATTGGCCTGTATGTGTGTGCAC
Source organism: Hydropotes inermis (assembly GCA_020226075.1). Taxonomy (NCBI): domain Eukaryota; kingdom Metazoa; phylum Chordata; class Mammalia; order Artiodactyla; family Cervidae; genus Hydropotes; species Hydropotes inermis. The sequence goes on along the minus strand of CM035281.1, from coordinate 3,851,652 downwards.
TCAGTCATGTCTGACTCTTGTAAACCCATGGACTATAAACTGCCAAGTTCATCTATCCATGGGATTTTTCTGGCAAGAATACTGGAGTGGGTTGCCATTTCCTCCTCCAGGGGATCTTCCCCACCCAGGGATAAAACCTGTGTCTCCTGCATCTCTTGCATTGGTGGGTACATTTTTTTTTTTTTTTTTTTTACCACTGTACCACTTGGAAATCCCTATATTGGACTAGAGTTGATTTGAATGTGTTGGTTTTAGATGTATAGCAAAATGATTCCATAATATATATACAGGTGCCTGTTCTTTTTCAGATTCTTTCCTATTTAGGTAATTACAGAATATTTAGCAGAGTTCTCTGTATGTTATCAATCTTAAATATTGTAGTGTATATATGTCAGACCCTAAATCCCAGTTTATCTTTAGCCCTTACCTGTCTTCTTTTTTTATCATAAGTTTGCTTTTTAAGTCTGTAAGTCTGTTTCCATTTTGTAAGAGTATTTGTATTAAAAGACATTAGAAATATCCTCTCTCTGGCACTCCCTTACTCCTCAAACCTGAGTAGAAATGGAGCTGTCAGTGCAGGCAAATTTACATATCAAAAGAGATCCCAAGGATAAATGGATATTTAAGTTAATGTTAGGATCAAGACATAGTACTTACAATGTGTTGGAATGATTTGAAGATGCAATATTTTTTAGAAGTCAACTGGTAATAATAAGTGCTTTAACAAAAAGAAGCAGACTTTGCTAATAGAATGGTACTGCAAACTTATAGACACATGTGCAAAATATGGACAATAAGAAACTAAGAATAATCTGAGCTGGTCCAGAAAACAGTGGGACAAATGATTAATATAAATTATAAGTACTTCTACTATATATCAAGGTGTTACATATTTAATGCTACACTTCGTTGACAGTGCCGCTCAGTGACCCAGCCAGAAGAACTCCTCCTCAACTTATCCAGTCATTCGCTCTTCCTTTGAAATTCTACCTTCTAGTTTACCAAACTTCTGTTGCTCAAATGGACCTTTTCTTGGTCTTTCTTGATCAGCCTGTTGTGTCATCGTTCACCTTTCCAGCTGTAACAGGGTTTCTCTTGTAGATACAGTTTTTTGTTGTTCAGTTGTTCCATCATGTCCAACTCTGCAACACCATGGGCTGCAGCACACCAGGCTTCCCTGTCCTTCACCATCTCCCAGAGATTGCACAAACTCATATCCACTGAGTCAGTGATGCCATCCAAACAACTCGTCCTCTGTCACCTGCTTCTTCTGCCTTCTATCTTTCCCAGCATCAGGATCTTTTCCAATGAGTAGACTCTTTGCATCAGGTGGCTGAAGTACTGGAGTTTCAGCTTCAGCATCAGTCCTTCCGATGATTGTTCAGGGTTGATTTCCTTTAGGATGGACTGATTTGATCTCCTTGCAGTCCAAGGGACCTTCAGGAGTCTTCTCCAGCACCGCGGTTTGAAAGCATCAATTCGTTGGTGCTCAGTCTTTGTAATGATCCAACTCTCACATTCATACATGTAGATCCAATAGTATTCATCAAGCAGTTATGGTGCATCCTTTATATTACAGACACTGCCTGATGTTGGAGATGAAACAGAGGAAAAAGATAAAACACTTACCTCTTGAAATCTAGAGTCTAAGGGGAGATAGAAATGAGGTAACTAAACAAATTTATGATTTCAAAAATTCATAGTTGCCTTGAAGATCATAGATATGACTCTATATTAGAATAATAGAGGGTAAGTTTAAGTGAGGCATGATCATTTAACTGTACAGTGGAACATGTTAGTTAAAAATGTTTTCTGTTGAGAACTTCAAAATGAGAAATGTGAAAAAAGAGAGCTAGTTAGTAGTAAAGAAAAAGAATGCCATTGTATGTATATTGACAAGTACGCCCTTTTGACAATATTTAGTCAAGCCATATACTCTGAAACCTTGAGTCCACTTTTTTCCTCTTACTGGTAACTTTAGAGATAGTACACTAAGCTAGCTAGCTTTGTATAGTTGCATTACATGCATACTAAGGAGCTGTTTCAAGCTGCCACTCTTTGAGAAGATTGCAGGTCAGTGACTTATTGTTTGGTCTTACCATGACTGTTGCCTCACACTGCAGATCAGGAACTAAAAGCTTCTTTGTAACAGACTAAAATGTTCAAAGGAGCCACAAACAATTAAAAGTGGGATACAATATAATTAAAAGATGTTTTGTCCTAAACTCTTAGTAAAATGTATAAAGTTTCTAAGATCCCTTCAGAAAGTGTCAATACTTACATGACTATAAACTGACAAATTATTTACCAAAGGAAGACAAAAAAACTAAGTGTGATTTCCAATTAGAGATTTTGTTGAACTGTTAGATGAACATCGCTTATGTAACAAGAAGCCTATGGGTTTTCATACTGTTGCTGGGATGTCAAGGGCCTTGCAGATTTAGAGGGGAAAGTGCAAATAGAATTGCCAGTTTTGCACAATAAAAAGTTACTACTCTTGTAAGCGGCAAACTTAACTTTGTTTCTGTTATTAACTAATAATATTTTGTTATTGAGGAACTATCAGAACCATGATCCTTAATTATTCAACAGCCCTAGGGTCTACCTCCAATGGCAAGATAAAAATAAACTTCTATCAGCTACTGGACTGAATCCAGTAGAAAGGAGGTACAAATCATACCTTTATTTCATTTGTGTGTTGCAAAATGTGCCTGGGAAATGACTAAAGAAAGCCTATTATAGTCAAATCCTTGCTTCAGGGTGACTTTCCATGAAGTGACAAATTAACTTTAATGTATCACATGCCATTGTACCAAGGTTTAAAAGTGACAGGGCCACTAAGGACTTAATTTTTTATTCAGTCTAAGGGGGATTTCTTAGCACAGGTTCTAAATGAGGATCAATGAAAGCTACATATATGCAGATCTTACCTGCAGAATCCCAAGTAATAAAACATTTCCAATTAATGCCTGCTGCTGTCCTTCATCATAAGGAAGTCAATTTGTCAAATTATTAAAGGCAGAAAATGGTGACTGCCTATAAAACCTATGTAATAAAGATAGACTTTGTAGTCATTTGATTTCCTTGAATTGGGTTTCTTCTCAAATCATGATATACAGAACTAGTCAACATGGACCTTAAGTCAGAGAATTTAAGTTCTAGTTTTCTGTTACTCTCTGGGCAGTGACATAGATTTGAACCAGTGTTGTCAAACAGAAATAAAATGTGAGCCACAAAGGCAAGCCATATATGTAATTTAAAATTTTCTAATCAACATACATTAAAAATAAATAGTAATAGATGAAATTAATTTTAATAATATATTTTTATTTAACAAATATATCTAAGATATTTTTCTTTTTTTTTTTTTTCATTTATTTTTGTTACTTGGAGGCTAATTACTTTACAGCATTGTAGTTTACACGTGTTCTCCATCCCGATCTCCCCTCCTGCCTCCCTCCCCATCCGATTCCTCTAGGTCTTCCCAGTGCACCAGCCCTGAGCACTTGTCTCATGTATCCAACCTGGGCTGGTGATCTGTTTCACCCTAAATAATATACATGTTTCAATGCTGTTCTCTCGAAACATCCCACCCTCACCTTCTCCCACAGAATCCAAAAGTCTGTTCTGTACATCTACGCCATGGAATGTTACTCAGCCATTAAAAAGAATTCATTTGAATCAGTTCTAATGAGATGGATGAAACTGGAGCCCATTATACAGAGTGAAGTAAGCCGGAAAGATAAATAACATTACAGCATACTAACACATATATATGGAATTTAGAAAGATGGTATCAATAACCCTATATGCAAAACAGAAAAAGAGACACAGATGTACAGATATTTTTCTTTAATGTGCAATAGACATAAAATTATCAGATAGTGCATGTTTTTAAATAAGTCTTTGAAATTCAGAGTGTCTTTTACACTTATCAGTCCATCTTGATTCAGACCAGCCACATTTTAAGTGTCTATGATCACGTGTACCTACCAGCTACTATGTTAGACAGCCAAGTTTTAGACAAATCTCCAATTCTCCACTGATCATATCTTAGTCATACATGGCATAGAAAAACTTAACAGTGTAGAAACTTCCTAGAGATGAATGGCTGGCTAATCAGAAAATCAGAAACACACAACTCTGAGAAAGAGTTATTAATATTTGAATGAGAAAGCTTATTTGCAAAATAAACCTGAGATTGTAATATGGGAATGAGAGATGAAAGATTTGGATTGGCAATTGACATTGAAGTGTGTTAAGAAGAAAATGAAAAATCAAAACTCATTCAGTAGAAAGAGTACAAAGTGAATTACTTTGTGGAACACAGTGGAAGACAAGAGGGACATTTAACATTTAGAAAAAATTATGAAAAGCACTTATCTTCAAATAATGATTGGAAAGACTGTTGCAGAGAAAAGTTAAGAGTTTTCTAGTTTACCTGAAGAGACAAATTTAAGGCCCAAACATGTACTTTTATTTGTACATTAAATAACTCAACCTGCATTCTGTATTGAGCACCTATTACGTGATCTCAATATGCTGGCTATGAGGATGCAAAGATGTGAATAATAAAAAATGTAGACAGGTTTGCAAAATGGAATAGCTGAATTAGATAGTTTTTCTTTGTACAGGTTGCTCCAAAACTGACTGCAGGGTAACTTGATAAACATAGAAATCTAGACTTTTAAGTATTATAAAGAAATATTAAGCAAGAGCATTGTTGCTGCTGGTAACAGTGGATTGGGTAGTTTCCAATCAATCACACCAGCTGGCGAGTGGAGCCGGGTCCCAGCCCGAGAGTCTAAAGGGAGGATGTCCAAATGGCTCTCGCCAGCACCAGTGTCCTCCTGGTGGGACAGACTCCCCAGATGTCTGTGACCAGCATCTGTGTCCACAAGGGGCGATCCCAGTGACCTCACATCTCTCTAGGAGATCCTCGAAGAACAGTATGTGGGCCCGACCCAGGTTTCTTTGAATTGACGGCTTCTGCCCTGGGTCCTAGAGCGTGTGTGATTGTGTGTGTGCCCTTTAAGAGTAGAGTTTCTGTTAACTACAGCCCCCTGGCTCTCCTGGCTGCAAGCCTTGCTGGTCCGCAAAGCCTGGTGTTCTGCAGCCTGCTCTCCCACTGCTGGACCTGGGGAGCTGGATGTGGGCTTTTGACTCCACTGCTTGGGGAAAACTCTGCAGTGACAAGCATCCTCCTGTTCATGGGTTCCCTACCTGATCGTGTGAGTTTTGACGTCTCAGTCCCTCCTACTTGTCTCTTTGTGATTCTTTCATTATATATTTTTGTTGTGGAAAATCTTTTGCACTATTCTTCAGGTCTTTTTCATTGATAGTTGCTCTCTAAGTACTTTCAAGTCTCTGCAAGAAGTTAAGGTCATGATCTTCCTGATTTGCCCTTTTGGCCACCCCCCACTCTTTTAACCCTTTAAATATTTCACTCCACTCTTCTCTTGCATGCATGATTTCTGTTGGAAGCATCCTATAATTCTTATTCTTTACTGGTAAGGTTAAACTTTTTGCTTTTGCCTTTCAGAAATGTCATTTTTTCTATTGCTTTTCAGCCATGTGGATAAGATTAGCCTCAATGTGTGTGGGGCTCTCTAGTCCTTCTCTGCGGTTTTGTGGCTTCAGGTTCTCAGAGCTCTTTAGACCTGTAGTTGGTATCTGTAACTGATTTTGGAAAGTTCTTTACCATTTTTACTTCAAGCATCCTTCTAAACCCATCCATTTTCCTTCTGATATTCCAAATACTGTTATGACTTTCTAAGTTTTATATTCAGTTTATTTTGTTTTCTTTTTTTTTTTCCTCTTTATATTTAAGGTGGGGAAACTTTATTGATTATCTTTATATCTTTATGTGACTCACCAATTCCTTCTTCAGCTGCATCAAGTTTACTACTAGGTCCATCACATTTTGCTACAGTTTTCAAAATTTTCTAGCCTTTTTTTAGCCTGTCTTTGAGTTTCTCTATATTTCTATATTTCTGCTTGCATCTGTTTCTATATATGGTTCATGTGTTGTTTTCCATTAAAGTCCTTTGCATATATTTATTTTAAATTCCCTCATTGGTAATCTTATTACCTGCTCATATCTCAGTATAGTTCTGATTTTTTTTCCTCTACAGATTGTATTTATTACCCTTTTGCAGCCTTATAGTTTTTTATTGTTGTTGAAAGTGAACATATTTAATAAAGTTTCTAAAAACTGACATAGATAAGGTTTTAGCATGGACATTTATGCTAACTGGCTAGAGCTGAGCTATGTTTAGAGTTTTACATAGTTACAAGTGTGCAAGAGACTTCAGATTTCTCTAGTGTCCTTGTTTACATCTTCTCTCTTGAATCTGGGCTTTCCTAATTACGTCTCAGCGTATGACTGTCATAGCTTTTTTTTCTAGCTGTGCCCCATCCTTATTTATTATACTGGACCCCTGGAGGTGCAGTGGTGTAGAAGATTACCATTCTCTAATACTTAGAGTAAGTGCCAGTCACTGACCCTATGGACTAGACTCCTTCCTCCTTAAGTGAAGCAGAAAGCGAGAGAAGGACAGAGAGGAAAGGGTGCTTGATATACTGCCGGCAGTCTTTTCCCAAAGGGTGTAGGCATTTGTTCTGGAGAGGGCTCTGCAAATATCTCACAATGATTAATTTTCCTCTCCCCCTAGTAGAGCCACAAGAATGTCTTCTTCATATCTGCATCAGGAAAACCATGTTCCCAAGCCCATGAAAGTTTAGTTATTTCACTTGCAACCCCCAAGGAGTGACTTAGGTAAGTAAGTGAGTGTTAGTCGCTCAGTCATGCCCGACTCTTTGCACCCCATGGACTGCAGCCCACCAGGCTCCTCTGTCCATGAGATTTTCCAGGTAAGGATACTAGAGTGGGTCACCATTTCCTTCTCCAGGGGATCTTCCCAGCCTAGGGAGGGAACCTGGGTATCCTGCACTGCAGGCAGATTCTTTACCGACTGAGCTACAAGGGAAGCCCAGGAGTTACTTACTGTGGTGCTAATGCTTTCTCAGTTTCCAGCAATTCATCAAAATTGCCATTTAAATGTTCCTACTAAATTACACCTCCAGTGGCTTCTAGTCCAGGTAAGCAGCTCTTAGTTGTTCGGTCCCGCGGGAGGAGCCCGTCTGTTCAGATGCGGGTGATAGCTTTCTTTGTGGGTTGGTGGTTTTCCTCGCAACAGCAGATCTCCATGGACTAAAGGGAAATCATTGATTTCCTGTTTGCCCAGGTTTTTTTTTGTTGTAAACACAAGAGTGACAAAATTATAAATAAATCTAGAAGTGTTAACCAAACTTTTCTTAATATTACTTTTTTAGATTTTACTCTGCCTCACCCCCCTTCATCCATCACATGCCAGAGATAATATTTATTGGTTTAATGAATAATAGACTCAAGGAAACAGCTAGTCTTATTTAATTTGTTGCCCATTTCTGCTACTTTTTAAAAAAATTCATTTTTAAATTGAAGCATAGTTGATTTTCAATATTGTGTTAATTTCTGCTGTACAGAAAGTGATTCAGTTTTACATGTATATATATGTACACACACACACATCCCTTTTTATATTCTTTTCCATTATGGTTTATCACAGGATATTGAATATAGTTCCCTGTGCTATACAGTAGGCCTTTGTTTATCCATTCTCTGTATCATAGTTTGCATCTGCTAATCTCAGATTCTCAATCCATCCCTCACCCACCCCTCTTGGAAACCACAATATTGTTCTCTATGTCTGTGAGTCTGTTTCTGCTTGATAGCTGCTTTGAAATAGCTACATTGTTTGTGCCCTTGAATAAAAGTCATTCTCAGGATAAACTGAGTCACTCTCATGTATAACTGTGTGGATCACAATAAATTGTGGAAAATTCTTAAAGAGATGGGAATACCAGACCACCTGACCTGCCTCTTGAGAAACCTGTATGCAGGTCAGGAAGAAACAGTTAGAACTGGACATGGAACAACAGACTGGTTCCAAATAGGAAAAGGAGTACGTCAAGGCTGTATATTGTCACCCTGCTTATTTAACTTATATGCAGAGTACATCATGAGAAACGCTGGGCTGGAGGAAACACAAGCTGGAATTAAGATTGCCGGGAGAAATATCAATAACCTGAGATATGCAGATGATACCACCCTTATGGCAGAAAGCTAAGAGGAACTAAAGAGCCTCTTGATGAAAGTGAAAGAGGAGAGCGAAAAAGTTGGCTTAAAGCTCAGCATTCAGAAA
>CM035281.1:3756078-3843306 GCA_020226075.1 Hydropotes inermis | reverse complement strand
CCATCTCTTTAAGAATTTTCCACAATTTATTGTGGAAAATTCTTAAAGAGATGGGAATACCAGACCACCTGACCTGCCTCTTGAGAAACCTGTATGCAGGTCAGGAAGAAACAGTTAGAACTGGACATGGAACAACAGACTGGTTCCAAATAGGAAAAGGAGTACGTCAAGGCTGTATATTGTCACCCTGCTTATTTAACTTATATGCAGAGTACATCATGAGAAACGCTGGGCTGGAGGAAACACAAGCTGGAATTAAGATTGCCGGGAGAAATATCAATAACCTGAGATATGCAGATGATACCACCCTTATGGCAGAAAGCTAAGAGGAACTAAAGAGCCTCTTGATGAAAGTGAAAGAGGAGAGCGAAAAAGTTGGCTTAAAGCTCAGCATTCAGAAAACTAAGATCACTGCATCCGGTCCCATCACTTCATGACAAATAGATGGGGAGACAGTGGCTGACTTTATTTTGGGGGGCTCCAAAATCATGGCAGATGGTGATTGCAGCCATGAAATTAAAAGACGCTTACTCCTTGGAAGGAAAGTTATGACTAACCTAGACAGCATATTGAAGAGCAGAGACATTACTTTGCCAACAAAGGTCTGTCTAGTCAAGGCTATGGTTTTTCCAGTGGTCACGTATGGATGTGAGAGTTGGACTATAAAGAAAGTTGAGCACTGAAGAATTGTTGCTTTTGAACTGTGGTGTTGGAGAAGACTCGTGAGAGTCCCTTGGACTGCAAGGAGATCCAACCAGTCCATCCTAAAGGAGATCAGGCCTGGGTGTTCATTGGAAGGACTGATGCTGAATCGGAAACTCCAATACTTTGGACACCTTATGTGAAAAGCTGACCCAAATTAAAAGACCCTGATGCTGGGAGGGATTGGGGGCAGGAGGAGAAGGGGATGACAGAGGATGAGATGGTTGAATGGCATCAGCGACTCTATGGACATGGGTTTGGGTAAACTCCGGGAACTGGTGATGGACAGGGAGGCCTGGCGTGCGGCAGTCCATGAGGTCACAAAGAGTCGGATGTGACTGAGCGACTAAACTGAAGCAAAGGTGCCTGGCATTAATATTAATGGATCTACCATGCAAATTAATGAGACTCTTACCAAGGAGCTCCCTCAACATGGTTGAAAACTCACTGAGGACAGAGTAGTCACAAGTATCCTGGTACCCTGGCTTGTTGCATCCTAGAGCAATGCCACGTTCAAGCAAGATTTGGGGCAGAGTTCAGTAGAGAAACTGCCACTTTGGGCAAGTTAAGCTTCTACTATACGTAATATTGTGCAATGAAAACACCAGCCCTTTCCTAGGTGTGATCAGGGGCAGGGATACAATGGGAGCAGTATGTAGTACTAACATGGTTATAGCCTCTCACCTCAGCTTTATTGTTGATCAAAGGTCATAACTGGTTTCCATGGACTTCCCTGGTAATTGAGTTGGTAAAGAATCTGCCTGCAATGCAATAGACCTGGGTTGGATCCCTGGATCAGGAAGATCCCCTGGAGAAGGGAATGGCAACCCACTCCAATCTTCTTGCCTGGATAATCCCATAGACAGAGGAGCCTGGTGAGCTACAGTCCATGGGTTCACAAAGAGTCAGATATGACTGATGCACATACCTGTGTATTTATACATCTGTTCTTTTTCAATTATACCTTTATCTTAGTGATGTTTATATGAGAACTTCCTAACAAGTGCACATAAATGATTTTATGCAGCTTAACTAGAAAATTTTTATGGAACTAACCAAGTTTTTGGAAAAAAAATGTGGTGCCTTTCTTCAGACTGTAATGGAATACATTCTAAAGTTATTTTATTTCTGATGTTTTAACATACTCATTAACTCTGACAGTGAATTCCAGTATACAAGGATGGGTTTCCAGTGACCATGACATTAACTTAAAGTTACCTCTCTGGTTATAGGCCAATCAGATGCTCTCATCTTAGAATCTGGAGTGCAGAGTGAGTGGAGATAGAGTCTGAGGATCTCAGATGCTGTTATATAACGTGCATAATCTAAACGCATGTGGCTGCTGAGGAGTCCTGTACCTTCCTTCCTTTCTTTCTAGTCCTATTTGTTCATCCTTTCCTTTGATATCCATAGTCACCCTCCTTATCATTCACTTTATTTCCTTGTCTGGGAAAGCTGACCTGAGTTATTTGCATATAAAAGGATAATAATTATTGTGGCATATATTGCTATTCATTTCATCAACAGTATTAAGCCCTCTAAGGGACATACAGAGGGCTTCCCCAGGTGGTGCTCGTCGTAAAGAACTTACGTGTCAATGAAGGAGACAGACGTGGTTTGAACCCTGGGTTGGGAAGATACCCTGGAGAAGGGCATGACAAGCTACTCCAATATTCTTGCCTGGAGAAACCCAAGGACAGAGAAGCCTGGCAGCCAACAGACCATAGTGTCCCAAAGAGTTGACATGACTGAAAGGCCTTAGCCCAGCACACATTCACCAGTAGCATGTTGGATATGCACTGGGTGTAATGTACTCTGTGTAGAATTTAAATAAGAAGAGTGACAACATACTGCCTTGTCATACTCCTTTCCCAATTTTAAACCGGTCTGTCGTTCCACGTCTGATTCAAACTGTTGCTTCTTGACTTGCATACTGTCGCTCTCAGAAGGCAGGTAAGGTGGTCTGATATCTCTTCAAGAATTTTACGATTTGTTGTGATCCGTATATACAGTCAAAGACTTTAGCATAGTCAGTGAAGCATATATTTTTCTGGAATTCTCTTGCTTTTTCTATGATCCAGTGTATGTTGGCAATTTGATCTCTGGTTCCTCTGCCTTTTCTAAATTCAGCTTGTCCTCATTAGTTATCTATTTTATGTATAACAGTGTGTATATGTCAATCTTAATTTCCCAGTTTACCCCTCCCCTGCCCCACTGCCTTGTAATGTTGCATTGTTTTACAAATAGAAACATACTCATAGTCTGTATGATTAAGGGAGAAAGAACTTTGATACATTTAGAAATAATTTTCTTTGTGAGGTTAAAATGGCTAGAAGATATTTAAGTGCCTCCTATAAGCTACCAATTAAAGTGAGGGGGAAAAAATAAAAGAAGAGCAGGACCTAGAACAATACTGACAGAAGATTCATTAAAAAAGTATCAACACTCATACACGTAACAAACACTCTACAGGTATTTAAGAGTGAGGGACACTTAGGATGGGTGCACAAGTTAATATTAAAAATAAGTAAACTAAAGAGCACAACTATGCACAGATGTCTTTATTCTAAATAGTAGCTGAACGCAGGTTAATGCTGTTACACTAAATGAATGAATATATTTATGTATCTAAATGCATTCTAAGAACTGTGAATTTGAAGTCAGGGATGAATAAAGGCAAAATCACTGTATTTAGTGGAATTATAATGTAGCATTCCCATGAGTAAATTTTAAAATATAGTTTGTGTTATTGGAGCTGAACCAATGCATGAGTGGTTTAGGGTAGAGTGTAGAACAATAAGTAAATATTTGGAGTATAGAGAATAAAATAACAATTGACACAGTTAGTTGACAATTATTTTAGAGCTTTTTTTTAAGCAAAAGTAAATGCAAACTCTAACTGGAGCATTTAACAGTTTAATTAAATGTTCTGCAGTCTACATAAACCTTTTTCTATGCACATTTGTGAAGTTCTGAGGCAAAAACCTGCTTGTTGAATCCTCAGGTCTTAGGAAATTCAAACAGTTCTCTGCACCAGATACGTTAGTCTCAGCAGTCTGGAAAGACAGAGTGACTGCTCCACTAGCTCTAACGTGGGTGTGACTATCCTTCCTTGCAGCCTGGTTTGGAACATAACACATGACATGTGGGCAAATCTTCTCCAGGCTCATCGTCCTCTGAACGAGAATGTGCGTGCTCAGCTGTGTCCGAGTCTTTGCAGCTCTATGGCCTGTAGCCCCAGCCTCCTCTGTCCGTGGGACTTTCCAAGCCAACACATTGGAGTGGGTTGCCATTTCCTTTTGCCTGTTCGTTAATAGTTGGTGTTTCTCATGATTCCACTCATAACTTCACTGCTTACTCAGTGCCTTATTACCCACTATCAATTTTAACTCATTTATATTTGATGACAGTCAAAGCTGTCAATCCCAGGCCTCTCTTCTGAGCTCCACACAGCATATTCTCGAGCATCTCACACGCCTTCAGAATCACCAAGTCAAAAGTGAGCTCATCACTCTTTACTCCATTTTCACAAATTTGATCTTTCTTCTAAGCTTCTTAATACATTTAATTCTGTGGAACAAAATGTAGCCTTCTGATATAAGGCGTAAAGGGCTTCCCTGGTGACTCAGTGGTAAAGGATCTGCCTCCAATGCAGGGGCCTCAGGAGGTGTGCGTTTCATCTCTGCATCGGGAAGATCCCCTGGAGGAAGGTGGCAATCCACTCCAGTGCTCTTAGCTGGGGGATCTCAGGGGCAAAGAGCCTGGTGGGCTCAGTCTCGGGGGTCGCAAAGAGCTGGACACGACTGAAACAAGTTAGAGTGCACACAGAAGATGTAAAATGCCTCCATTTGAAAGAAAATGATTCCCCTCTTACAAAAGAGCTAAAAGCTGATATCCCTGGACAAACGGCACCTGTGATCTCTGTGGTTACGCACAGACTCAGGTTTCATTCAGTCATTAGGGTGACCCCTTCGCATTGTCTGCATCCAGCTAGGAGCACGGAGGCTGCATGACTCCGTGAAGGGTTCACATCACTTCTGCTTATTTGTCAGTGTCAAGAAGCAGACACACCTTTTACTGTTTCACAGCTATAAGTTTCAAAACTCCCAGATTTTATAATTGTTCTCTGTACTTTCTGTCTCTTCAGGCAAGCAAGCTGAAGTGAAAATTTGTATCACATTTCACTGCACACATGTGCCTAACACAATATATAGAATATGAAGTTTACACATTTTGATGTATTAATAAATATGTATGTATTTTTCTCCTCAATGATTGGTTCTAAAACTATGGGTATCTATTCTATACAGGCAATACCCTAGAAGCTTGGGATGTATTCACGAATAAGAAAAACTGTTGCCACATGAAAGTAATACATTAAAGAATGAAGACAAGAAATACACAAATAAATCAATATATATCACTTGGTAATGTTATGGATAAGGGTAAGGAAGACAGAATTGCAAGACAGGAATGTTTTGTTTATATAAACTTTTCAACAAAGATCTCTTGGAAAGTGTGGCATATGGGACATCCCTGGTGGTCCGGTGGTTAAAGCTCCACGCTTCCAAGGCAGGGGACATAGATTCGATCCCTGGTCAGGGAATTAAGATCCCACATGCTGCATGATGCAGCCAAAAAACAAACAAAAAAATAACAAAAGAAAGAAAGTGTGGCATGTGAATAAAGACTGTCTAAAGGGTGGGAGACGATGAACTATGCAGATATCCTAGCAAAGAACATCTTCTGTAGAGAGAACAACAAGTACGAAGGTCCTGAGGAAAAAACACACTTTCTGCTTCCATGCTGTAGTAAGGAGCTGGTGCATCAATGCAGAATGAAGGAGGTAGAAACTATGCTTAAATGAGATCAGAAGAGTAGCAAGAACCCTGATGTTAAAAAGTTCGTGGACCCCAGAGCATTTCACTCTGGATTAGGTGAAAGTATTAAAGTGTTTGAGCAAAGGAGTGCAGAGATCAGATAAATGCTGCAGTATCAGGACATTGCTGTATGGAGAACAAATTACAGACAAGGAAAGGCAGGAGGGAGACCGGTGATGAGGTCATCACAGTCACAGTGATGAATGGTGATGGCAACTTAAATGGGGATGAGGCAGTAGAAGAAATAACATGGCCTATATTCTAGATATATCTTGAAAGTAGAGAACTGGAAGCTACCAGAAGACTGGAAGCAAAATATGGTTGTGACGTGAAAGAGAAAGAAAGGAGTCACTGGGAGTTCTACTATTTTAGGTTTGATAGTGTAGTCATTAACATAGTTCACCAAAGATTCCTGAGTGTCCCTGAACCAATGCAATATCTTTCCTGTTTTTGATATATAAGAAGAATGAACTCTGCTTGTTTGCCTTTGGATATGGTCACATGATGGTCTTTAGCTACTGAAATATGACAATTGATACCTTTTACTGGCATCCCTAAATGTCTCTCATCCTTTGTATGATTAACCAAATACCCTTTTTGACTCTGCCAAAACTGGCAGTGTCATAAATATTGGTTACTTCCTCAGTCTGAATTCTGGAGTGAGAACAGCATGGGCCAGAGCTCCAAGCCTACCCTGAAGCTGAAGAAGTGTGAGAGAGAAAACAGTTGATTCACCAAAATTCTGCAGGCTATTTTTTTCCGCAGTATATCTTAGGCCATGTATAATCAATATATTTGGGCAACTGGAAAGACAAGATATTTATTTATCAAAGATTGGAGTAAATAGGAGAGAGAATCAGAAATTTGATTAGTAAGGTTCAATTGTGGCTGAATCTGTCAGAAATTCAAGTACATATGTCACAAAGAGCATAGAGCTTTGGCTAGAGCACTTGATTGGTTGGAGATTAAAAATCAGAATCTGTCAGGACTGAGTATTTAGATATATAAGATTTGCACAAAATAACTTAGTGAGTGCAAGTAGATAAGAATAGAGATTCTAAGGCATAAGCCTATGGCATGTTATTATTTAAAAGTCAGAAAGAGAAGGAGGAAATAGAAATGAAGCCTGGAAAGGAATTACCAATAATGTAGAATGGATATTGTCTTAGAAGTTAAAAAAAGAAATGTGTTAAAATGGAGGAAATGATAAGAATGTTATGTGCTACTGACAATTTAAATATGATGGAATTTAACAATTAACCATTGGTTTTAGCAATGTGGAGATCATTAAAAAGCCTTTGTCCCTAGAGTGGCCAAGAAAACATCTGTTCAAGCGGTTTCTAAGGAGACTGGGAGAAGGATTGAAGATATGAAGTTTATGTACTCTGAGGGAAATATTTTGCTCAAAATGTTATCTGAAAAAAAATGGAAGCAGTATCTGAAATTAAATGTAACTAGAGAGAACATTTTCATCATGAAGGATGTTGTAGCATATGAAGCGGCTGTGAATGATCTAGCAGAAAGAAAAATATTGATGATGCATGAGAGAGAGAGCACAACTGTGGGAAGAATGTCACCCAGTTGACAAAAAGGGTTACTACTTAATATACTTATTTCATATACTTTTGTATCCTTGTCTGGAAAATCTCATGGACAGAGGAGCCTGGTGGGCTGCAGTCCATGGGGTCGCAAAGAGTCGGCCACGACTGAGCGACTAACATTGTGTCTATATTTAGTCTATTTATTTTAGCACATGCACACTTCATCCAGTAAGTTAAAGGCGTTCATGAAAGTGATTATTGGTATAGCCATGGGCTCTCAGAGGAAACGTGAACAATACGGGGACAGATGGAGGTAGGCGGGTATATGTAATGCTGAATGCATGTGGATGTTCTTTTCTGCTTCCTTCTCTTCCTTCAGTTAAGATAGGAAGTGACATACTCAACTTAGAGAGAGGATGCTGGTGATTTGAGAAGATGTGGAAGTCTTCTGAAAATATAGGAGCACATGGTCTCTTAGCCCATTGCCTAAGACTCCTTTCTTCCAATGCAGGGGCTGCAGGTTTGATCCCTGGCCAGGGGACTCGGGGGCTCCCTTGCTGGCTCAGTGACAAAGACTCCGCCTGCCAAGCAGGAGATGCAGGTTTGATCCCTGAGTCGGGAAGATCCCATGGAGTAGGAAACTGCAACCCACTCCACTATTCTTGCCTGGAGAATTCCATGGACAGAGGAGCCTGGTGGTCTGTAGTTCATGGGGTTGCAAACAGTGGGACATGATTTAGCAACTAAAATGACAACCACACAACAGGGAACTAAGATCCCACATGCCTAGCAGTTCAGCCAAAAGAAAAAAAAATATGTGGGAGCATGAGAGGATGAAGAAACGTAAATCAGAATATTAGACAGAATGTTAAAGTTACTGATTGTGAATTCAAGTCATCATGGTCATCAGAGTTGCATGTTGTAGGTTTTTTTTATTTTTTCCTCTAATCCCAAGTCAGCTATATGGTACAGATGCAGAGTTGACAGAGCAGCCCTTGGAGCCTGCATTGTTATATTGTCATGGAGAGCATAGGCAAGAAAAGAATGGAATCTGACCTGAGTAAGCAGAACAGAGGCCTAAAGCTATGAAAGACCATGCAAATTAGTGGGATCAGTGGATTGTTAGTTCAAGATGGGGGAATGAATTGTTTGATGCATATACTGTTATAGGCAGGGAAGAAAATATTTACTAGTTGATCATCTGGCAGTTGATAGTAGGAAAGATAGTAGTCACAGTTCTTGACAATTTTTCTCCTTGTTTTTCCTATTGATAATGAAATGGCAAATAATTTTGATGACAATAAAATATCAGTACAGACTTGCTCAGCAATCACAAACCCCCGCTGAAGAAGGAAATATTACAAGTGTTAAATATGTCATGATTGCTCAATTCTTATAGTTAAATGCCTTATGGACTATTTGCCTTCACAATTCCTCAATTCCATTCTCATTTTGTGAAAGTGATTGCTGTTAGTAACAGAAAAGAAAGCCTTAGGGGAAGAAAATAATCTTTTCCATGCCTATTTAATTCTAAGCTCTATATGTTTTAGAGAAGAATAAACCAATACACACAAAACAGCTATTTAAATTAATGAGCCCTGCCAATTATGGTCTAAATACTTGTAACTAAATATACTTTATTTTATTCATAAAAACTTGGAAATAATTACACCAAGAATCCTTGAAAATAAATTGCTAATTTCCAGCATGCATATAATTTCCTCTTGCATCTTATCATTTAAACCATGAAATGTTTCTGTATTTATATAAATATACATGTATATTTCTTGCAAAAAATGTTCTAAAAGAAGGCAAATACTGATAAGGTAAGTAGTTTTCTATTTAATGAGAACATGGAGCAAAAACTGAAATATAAAACTGAGTGAGAAATAAAAGGATGAATTTATCCAATGTATGGATAATTAAACCCACTTTTTTTTTCCCTCTCATGAAAAATAATTTAAGTCCACTTGTAAATGGAAGCCATATTATACTGTGAATGAATGAAATACACCTGGGATAAAATTGTGTCTTCAAACAATTATTATGGGATATTCTCTAAGCCTTAATTTTATCATTTATAAAATAAGAAAATATATCTCTTCCTGTCTTGCTATCAGTTTTTGTTGTTCAGTTGCCAAGCCATGTCCGACCCTTCGCGACCCCATGAACTGCGGCATGCCAAGCTTCTCTGTCCCTCACCATCTCTCAGAGTTTGCCCAAGTTCATGTCCAATGAATCTGTGATGCCATCCAACCATCTCATCCTCTGTCACCTTCTTCTCCTTATGCCTTCAGTCTTTCCCAGCATCAGGGTCTTTTCCAATGAGTCAGCTGTTCGCAATGCTCTCTTTAAAAGGATTTAAAATTTACAGAGAATTAATAAATATCTTTAGGTATACTTTTACTTAATGTTAAATGAGGTTTCAATTTAGGGTTTAAAAATATCCAGTATTTAATTTACTCTGTATTGACTGTTGTTTACCTTAAGCCAGCACTTAATATACTAACTCTGAAATATTTTGCTAAAAGTTTCAAGATTCAAATAATCTCAGAGGAAAGTCTTATTTGTTATACTGTATATAGAGAAAAGAAAAACAGTAAAAACATACAGCTAGATGAAATTTTTTGTAATCAAAATGCCCATGTAATTGGCAATTGGAGCATTCATTCCCCAAAAGACACTCCTCAACTCTGCACATTAGAATAGCCATATAGTGATGCAGGTTAGTCTCTTCTTGAAACTTACATAAATGGAATCATATTGCTATATGCAAACTTCCGTCTTTTTTGGCCTCTATTTTGTTTCTGAATTTCATCTATGTTCTTGAATATAATGTATTCCATTTTTTCTTTTAATTATATTACTTCACTGGATGCATATACCAAATACTATTTGTGCTTTCTTATGTTGATGGGAAATAGATGGGGAGACAGTGGAAACAGTGTCAGACTTTATTTTTTGGGGCTCCAAAATCCCTGCAGGTGGTGACTGCAGCCATGAAATTAAAAGATGCTTACTCCTTGGAAGGAAAGTTATTATCAATCTAGACAGCATATTAAAAAGCAGAGACATTAATTGCCAACAAAGGTCCATCTGGTCAAGGCTATGGTTTTTCCAGTGGTCATGCATGGATGAGAGAGTTGGACTGTGAAGAAAGCTGAGTGCCAAAAAATTGATGCTTTTGAACTGTGGTGTTGGAGAAGACTCTTGAGAGTCCCTTGGACTGCAAGGAGATCCAACCAGTCCATCGTAAAGGAAATCAGTCCTGGGTGTTCATTGGAAGGACTGATGCTGAAGCTGAAACTCCAGTATTTTGGCCACCTAATGCAAAGAGTTGACTCATTGGAAAAGATGCTGATGCTGGGAGGGATTAGGGGCAGGAGGAGAAGGGGATGACAGAGGATGAGATGGTTGGATGGCGTCACCGATTTGATGGACATGAGTTTGAGTAAACTCCGGGAGTTGGTGATGGACAAGGAGGCCTGGCGTGCTGAGATTCATGGAGTCGCAAAGAGTCGGACATGACCGAGTGACTGAACTGAACCGATGTTGATGGAGATTTGGGTTCGTGCAAATGATCAAGTTTTAAATCTCATTATTCACATTTACATCTACTATTGTTTTAATTACCTTCTATTCCTCTCCTTGGTGAGGGAGGGATTATTGTTGAGAGTTCTGGAGATGGATGAACCTAGGACATTGTAAAATGGACTCATGAGATGACAGAAGCTTATTAGTCTCATACACTCATGAAATGAGGAAGGAGCATGTGTAGTACGATTTTACCTAGAAGTTTTACTCAGGTGCAAAGTAAATGACCAGGGACCGTGTGAGGCAGATTTAGCAGTATCTGGAGGTTGGCTGACCTCTAGCTCCCAAGGAAGACATCATCAGCTTCTTTGGAAAATGTGGACTGACAGGGGTCTGAAACCTGCTCCTCAAAGATAAACAGGAACTGTGCCTGGTCCCCTTGATATGGAGGGATTTTGGCTGGGGGACCTTCCCAAGGGAGCAGAGGGGGAAGTGTAACTTGCAGCTAGTCTATTCGACATGTTCTTGGTTTCACAAGCTGTCAAGACAACATGTGATGTTGGCCTTTAGTTTGTCTTACGCCACAATAATCCATCCAGTAAAATTTGTAATTTTTCCATATGGCAATTTGATTTCTTTTATTGAAAAACAGATATGTGCTACACAGTCTTATCACTTGTTTCATGAATCAATTAATCTTTCTTGTGCATGTGCATTTTTAGAAGTTTTTGTTTATCATTACTGTACTTGATAATTCTTATTTTAAGAATTCAACTTCTGTTTCAAAATATATTTTGATGTCTTACTGAATCCTTCAGTTTTTATTTCCTTGTTCAAGTTTACCTTGATTATGCCTGGACATTTGTATTTGCATATTTGTTTATGTGGTTCAGTTGCTAAGCCCTGTCCAGCTCTGAAACTCCATGGACCGCAACCCCCGGGTTCTCCTGTCCTTCACTATCTCTTGCTCAAATTCATATAAATTGAATCAGTGATGCTATATAACCATCTAATCTTGTGCCACTACTCTCTCCTTTTGCCTGCAATCTTTCCCAGGATCAAGGTTTTTCAATGAGCTGACTCTGCATCAGATGGCCCAAGTACTGGTACTTCAGCCTCAGCATTAATCCTTCCAATGAATATTCAGTGTTGATTTCCTGTAGGATTTACTAGTTTGATCTCCTTGCAATACAAGAGTCTTCTCCAACAGCACAGCTTGAAAGCATCAATTCTTCATCACTCAGCTTTCTTTGTGGTCCAACTCTCACATCCATACATGATTACTGGAAAAAAAAAACATAGCTTTGACTATATGGACCTTTATTGGCAAAGTGATGTCTCTTCTTTTTAATATGCTCTCTAGGTTTGTCAGCTCGCCTTCCAAGCAGCAAGTATCTTTTACTTGCATACCTGTAATCACCATCTGCAGTGACTTCGGAGCCCAAGAAAATAAAACCTGTCACTGTTTCCACTTTTCCTCCTTCTATTTGCATGAAGTGATGGGACAGGATGCCATGATCTTAGTTTTCTGAATTTGAGTTTTAAGCCAGCTTTTTGACTCTCCTCTTTTACCTTTATCAAGAGACTTTTTAGTTCATTTTTGCTTTCTGCCAAAAGAGTGATATCTGCTTATCTGAGGTTGCTTATATTTCTCCTGGCAATCTTGATTCCAGCTTGTGAGTCATCCAGCCTGGCATTTCACATGATATATTATTCATAGAAGTTTAGTAAGCACGGTGGCAATATACAGCCTTGACGTATATTGCCCCAACTTGGTTGTTCCAAGTCCGGTTCTATCTGTTTCTTCTTGATAGGCATACAGGTATCTCTGGGGACAGATAAAGTGGCCTGGTATTCCCATCTGTTTAAACATTTTCCAGTTTGTTGTGATCCACACAAAGACTTTAGCATAGTCAATGAAGCAGAAGCAGATATTTTTCTGGAATTCCTTTGCTTTCTCTATAATCCAACAAATGTTGGCATTTTGATAAATGGATAATTTATCAATTTCAAACACAGTAACCTATTTGAATTTTGATTCTGACCATATTCAATTTATAGATCAGCTGTAGGAAAATTGAAAATATCAACTTTTCAACTTATGAATTTGACACAATAACATGGAGAAGAGTTTATGAAATAAGACATGATATAGATCTTCTCCTGTAGTGTATATGTTGTACCATTCAGATCTTTCTGTTTTACATAAAGCCTAATCCATAAAAGAACTCTCAAGGTGGTGGTTCTAAGACAAACAAACAAACAAAAAATACAACAGAAGGGTAAAACCTGCTACAGTTCTTTCTCATAAAACAGATCCAACTAAGTCATTGATTTTCATTATTTCCCCTCACCATCAGCCAATCTAGATTTCCCTTAGAATCAGTCAGGACTTTAGCAAATCTAGTTACCTGATGGAGGGTCTCAGATTTTATCCTCAAGAGACTGGAAATCCTTTGCTTTACCCTTTTTAGTCTGAGGTTGCTACACTGTCTATTTGTAGTAATCACTCCATGAGGAACATAAAGAAATTAATCCCTTGAATTCTGTATTTATTCTTTGCAGATTTCTGTCTTGTAGCAACCTTAGCTCTTTAGGTTACTTAGAACAACTCGATCCACATCTTAACTCATTTTCTTTGCTTTTTAGTTTTTTAGCATGAACAAATGACTGTATGGTAGTCACAACTTCAGGTTCAGTGGAACTCTTACCGTACCCCACCCCCCACCAAGTGAAATAAGCCATCATCCAGGAACAAGTAGTTCCAATTTGGTACAGCCTAAGTCATCAGGACAGAGTGCATATGTTTTGCAAGAATTGTGGAATTGACATGATGTTTGTACCCTTTGCTTGCTCAACCCATGTAAATATATGTTTGGATGCAGCTACATATATAGATTGTTGATACAATGTAAATATTACCTATAAGAGGACAGTACCTGAAATTTCAGAAAGTGGACCAAATGCTTTAAGCTATGTTTTTTTTTTTTTAATTGAACATTCCACCATTCTGTTAGTCAACCTATTTTCATTGATATAGTAGCTGAGAGGACAGGTGGTCCTTGTGACCGTGAACCTATAGTCCCCTCCCTTTAACCAGAAAGCCACTCTCGAGCTGGAACTATTTCATTCAAGATCCCATGCTGTTGTACTGGCCAGCTCCTAAACCTTCAGGTGTCTGTAGTTGCAGATTGACTGCAAACAGGATAGACAAACCCACATCAAGAGTAGATGTCAACTTTGATAAGAAAAAAGCGCTGGTCCTGTAAAATGTCTGGCTGGATTCCTAAGCAGATGGTGAAATAATATGGGCTCAGTTTTGATCTCTGCTATTGGCATATAGGATGATCAGCAAGGACAATGGCAGAAATAGCCTCAGTGAAAAGATTATCTTTGAGGCCACTGTGCCAGGTTGAGAAACACAGCATTAGAGAGACAATTTGCCTTATGAATTCATAATTATCACTAGGTGAGAAATTCCATTCGCAATCACAACATGAGGACTAAGTAGTTCATGTACATTAAGTTTTGTCTCCACTTTTATTAAATAGGATATTACCATTTCAAATGGAAAATCTGAGTTTTCTCTACAATAGGAAAGGATTATAATTGATATGAAGGATGTGCTTTTAAAGCAAAAGAAAAAGTGTTCAACTGTTCCATAAGAGCTCTACAAGAGAATATAAAAAGAAATCCATACTTTTATTTTAGTAGGTTAGTAGCTTCATAGAAGATGGACACAGTGTATTATAATAGAAGGTTATTCATAGTCTAGGCCTTTAGAAATCATTAACCTTTAGGATGTACAGAATGCTCGGAGGCTGATCAAAGCAAACTCACTTAAGTTATTGAGTAAGTATGTTCATGGACAGATGATATAAAAGGGAGGTAGCTCCAAATAGGAAGGAAATGAAACATATCTTGCAATAAATTATGTCAAATAAAATACCTTCACATCTTGACAATGGGTGACTTTGACTGATGGATTCTGCTGTGGTTTATGTGTCTTCCAACTAGCTAATACTCATCAGCTGTGAGCAGAATTGGACTTTCTGCAGTCTATTGACTCTTCTTTTCCAAATATAGCAGTTATTTGTATCATTGAAGACTGCAGTTCCTTGAAAGATAATTTATTGAGAGTGAGAAAATGATAGCTTGTGTTTATGTCTCCTCATCTATCTCAAAATTAGTGCTTAATTTGTTTTATTATTTTTAAAATTCCTGTTTAGAAAGAGTAACCCCAAAGCACATTTCATGTACTTGTATATGCCAAGTGTTATGAGCTGTAATCTAATTTTGGAAGGCAAGAGCCCAAAGGAGAGGGTAGTAGAAGGTCAGTGAAAGGAAAAGTATTGGGGCAGTATTGAAAAAAGAAAAAAAAAAAACTGAGTTCAATAATTAAATAATTTAATGTATTTGGAAAGAACCGCTATCATAGACTCTTCTCAGAGACCCATGCTGTTGTCAGTGAAATTAGAGACTAGAGCTACTACAGTGAGAAATGCATTTAACATTTTAAAATCCAACTGTTTCCAGGACTTCCCTGGTGGTCTGATAATTAAGACTTCACGTTCCAGGGCAGGGAGTGTGGGTTTGATCTCTGGTTGGAGAGCTGAGACCCCATATGCTAAAAAACCAAAACATGAAACAGAAGCTACATTGTAACAAATTCAATAAAGACTTCAAAAAAAAAAAAAAAAACCTTTAAATAAATAAAATCCAATTGTTCTCAAACACTTCTGACTATACTCCAGACATTTGTCTTTTCCTGTATACTTGATAACAAGTGTTTACAGTAAATCCCCTGTGAACAAATGTGTTCCATTTGGAGAGCATGCTTGTGAGCTCAATTTGTTCATGAGTCCAACAAAGTTAGCCTAGGTACCCAACTAACACAAACGGCTATATAGTATGGTATTGCACTAGGTCTATGACACTTTTCACACAAATAATCCATAAAAAAAACAAGCACAAAAAATAAAGAAAACATTTTCCACCCTGCAGTGCGGTACCTTCAAAAGAACAGTAGTATAGTGCAACAGCTGGCCTCCAGGGGCTGGCGTCCAGTGAGCAGGCAAGAAAAGTTATTGACTAAAGGAAGGACAGGAGGTGGGAGATGGCAGAGCTGAAGGATCGTTGATGGTAGGAAGGCAAGCTGTGATTTCAGACATTCGTGCCGATGGCACAGGTTCGGGTTCCTTGCTGGAGTGAACTGCATGCTTGTATCTTTAAAAGTTCACAACTTGAAAGTTCCTATGTAAGGGAATTACTGCATTTTCTTATGAGCTTTCCTCATCTTTCACTGCTCTCCATGGTCCTCCCCAGCTGTAATTCTCATTGTTTCTAAAGATAGTACAGTCTTAGGGTGGATCCTGCATCATTCTGAATGATAAATATGTGAACTGTTGAGAGAGAAAGTATATCCCAGTAGCAGAAGAGAAACCAGAAGTAATTGGCTTGAGAAACCTTCAGGGCTTCATTCTTTTATAGTTTCCTAGTGTATAGCAATAGATGATGAGGAATTTGTTTACCACAGGTTTCCTTGTGTATGGGAAGATCTTGACTCCCTTGTAATAAATGAGATAAATCACAGATCTCTGTTGACTTGTAGGTGTAACTCCATTCCCAATGTGTCCTAGAGAGGATGCTTATGTGAATCTTGAAGGTAACAAGGCATAGACTAGAAAATTAACTATGGAAAAACAAATATTTCAGAAACAAAGGGAAATACATATGTTGCATTATGACACTGAGGACTTCTGTTATTACTACTGACGTTATAGTGAAGAAGAAGTCACGGTAGCAACATAAACACAAATGTAAACTGTTAGTAAGCCGTTAATAATACAACTTCAAGCCAATACCATTTAAGGATGAAAAGGTGAACAACAGGAGTAAATATTGGGTGGCTTCAAGAGACTTATTAAAACTTCATATCTAAGGGAATGGTGGGACTTCTGAGGAATGAAATTGTGGTATATGAGGGAGAACAGAATGTGTCTTCTGGCAAGCATAACCAGATGTATCTCTGCAATAATAGGCAGTCAGCGACAGGGCATTCCTGCCAAGCAGCAGGAACATAATCAATTTCAAAATATCAACATTAGTTCAGGAATTGCAAGCTCACTGGTGAAGATAAAGTGAAGAGTTTCAGGGAAGAAGACAGAGAAAAATTAATTTATATAGAGCTTTAAAATTGTGGCTGCCCAATTACAACTACATAGCATGCTTTGAAATATTCCTTATGAACAGGATAGGTAGTGTTTATTTAGACTTGGATGGCACACTGGTTTGTTTAAAAACATCCTCCAAGTAATTCTATTATTCATCAAGTAACGAGAATTATTGGACTGGAAAGGAACCATATCTAAAAAGAAAGCCTTGTGTATTAAATTTAGAGTTTTGCACATAAAAGCTCTAGAGAGACCTTGAAAAGCTTTAGTTGGGTAAATTCTTATTTTGGTGTGAAGGTTCAGTTGTAACAACTTTATCGCATATACAAGAAAATAGCAGGAGAAATGACAAAGGCCTCATGCCCCATAGTAGGGAAGGCATAAAAAGAGAGAATGTAAGAGGAAATTAGCAGTCAAGGTGGATTTGCCAAGAGCCACTAGAGCTTCACAAAGTGTTTACTGAGTAGTCCTTAGTTCAAAGAGTGTATAAAAATAGTCATTGCACAACTAATTAAAATGTCCTGAAATCATACTGGTCATAAAAAAAGAAATTTTATGGAGTTTTCAAATTTTACAGTAATTTAAGAATTTTCAAGACCAGCTTTAGAGTCATGTATGGATGTGAGAGTTGGACTGTAAAAAAAGCTGAGCACTGAAGAATTGATGCCTTTGAACTGTGGTGTTGGAGAAGACTCTTGAGAGTCCCTTGGACTGCAAGGAGATACAACCAGTCCATCCTGAAGGAGATCAGTCCTGGGTGTTCATTGAAAGGACTGATGCTGAAGCTGAAACTCCAATACTTTGGCCACCTGACGCAAAGAGCTGACTCACTTGAAAAGACCCTGATGCTGGGAAAGATTGAAGGCAGGAGAAGGGGACAGCAAAGGATGAGATGGTTGGATGGCATCACCAACTCAATGGACATGAGTTTGGGTGGACTCCAGGAGTTGGTGATGGACAGTGAGGCCTGGTGTGCTGCAGTCCATGGGGTCGAAAAGAGTCAGACACAAGAACTGAACTGAACTTAGTCACAGCAAAACTAAGTCAGGGGAAGTTCAGAAACTTCTTATACTTCCTGATCCATACATCTATAACTTCCCCCATTCTCAACATCCCCCAACAGAGTGGTACATTTGTTACAAGTGATGAACCTATATTGACACATTATTGCCATCCAAAGTCCACAGTTTACATTAGGAATTACTCTTGGAGTTGTACAATTTGTGGGTTTGAACAAATGGATAATGACATGTATCAAACATTATCATGTCATATAGAGTAGTTTTACTAACTAAAAATTATTTGTGTTCTTCCTATTTATCTCTCCCTCTCCCCTAACCTTGGCAATCACTGATCTTTTTATTGTCTTCACAGTTTGCTTTTTCTAAGATGTCATATATTTGGAATCATACAGTACATAGCCTTTTCAGTTTGGCTCCTTTCACTTAATTATGTGAGTTGAAATTTTCTCTGTGTCTTTCATGCCTTGGTAGCTTGTTTCTTCTTGGCCCTGAATAGTATTCCACTGTCTGGGTGTACCAGTTTATTTCAGTTCAGTCTCTCAGTCGTGTCCACCAACCCCATGAACCACAGTACACCAGGCCTTCCTGTCCATCATCAACTCCTGTAGTTTACTTAAACTCATGTCCATCGAGTTGGTGATGCCATCCAGCCATCTCATCCTCTGTCGTCCCCTTCTCCTCCTGCCCCCAATCCCTCCCAGCATCAGGGTCTTTTCCAATGAGTCAACTCTTTGCATCAGGTGGCCAAAGTATTGGAGTTTCAGCTTCAGCATCAGTCCTTCCAATGAACACACAGGACTGATCTCTTTTAGGATGGACTGATTGGATCTCCTTGCAGTTCAAGCAACTCTCAAGAGTCTTCTCCAACACCACAGTTCAAACGCACCAATTCTTCTGCGATTAGCTTTCTTTATACATCTACAAAAGGACGTTTTAGTTGTTTCCAAGTTTTGACAATTATGACAATTATCAATAGAGTTGCTATAAACAGCTATGTGCAGTGCTTGTGGGCATAAGTTTTTAACTCATTATAGTAAAACCAAAAACTCTGAATGTTAGATCTTATGGTAATTCTATATATAATTTTGTAAGAAACCACTAGATTGTTTTCTAAAGTGACTGAATCTTTCTGCACACCCATCGACAGTCAATGACAGCTTTCTTGTTTCACATCCTTATCAGCATTTGGTTTCAGTGTTTTGAATTTTGGCCTTTCTGATGTATAATGATACCCTTTTTATATTTTAATGGCCTCATGATATATGATATCAAGCTTCTTGTTATATGTGTATTTGCCATCCATATATTTTCTTTCCTGTGATATTGGTTAAGTTTCTCACTGCATTTTTTTAAATGAATAATCAGTTTGCTTGTCTTCTTATTGCTGAGTTGAAGAGTTCTTTGTATATTTTGAGTAACAGTCCTTTACCAGATATGTCTTTTGCATGTTTTTTTAATTTGTGACTTGACTTCTCCCTCTCTTGACTATGTTGTACAAAGTAATCTTTTTGAAATATTCAATGGGCTTAAGTTCATCCATTCTTTCTTTCACGAATCATGTCTTTGGTGTTTTATTTTAAAAGTCATCACCATACTCAAAGTCATCTAGATATTCTCTTATGCTATCTTCTAGGAGTCTTAAAGTGTATGTTTTACATTTAGGTCTGTGATCCATTCTGAGTTAATTCTTGTGAAATAGATAAGTCTCTGTCTATGCTATTGCTTCTTCTTATTGCTGTTGTTCTTCTTTCTACATGAGGTCCTCTGTTCAGAAACCATTTCCTGAAAAGCCATCTTTTTTCTATTGTATAGTCTTTGCTCCTTTGTCAAAGATAAATTGACTACCTGTATGTGAGTCTATTTCTAGCTCTCTGTTCTGTTTCACTGATCTATACTTATTCCTTCCCCAACATTACAGACGCTTGATTACTGTGGCTTTATAGTAATTCATGAAATCAAGTAGTGACAGTTATTCAGCTTTGTTCTTCTCGTCAACATTATTGACAATTCTTAGTCTTCTGCCTGTCCATATAAACTTTGGGATCCCAGAAAGTTATTACATGTATATTGATCTTGAAAAAAACTGCTGGGATTTTTTTGATATTACAATGAATCTATAGACCAACTTAGGAAAAAAACTGTACTTTGGCAATATTAAGATATTCTCAGTTCAGTCAGTTCAGTCAGTTCAGTCGCTCAGTTGTGTCCAACTCTTTGCAAACACATGGACTGCAGCATGCCAGGCCTCCTTGTCCATCACCAGCTCCTGGAGTTTACTCAAATGCATGTCCATTGAGTTGGTGATGGCATCCAATCATCTCATTCTCTGTCATCCCCTTCTCCTCCTACCTTCAATCTTCCCCAGCATCAGAGTCTTTTCAAATAAGTCCGTTCTTCGTGTTAGGTGGCCAAAGTATTGGACCTTCAGTTCAGCATCAGTCCTTCCTATGAATATTCAGGACTGATCTCCTTTAGGATGGACTGGTTGGATCTCCTTGCAGTTCAAGGGACTCTCAAGAGTCTTATCCAACACCACAATTCAAAGGCATCGGCTCTTCGGCACTCAGCTTTCTTTATAGTTCAACTCCCACATCCATACATGACTGCTGGAAAAATTCCAGCTTTGACCCGATGGACCTTTGTTGGCAAAATAATGTCTCTGCTTTTTAATATGCTGTCTAGGTTGGTCATAACTTTTCTTCCAAGGGACAAATATCTTTTAATTTCATGGCTGCAGTTACCATCTGCAATGATTTTGGAGACCCCCAAAATGAAGTCTGTCACTGTTTCCACTGTTTCCCCATCTATTTGCCATGAAGTGATAGGACCAGATGCCATGATCTTAGTTTTCTGAATGTTGAGCTTTAAGCCAACTTTTTGACTCTCCTCTTTCACTTTCATCAAGAGGCTCTTTAGTTCTTATTTCTACCATAAGTGTGCTATCATCTGCATATCTGAGGTTATTTGATATTTCTCCTGGCAGTCTTGATTCCAACTTGTGAGTTATCTGGCCTGGCATTTCACATGATGTACTCCATACAACGTTAAATACACAGAGTGACAGCATACAGCCCTGACATACTCCTTCCCAATCTTGACCCAGTCCATTGTCCCAGGTCTAGTTGTAACTATTGCTTCTTGTTCTGCATACTGGTTTCTCAGGAGACAGGTAAGGTAGCCTGATATTTCTCTCTCTTTAAGAATTGTCCACAGTATATTTTTAATCCACACAGTCAAAAGTTTTAGTGTAGTAAATGAAGCAAAAGTAGATGTTTGTTTCCATAATTCTCTTGCTTTTTTTATGATCCGATGGGTGTTGACATCTAGCTTGTACATCTAGAGGTTTTTTTTTTTTTTTTTCATTTATTTTTATTAGTTGGAGGCTAATTACTTTACAATATTGTAGTGGTTTTTGTCATACATTGAAATCAATCAGCCATGGTTTTACATGTATTCCCCATCCCAATCCCCCCTCCCACCTACCTCTCCACCCCATCCCTCTGGGTCTTCCCAATGCACCAGGCCCGAGCACTTGTCTCATGCATCCAACCTGGGCTGGTGATCTGTTTCACCCTAGATAACATACATGTTTTGATGCTCTTCTCTCAAAACATCCCACCCTCGCCTTCTCCCACAGAGTCCAAAAGTCTGTTCTGTACATCTGTGTCTCCTTTTCTGTTTTGCATATAGGGTTATCATTAACATCTTTCTAAATTCCATATATATGCATTAGTATACTGTAATGGTCTTTATTTTTCTGGCTTCCTTCACTCTGTATAATGGGCTCCAGTTTCATCCATCTCATTAGAATTTATTAAAATGAATTCTTTTTAATGGCTGAGTAATATTCCATGGTGTATATGTACCACGGCTTCCTTATCCATTCATCTGCTAATGGGCATCTAGGTTGCTTCCATGTCCTGGCTATGATAAACAGTGCTGCGATGAACATTGGGGTGCACGTGTCTCTTTCAGATCTGGTTTCCTTGGTGTGTATGCCCAGAAGTGGGATTGCTGGGTCATATGGCAGGTCTATTTCCAGTTTTTTTAAGAAATCTCCACACTGTTTTCCATAGCGGCTGTACTAGTTTGCATTCCCACCAACAGTGTAAGAGGGTTCCCTTTTCTCCACACCCTCTCCAGCATTTATTGCTTGTAGACTTTTGGATAACAGCCATCCTGACTGGCATGTAATGGTACCTCATTGTGGTTTTGATTTGCGTTTCTCTGATAATGACTGAGGTTTATGTACTATTGAAGCCTACCTTGAAGGGTTTTGAGCACTACCTTGCTAGCATGTGAAATGAGTACAGTTTGCAGTAGCTTGAATATTCTTCAGCATTCCCCTTCTTTGGAACTGGAATGAACACTGACCTTCTCCAGGCCTGTGGCCTGCTGGATTTTCCAAGTTTGGTGGCATATTGAGTATAGCACTTTCACAGCATCATCTCCTAGGACTGGAAACTGCTCAGCTCTAACTCCATCACCTTCATTAGCTTTGTTCACAGTAATGCTTCCAAAGGCCAACTTTACCCACATTCCAGGATGTCCTGCTCTAGGTCAGTAACCACATCATCATGTTTATTTTGTTCATTAAGACCTATTTTGTACAGTTCTTCTGTAATATAGTTTTGTAATGTATTTGTATTCAATTACCAAAACATTTTAAATTTTCTCTTTCTGGCTCCATAGACTCTATATTGACATATTCCTTTGTGCATGGAATTTTCCAGGCAAGAATACTGGAGTGGGTTGCTGTTTCGTACTCCAGGAGGTCTTCCTGATTCAGGTGTTGAATCCACATTTCTTATGTCTTCTGCATTGACAGGCTGGCTCTTTACCACTATCACCATCTAGGAAACCCCATTTATCTCTATGAATATTTGTACAAAAAATTTTTATATTTAAATTTGTCTAAAACAATGCCTGTTTTTACTTTATTTTTATCCAGCTTTTCCTAAAGTTCTGTTTTCTGTGTTGTTTTTGATTGTACTGGTTTTTTTTTTTTTTTAGCCCTTCTGTTTCTTCACCCTAGGTGTTAAATGTGTTACTGCCTTAATAATGTAATATTTAAAATAATATGAATACTAGGTAACAGTGTATCATAGTCTGTAGTAAACATCGTTCTAAGATACTTACATACATTAAATAATGTAATTATCAGAATAACTATAAAGTAGGCACTGTTGCTACCTTGCCATCATTCTGCAGTTAAGAAAACTTGCCGCACTAAATGTACAAAACATGCTGTTCTCTTCCTGCCCTAACAAAACTTAAACACACCTCAGAAAATCAAGTTGCTCTGTAAGTAATATAAATGCCTGCTGGAAGATTCCAGCAGTATTTTCTGCCTGCTGGAGGAAACTCTTTTAAAAAAAGGAAAAAAAAAAAAAAACCACTAACATGTCAAGCAACATATTATTAGCAATATTCATCATCCAGTCATATATTACTAGACATACAAAGAAACTAACCAATTTGGCCTATAACTGGAAAAGAAATTCATCAACAGAAACAGACTTAAACATGACATAGATGACAGAATTGCCAGACAAGCACTTTACAAAGTCTGTCTTAAATATGCTTAAGCATTTTAAAGAGTGTTAATTTGGAGGTTTCAGGACTAAGCATACATTTACCGTTCATTTGGACAACCTGGATTCCATCTCCTGCATCATCCCTGCCCCCTCACCCATGGCAACGAAGAGTTGTCAAACATCTTCGAAGACTCTCTGAAATATGTGTGCTCCTCTGGGTTAAAGAGTGGGACTAAGAATAAGTCCCACCTTTGGATATCTGACTTTTCTGAATTAAGATCTGATATTTCTTTTTTGCTTCAGTATCTGAGGATGCCTTTAAGTAAATTCTGTAGATGTTTTAAGTTTTTAGAATCCCCACTGATTCAACTCTACTTGGTGAATTATCATGTCTGCTGGTCCTTAAACCTAACATACACTAACATGTAAATAACCACTTTCATGCTCTTATGTTGTTTATTATTTTATTGCTAAGTTTCTCTTTCCACCCCTCTTTAGCTCATTGTTTATATTTACTTCTATCATTTTAAGTAAGTATAAATAAGAATAAATTATTTATCATATATTCATCTTACTCTTTAGCCTGGATTTTTTTAAAATTAGTTTCATGTTTCTTCTTTACTAAAATGAGTAATAGTAGATAATTGTAAAGCCCATAAAATTAACTATCCTTAGGTGTAAAGTTTAATGATGTCATATACTTACATCCATGTGTACCCAGGTAATATAAAACACTTTTATAGATTTCATATGGTGCCTTGAAAGATTCCTCATCTATAACACTAAGGTTATCACTATTATGGCTCTGTCTTTATTGTTTAATCAATTTAGTTGGTTAATATTGTTGATCAATTCACATGTACTTACTTGTTCTATAAGCTCCAAAGAGACGTATGCAAAAATCTCCGCCAGCGAATGTGGGTTTGTGTATGCTGCTTTAGTTCATATTTCATGTTAAATGTCACGGCTATATTTTTAGACAAATACTGACTTAGCATTGATATATCTTTTTTTAATTAATGACTTGTTATTATGGTATTAATATTTTATTTCTAAATAGTTGAAATATTTTTCTCTTTGTTTTGGTTTCAGCAATTTGACTGTGATATTTTGTTTCTTTGTATATTTGGGATTTTTTTCTTTCTGAGGAGGTTATTGTTTTATTTTGTTTGATATTTATCCTGCTTTTGTTTTATGAGGCTTCTTGAATGCCTGGTTAGATATATCTTCTCAATTACAACAAAACTATTTTTCTGAAATATTGACCCTGCTCTATTTTTTCTCTCTCCAGTTTTCTGAAGTGTCAGTCAGTATGCCAATTTAATGTGCAGTGTTACTTTGCTTTATTGCTCTCTGTTTGGAAAATTTGTGTTGATATGTCTCTGAGTTTGCCAAGAGAACCAACTGGTCATAGCAAACACCCTCTTCCAATAACACAAGAGACGATTCTACATGTGGACATCACCAGATGGTCAATACAGAAATCAGATTGATTATACTCTTTGCGGTCGAAGATAGGGAAGTTCTATACAGTCAGCAAAAACAAGACCGGGAGCCGACTGTCATTCAGACCATGAACTCCTTATTGCCAAATTCAGACTTAAACTGAAGAAAGTAGGGAAAACCACCAGACCATTCAGGTATGACCTAATCAAATCTTTTACGATTATGCAGGGGAAGTGACAAATAGATTCAAGGGATTAGATCTGATAGACAGAATGTGAAGAAATTTGAACAGAGGTTTGTAACATTGTATAGGAGGCAGTGATCAAAATCATCCCCCAGAAAAAGGAATGCAAAAAGGTAAAATGGTTGTCTGATGAGGCCTTATAAACAGCTGAGAAAAGAAGAGAAGTGAAAGGCAAAGGGGAAAAGAAAAAATATATCCTTTTGAATGCAGAATTACAAATAATAGCAAGGAGAGATAAGAAAGCCTTCCTAAGTGATCAATGCGAAGAAACAGGAGAATGACGTAATGGGAAAGATTAGAGATCTCGTCAAGAATATTAGAGATTTTCTCTAATTTCAAATATTCAAGGGAACATTTCATGCAAAGATGAGCACAATAAAGGACAGAAAGGATATGGACCTATCAGAAGCAAAAGATATTAAGAGCAGGTGGCAAGAATATACAGAAGAACTATACAAAAAAGATCTTCATGACCCAGATAACCACAATGGTGGGATCACTCACCTGGAGCCAGACATCCTGGAGTGTGAAGTCAAGTGGACCTGAGGAAGCATCAGAGAACAAAGCTAGTGGAGGTGATGGAATTTCAGCTGAGCCATTTTCAATCCTAAAAGATGATGCCATGAAAGTGATGCAGTCAATATGCCAGCAAATCTGGAATACTCAGCAGTGGGCACAGGACTGGAAAAAGTCAGTTTTCATTCCAATCCCAAAGAATGGCAATGCCAAAGAATGTTCAAACTATCGCACAATTGTACTCATCTCACGTGCTAGCAAAGTAATGCTTATAATTTTCCAAATGAGGATTCAAAAGTACAGGAAACAAGCAATTCCACATATTCAAGCTTCATTTAGAAAAGGCAGAAGACCAGAGATCAAATTGCCAACATCTCTTGGATCATAGAAAAAGCATGAGTTCCAGAAAAATATCTACTTCTGCTTCATTGATTACACTAGAGCCTTTGACTGCATGGATCACAACAAACTGGAAAATTCTTCAAGAAATGGGAATATCAGACTCTCTTACCTGCCTCTTGAGAAATCTGTATGTAGGTCAAGAATCAACAGTTAGAACCAGAAATGGAACAATGGACTGGTTCCAAATTGGGAAAAGAGTGTGTTGAGGTTGCATAGTATCACCCTGCTTATTTAACTTATATGCAGAACACATCATGCGACATGCTGGGCTGGATGAAGCACAAGCTGGAATCAAGGTTGCTGGGAAAAACATCAATAACCTCAAATATGCAAATGACACCACCCTTATGGAGAAAGTGAAGAGGAACTAAAGACCCTCCTGATGAAAGTGAAAGAGGAGAATGAAAAAGCTGCCTTAAAACTCAACATTCAGAAAACTAAGATCATGGCATCCGGTCCCATCATTTCATGCAAATAGATGGGGAAACAATGAAAGCAGTGACAGACTTCATTGTTTTGGGCTCCAAAAACACTGCAGGCGGTGACTGCAGCCAGAAAGTTAAAAGATGCTTGCTCCTAGAAGAAAAGCTATGACAAACCTAGACAGCCTATTAAAAAGCACAGACATTACTTTGCCAAAAGTTCTGTATATTCAAAGCTATGGTTTTTCCAGTAGTCATGTTTGGATGTAAGAGTTGGACCATAAAGAAGGCTGAACGCTGAAGAATTGATGCTTTTGAACTGTGGTGTTGGAGAAGACTCTTGAGAGTCCCTTGGACTGCAAGGAGATCCAACCAGTCCATCCTGAAGGAGATCAGTCCTGAATATTCACTGGAAGGACTGGTGCTGAAGCTGAAGCTCCAATACTTTTGCCACCTGATGCAAAGAACTGACTCATTAGAAAAGGCCCTGATGCTGGGAAAGACTGAAGGCAGGAGAAGAAGAAGATGACAGAGGATGAGATGGGTGGATGGCATCACTAACTCAATGGACTTGAGTTTGAGCAAGGTTTGGGAGACTGTGAAGGACAGGGTAGCTCGTCCTTGGACAGGTGCTCCATCCATGGGGTCACAAAGAGTTGGGCATGACTGAGTGACTGAACAACAAATATCTCTGAGTTTTTAAAACCATCTTCTACTGCATTAAATCTGATGTTAAGGGTATCCAACGTACTGAAAGTACAACTGATTTTTTTATTTTAAAATTTTTAAATTTTATAGGATGTTAATTTAAATATGGTTGATTTCTGATGTGTCACTGTCAGGTGTATAGCAAAATGACTCAGTTATATGTGTATATAAAATGATTGGCAGTTATAATCAGAAAGTTGCATCCAACTCTTGCAACCCCAATAACTGTAGCCTGCAAAGCCCTTCTGTCCATGGGATTTTCCAGGAGGGAATCCTGGAGTGTACTGGCATTACCTTTTCCAGGCTATCTTCATGACCCAGGGGTTGAACCTGAATCTCCTTATTGCAGGTGGATTCTTTCCTGCTGAGCCACTGGGGAAGCCTCATATATAAATATACATTTTTTTTAACATTCTCCTTCATTATAGGTTATTACGAGATAGCAGAGCTCTCTGTGCTATATAGTAAGTCCTTGTTGGTTAATTATTTTATATAAATCAATCTGTACATTTTAATTCCCAACTCACAATTTATCCCTAATGCCTCCATTTGGTAATCATACATTTATTTTCTGTATCTATAAATCTATTCCTGATCTATAAATAAATTTATTTGTATATTTTTCCTTACATTACAGATATAAGTTTTATCATATGATATTTATCTTTTTGCCTGGCTCACTATTATAATCATCTCTAGGTCTACCCATGTTGCTGCAAATGACATTATTTCATTCCTTTTTATGGCTGAGCTATATATATCACTCCATTCATTTATTGATGTATATTTGAGTTGTTTCCTTGTCTTCACTATTGTAAATAGTGCTGCTATGAATGCTTTGAATATTGGTTTTATCCAGATACAAGCCCACAGGTGGGATAGCAGGATCATATGGTAGCTTTGTTTTTAGTTTTTAAGGGAACTCTATACTGCTCTCCACAGTGGCTGCACCAATTTATATTCCCACCAACAGTGTGCATGGATTTTGTTTTTCTCTACACCTTTTCCAAAAAAAATTTTGTAGATTTTTTTTTTTTTACCAGTTGAGACTCTTTTATTGAGGTAGATTTCATCTGTAGCAAAATGACAGGCATACAGTTGGATAAATTTTGACTCCTGCAGATGCCAGATTTAAAAAAGAATCACTAAAGGATATCAACAGTAAATTTGAAGTAGCAGACAAAAGACCAAGTAAATTGCAGATAACTGATAAGGATTATACAAGCTCATTATACCATACAGAGCTTCCCTGGTAGCTTCCCTGGTAAAGAATCCGCCTGCAAATTCAGGAGAACCTGGTTCGATTCCAGGGTCGGGAAGATCTCTTGGAGAAGGGACAGGCTGTGTGTTCCAGTGAATTCTCGGCCTTCCCAAACGGCTCAGACAGTGAGTTCTCGGCCTTCCCAAACGGCTCAGACAGTGAGTTCTCGGCCTTCCCAAACGGCTCAGACAGTGAAGAGTTCACCTGAAATGCGGGAGCCCTGGGCTCAGTCCCCGGGTTGAGAAGATCCCCTGTAGGAGGACATGGCAACCCACTCCAGTATTCTTGCCTGGAGAAACCCCATGGGCAAAGCAGTCTGGTGGGCTACAGGCCGTGGAGTTGCAGAGCTGGACATGACTGAGGACTGAATGTGGCACGTGCAAGTTGAAGAATACCTAGGGAAAAAAAAAAAAGGAAGCAAAACAAAGAAAGCCTTAGACAAAATTATGATACCATCATATGTACCAATATGTGCAGAGAGGACAAAAAGAGGGGAAGAAAAACATAGGGAAAAATCTTCAAAGAAATGCTGAGAACTCAAATTTATTGAAAACTGAACTTCACATCTAGAAAGCTCAATGAATTCCAAGTAGGAAAAAGATAAAGATATTTCCAGTCAGATCCATTATAGTAAAAGAACAGGGAGGCAATCTTAAAAGAAAACAATTCAATTTTATAAGAGAATCCAACAAGATAAACCATTGATTTCTCAGCAGAAAAAAAGAAAAAGAAAAGAAGAAAGTGGATGTCAAGAAGCAGTGGAATAATATATTCATACAGCTCAAACAAAAGAAATGAAAAAAGCATCTCATATACAGAAAAAATATATGTATATTTTTCTCAAAAATGAAAATAAACACTTTTTCAGATCAAAAACAATTGAAAGAAAGTTGTTACTAACATAACTGGCTTATTAGTTCAGTTCAGTCACTCAGTCGTGTCCGACTCTTTGCGACCCCGTGGACTGCAGCACACCAGACCTTCCTGTTCATCACCAACTCCCGGAGTTTACTCAAACTCATGCCCATTGAGTTAGTGATGCCATCCAGCCATCTCATCCTCTGTCGTCCCCTTCTCCTCTTATCTTCAAGTTTTCCAGCATCAAGATATTTTCTAACGAGTCAGCTCTCCAAATCTGGTGACCAAAGTATTGGAGTTTCAGCTTCAGCTTCAATCCTTTCAACGAATGTTTAAGACTCATTTCCTTTAGGATAGGCTGGTTGGATCTCCTTGCAGTCCAAGGGACTCTCAAGAGTCTTTTCCAACATCGCACTTCAAAAGCATCAATTTTTCAGTGCTCAGCTTTCTTCACAGTCCTACTCTCACACCCCTACATAACCACTGGAAAAACCATAGCCTTGACTAGTCAGACCTTTGTTGACAAAGTAATGTCTCTGCTTTTTAATATGCTGTCTAGGGTGGTCATAACTTTCCTTCCAAGGTGTAAACATCTTTTAATTTCATAGCTGCAGTCAACATCTACCATGATTTTGGAGCCCCCGAAATTAAGTCTGTCACTGTTTCCACTGTTTCCCCATCTATTTGCCATGAAGTGATGAGATCAGATGATATGATCTTAGTTTTCTGAATGTTGAGCTTTAAGCCAATTTTTCACTCTCCTTTTTCACTTTCATTGAGAGGCTCTTTAGTTATTCTTCCCTTTCTGCCATAGTGTGGTGTCATCTGCATATCTGAGGATATTGATATTTCTCCCAGTAATCTTGATTCCAGCTTGTGCTTCTTCCAGCCCAGCGTTTCTCATGATGGACTCTGCATATAAGTTAAATAAGCAGAGTGGCAATATACAACCTTGATGTACTCCTTTTCCTATTTGGAACCAGTCTGTTGTTCCAAGTCCAGTTCTGACTGTTCCTTCCTGACCTGCATACAGGTTTCTCAAGAGGCAGGTCAGGTGGTCTGGTATTCCCATCTCTTTCAGAATTTTTCACAGTTTATTGTGATCCACACAGTCAAAGGCTTTGGCATAGTCAATAAAGCAGAAGTAGATGTTTTTCTGGAATTTTCTGGCTTTTGTGATGATATAACAGAGGTTGGCCAAATGCTCTCTGGTTCCTCTGCCTTTTCTAAAACCAGCTTGAACATCTGGAAGTTCATTTTTCACAAAGTGTGAAATCTGGCTTGGAGAATTTTGAGCATTACTTTACTGGTGTGTGAAAGTGAAGTGAAGTCACTCAGTCATGTCTGACTCTTTCGACCCCATGGACTGTAGCCTACCAGGCTTCTCTGTCCATGGGATTTTCCATGCAACAGTACTGGAGCAGGTTGCCATTTCCTTCTCCAGGGTATCTTCCTGACCCAGGGATTGAACCCGAATCTCCTGCATTGCAGGCAGACGCTTTACCGTAGTGTAATTGTGTGGTAGTTTGAGCATTCTTTGGCATTGCCTCTCTTTGGGATTGGAATGAAAACTGACTTTTTCCAGTCCTGTGGCCACTGCTGAGTTTTCCAAAATTGCTGGCATTTTGAGGGCAATACTTTTACAGCATCATCTTTTAGGATTTGAAAGAGCTCAACTGGAATTCCATCACCTCCACTAGCTTTGTTCGCAGTGATGCTTCCTAAGGCCCACTTGACTTCATATTCCAGGATGTCTGGCTCTAGGTGAGTGATCACACCATCATAATTATCTGGGTCGTGAAGATCTTTTTTGTCCAGTTCTTCTGTGTATTCTTGCCACCTCTTCTTAATATCTTCTACTTCTGTTAGGTCCATATCATTTCTGTCCTTTATTGAGTACATCTTTGCATGAAATGTTCCCTTGGTATCTCTAATTTTCTTGAAGAGATCTCTAGTCTTTCCCAATCTATTGTTGTCCTCTATTTTTTTGCACTGATCACTGGCTTATAAAAATTTCTAAAAAACATTATGCAGTCTTAAAGCAAGAGACTCAGACAATAATTGAAATACACATTAAAAAAATAAAAGTGTAATCAATAGTATTTTATTATAAAAGTTTTGGAGAAAGAAATGGCAGCCTAGTCCAGTATTCTTGCCTGGAGAATCCCATGGACAGAGGAGCCTGGTGGCCTACAGTCTATGGCGTCGCAAAGAATCAGATATGACTAAGTGACTAACTCACACACACACACACGTTTTAAATCCATTTTATCATTTCTTAAATTATATCATAAGAGGCTGCTTAAATGATATCTACTTAATATACTATTGGCCCTGTAACATACAGAAATGTAAAATATGTATGACACATCGGTAGATAACATGTAGAAAAAAAGAGGTGAATGGGAGCAAAGCTGTATTGGGATAAGGAAATAATTAAAGATAAAAAGACCTTTTAGAGCTAACAGTCAAATGTGATGTCCTTTTCCTTATAGGGGACTGGAAAGCAAAAGTAGGAAGTCAAGAAATACCTGGAGTAACAGCAAATTTGGCCTTGGAGTACAGAATGAAGCAGGGCAAAGGCTAATAGACTTTTGCCAAGTGAACGTACTGGTCATAGCAAACACCCTCTTCCAACAACACAAGAGAAGACTCTACACATGGACACCAGCAGATGGTCAATACTGAAATCACACTGATTATATTCTATGCAGCCAAAAATGGAGAAGCTCTATACAGTCAGCAAAAACAAGACCAGGAGCAGACTGTGGCTCAGATAATGAACTCCTTAGTGCCAAATTCAGACTTAAATCAGAGAAAATAAGGAAAACCCCTACCATTTAAGTATGACCTAAATCAAATCCCTTATAAGTATACAGTGGAAGTGACAAATAGATTCAAGTGATTAGACCTGATAGACAGAGTGCCTGAAGAACTATGGACAGAGGTTTGTGACATTGCACAGGAGGCAGGGATCAAGACCATTTTTGAAAAAGGAATGGCAAAAGGCAAAATAGTTGTCTGAGGAGGCCTTAGAAATAGCTGAGAAAAGAAGAGAAGTGAATGACAAAGGAGAAAAGGAAAGATATACCCATTTGAATGCAGAATTCCAAAGAATAGCAAGGAGAGATAAGAAAGCCTCCTCAATGACCAATACAAAGATATAGAGGAAAACAATAAAATGGAAAAGACTAGAGATCTCTTCAATAAAATTAGAGACACAAAGTGAATATATCATGCAATAATGGGTACAGAAATGGTATGGGCCAAACAGAAGCAGAAGCTATTAAGAAGAGGTGGCAAGAATACACAGAAGAACTGTACCAAAAAGATCTACATAACCCAGATAATCATGATGGTGTGATCACTCACCTAAAGCCAGATATCCTGGAAGCAAAGTCAAGTGAGCCTCAGAAAGCATCACTTTCGTGATGGAAGTCCAGTTGAGTTATTTAAAATCCTGAAAGATGATGCTGTGAAAGTACTGCACTCAATATGCCAGTAAATTTGGAAAACTTAGCAATGGCCAAGAGTTATAACCAGTCCATCCTAAAGGAAATCAGTCCTGAATATTCACTGGGAGGACTGATGCTGAAGCTGAAACGCCAGTACTTTGCCCATCTGATGCAAAGAACTGACTCATTAGAAAAGACCCCGATGCTGGGAAAGATTGAAGGCAGGAAGAGAAGGGGACGACAGAGGATGAGATGGTTAGATGGCATCACTGACTTGATGGACATAAGTTTCAGTAAACTTTGAAAGTTGGTGATGGACAGGGATGCCTGACGTGCTGAAGTGCATGGTTGTCACAGTTGTCACAAAAAGTTGGACACAACTGAGCGACTGAACTGAACTGTGAGCACAGTTTATATCCTAATACTGTATTAGAATAAAAATCTAATAGATAACGTTGACAGCTTATATTTGCCCTCATGCATGGATAACTTTTGTCCTATTATTAAATTTTTATTAGTAATTAAAATTGCAGAATTAGAAATAATGTAGGCCTCTTTTCAAAAGCACAATATATATTAGTTGGTTTATATACACAAAAATTAATAACTGTATTCTGATTAATAACTCAAAAAACATTAAATACATATCAAAAATGGCAATATGCTGTTTTAGAAATATATGAGATGGGCAAAAAAGGAAAAATCCTTTTAGTGAGTGAATAGAAAATATAAAAAAGATTTGTCTTATACATGTGAAAAGGAAAATACATAGGAGTGAAAATTGGTACTGTCACTTAGGAAAATTGTATGGAGGTTCCTAGAAAACTTCAAATAAAATAATAGAACTACCTAATGACTCAGTAATTCTACTCCTGGGTATGCCCCTGGAGAAAACACTTATTTGAAAAGTGCACACAGGCCAGTGTTATTTATAGTAGGTAAGATACAGAAGCAACTTATTTGTTCATCAACAGACAAATGGATAAAGAAGATGTGGTCCATATATGCATTCATGGGAATGTTATTCAGCCATAAAAAGAGTGGAATTATACTATTTATAGCAAGATGGATGGACCTAGAGAATATTATGCTTAGTGAAATTAATCAGAAAAAGACAAATAGTGTATGATATCACTTATATGTGGAATCTACAAAAATAAATAAATAAATATATATATATATATTTATATATAACTAAAGAGAAACAGACTCATAGATATATATTAAAAAAATAAAAGCTAGTGGTTAAAGGTAGGGAGAGTGAGGGGTGAGGGACAATCCCCTGGTTAAGACTTCACCTTCAAATGTATGGGGTGTGGATTCAATTCCTGTTTATGAAGTTAAGATCTCACATACCTCATGGCCAAAAAACAAGATATAAAACAGAAGCAACATAATCAAATTCCATAAGGCTTTAAAAATGGTCCCCATCAAAATAAAATAACACCTACTCTATGTAAAAATAGATGAGCTACAAAGATGTATTGCACAACCCAGGGAATTATAGCCATTTTTTTAAATAGCTTTAAACCTGGTATGTTCTACAGAAATACTGAATTACTGTGCTGTACCCTTAAAGGTAATACAATATGATAAATCTACTATCAGAG
The DNA here is from genome assembly GCA_020226075.1 of Hydropotes inermis. NCBI lineage: Eukaryota > Metazoa > Chordata > Mammalia > Artiodactyla > Cervidae > Hydropotes > Hydropotes inermis. The sequence continues at coordinate 3,808,995 of CM035281.1, read as the reverse complement.
TGAAAGTGTTACTCAGTTGTGTTCGACTCTTTGAGACACCAGAGTTTGTAGTCTGCCAGGCTCCTCTGTCCATAGGATTCTCCAGGCAAGAATACTGGTGTGGGTTGCCATTTCCTTCTCTGGGGGATCTTCCCAACCCAGGGATCAAACCCCAAAAAAAGAAAACAAATGTAAAAGTAACCTAATAGGAGAACAGGTCCAAAAATATAAAAACTCAGTTTAAAAAAGATCCTGAGTTTCCAATAAATATTCAAGGTGTATAGTTTTATAAATTAGGAAAGTGGTATTTCATATTCATAAGTTTAAAAAGATAAACATCTCTGATAAAGCAAATTTTTTTTAAGAACATGGTAGTAATGAAATACTCCTCTATGGCTAGATTATAACTATTAAAATCACTTCATGGATGAATTTTTTTATTATTATTTTAATCAAAAGAAGAGATATAGAGTTAGAACGCAGCCTTTTCATTTGCATTCATGAAAGGGGGGTATGATTAATAGTGCTCCTACATGATTTGTAAGTTAAAAATGTAGACTAGCAAAATTGTCCATTAGAAGATAAATAAATGTATTTTAAATTAATAGGTTCCCAAACAATGACATTTAATTCAGCAGTTGAATTGAATGAACATCATACACATGAATATTGGAAAAGTAATACTGAGAAAAATAAGCAATTGATTAAAAGTAGGTACAATATGATTATCGTACTTATAAAGTTAAAACAGTGATATATTTTGAATTATATTATACTTTCAAATTATACTTTTAATTTCACAATATACATACAAATATGAGAGTAAAACAAATGATTATATTTGCTTTTTATTTCTGATGAGATGTTTTACTTTTAACCATATTTGTCATTTTCAAAATTTAAAAAGGTTCAAATTAAATGTGGTAAAATGTTACCAGCTGTTCAACTTAAGGTGCTGAGCATACATTTTCTATAATTTAAAGTTGTGTGACTTAATTTTCAGTTAAACATATAAATAAATCACAACACTGACATCTACCTTTTAATTATTGTTCTTATACTTTTAGTTAGTCTATTTATGCTTTTTTTAAATGGTTGCAAATATTATAAAAATATCTATTGGCAACTTGATAGAGTTGGAATTTCAAATATTTTGAAAATTATTTTCATTATAAACAGATTCATTGTGATCAGAATCCTGATTGTTATATAACATCTTCTGTCTTAAGGGAAATAAATCAAGAAAATGACACACAAAAGTTTTGTGAATATATATGATTTTTTCAAATAAAAATTCCATTGAGTCTTATTAAATAATTAAACTATAGGATAAACAACTTACAGTTTTTTTTTTAAGTAAGATATGCAATTTTGCCAGATACATCAAGGGAAATAAAAAGATAGGGGGCTCAAATAAAATCATAAATGAAAAAGGAGAATTTATTAAAAACACTGCAGATATACAGAGGATCATGCAATATTATCATGAACAATAACATGCTAAGAAAATGAACAACTGAGAAGTTATGGATAAATTCTGAGAAATGTGCATTCTCCCAAGATTGAATCAGAAAAAAAAAATACAAAATATGAACAGATCAGTTACTAGTAATGGAATTGAATCAGTTTACAGAAAAGTAAAGATTTTTTAAGCTTTCAACAACCCAAAGTCTAAGACAATACTTCACAGGCCTGAAGTAGGCCTCACAGGATAGGCCTCAGCATTCTCTAAATATGTTTTAAAATTGCAGAGGAAGGACCACTTTCAAATTCATTCTGTGAAGCCAGAGTTACCCTAACACCAAAAAATACAACAACAAAAAGATGACAACAAAAATTACAGGCCAATATTAATGATAAATATAGACACAAATGTCCTCAACAAGATAATAGGAAATTAAATTCCATAATACATTAAAAGTATCATACATCACAGTCAAGTGGGATTCAACCCAGGGATACAAAAATGGTTCAGGAACTATAAATTGATTGATTATTGAAATGAAGACTAAAAGCCATATCATAATCTGAATAGATACAGAAACAGTTTTTACAACCTTTAGCTTCAATGTATTAAAAAAAAAAACAAAACTCTCAACAAAATGGGTACAGTGGGAATGTACCTCAACATAATAAAGACCATATATGACAAATCTAAAACTAACATACTTCATTGCTAAAAACTGATGTTTTTTTTTCTAACATCAGGAACCAGACAAGGATTTCTAGTCTCACCACTTTCATTCAACAGTTTTTGAGATGGTCTAGTCAAAGCAATCAGATAAGCAAAAGAAATAAAAGTAATCCAGATTGGAAAGGAAGAGGTAAAACTTCAATTATTTACATATGACATGATACTATATATAGGACATCCTAAAAATACTACAAAAAAAGTATTAACTCAATGAATTCAGCAAAGTTTCAGGATACAAAATTCATGTACAAAAATCATGTTGCATTTCTACATACTAACAGTGAACATCTGAAAGGGAAATTAAGAAAATAATCTCATTTAAGATTGTATCAATAAAAATGAAATACTTAGGAATAAACCCAGCTAAGGAGGTAAAAAATGTGTATTCAGAACACTAAAAGTCACTGATGAAAGAAATTGAATATGACACTAACAAATGAAACATATACTATTCTCATGGATTTGAAGAGATAATATTGTTATAATGACCATATTGCCCAAGGCAAACTCTGGATTCCATATAATCTCTCTCAAATGATGGAGGATGTTTTTCATGGGACTAGGAGAAATAATTCTGAAATCTGTATGGAAACAAAAAAGACCTCAATTCACTAAAATAATTTTGAGAAAAGATGGAGATATCATGTGCCCTGATTTTAAACTATATTACAAAGGTATAGTCATGAAAAGAAAGGGGCCTGAAAGGCTATAGTCCATGTAGTCACCAGAATCAGACATGACTTAGTGACTGAAACACCACCAGTACTGTTGCAAAAGTGGAGAAAGAGGTCAGTGGGACAGAATAGAAATCCTAGAAATGAGCCAACGCTCATGGGATCAATACATCTACAACAAAAGAAGTAGGGGTATACAGTGCAAAAAGAGTATTTTCAGTACACTAATAGGGAAAACTGAACAGTTACATGCAAAAAAATCAGACTAAATTCTTTTTTCACAACAAAAATACACTTGAAATGGATTAAAGACTTAAATACCTAGAGTCAGACATCCTGGAATGTGAAGTCTAAAGAGCCTTAAGAAGCATCACTATGAACAAAGCTAGTGGAGGTGATGGAATTCCAGTGGAGCTATTTCAAATCCTGGAAGATGATGCTGTGAATGTGCTCAACTCAATATGCCAGCAAATTTGGAAAACTCAGTAGTGTCCACAGGACTGGAAAAGGTCAGTTTTCATTCCAATCCCAAAGAAAGGCAATCCCAAAGAATGCTCAGATTACTGCACAATTGCACTCATGTCACACACTAGTAAAGTAAAGCTTAAAATTCTCCAAGCCAGGCTTCAGCAATATGTTAACCATGAACTTCCAGATATTCAAGCTGGTTTTAGAAAAGGCAGAGGGACCAGAGATCAAATAACCAACATCTGCTGGATCACTGAAAAGGCAAGAGAGTTCCAAAAAAAATCTATGTCTGCTTTATTGACTATGCCAAAGCATTTGATTGTGTGGATCACAATAAACTGCGGAAAATTCTGAAAGAGATGGGCATACCAGACCACCTGACCTACCTCTTGAGGAACCTGTATGCAGGTCAGGAAGCAACAGTTAGAACTGGACATGGAACAAAAGACTTGTTCCAAATAGGAAAAGGAGTACGTCAGGGCTGTATATTGTCACCCTGCTTATTTAACTTATGTGCAGAGTACATCATGAGAAATGCTGGGCTGGAGGAAGCACAAGCTGGAATTAAGATTTCTGGGACAAATATCAATAACCTCCGATATGGAGATGACACCACCCTTACGGCAGAAAGCAAAGAAGAGCTAAAGAGCTTCATGGTGAAAGTGCAAAAGGAGAGTGAAAAGTTGACTTAAAGCTCAACATTCAGCAAACTAAGATCATATTATCTGATCCCATCACTTCATGGCAAATAGATGGGGAAACAGTGGCTGACTTTATTTTTTCTGGGCTCTAAAATCACTGCAGATGGTGACTGCAGCCATGAAATTAAAAGACGCTTATACCTTGGAAGGAAAGTTATGACCAACCTAGACAGCATATTAAAAAGCAAAGACATTGCTTTGTCAACAAAGTTCCATCTAGTCAAGGCTATGGTTTTTCCAGTGGTCAGGTATGGATGTGAGACTTGGATTATAAAGAAAGCTGAGTGCCAAAGATTTGATGCTTTTGAACTGTGGTGTTGGAGAAGACTCCTGAGAGTCCCTTGGACTGCAAGGAGTTCCAACCTGTCCACATGTTAAAGGAGATCAGTCCTGGGTGTTCACTGGAAGGACTGATGTTGAAGCTGCAACTCCAGTACTTTGGCTACCTGATGCGAAGAGCTGACTCATTTGAAAAGACCCTGATACTGGGAAAGATTGAGGGCAGGAGGAGAAGGGGACAGCAAAGGATGAGATGGCTGGATGGCATCAGCGACTCGATGGGCATGAGTTTGAGTAAGCTCCGGGAGCTGGTGATGGACAGGGAGGCCTGGCATGTTGCGATTCATGCGTTGACTGTCAGACACGACTGAGCGACTGAACTGAGCTGATAGGACCTGAAACCATAACACTTTAGAAAAAAAAAAACGTAGGCAGTACAACTGTTGACATAGGTCTTTTGACTATGTCTCCTAAGGCAAGGGAACCAAATGCAAAATGAACAAATAGGACTATACTAAGCTAGAAATATTTTGCACATTAAAGAAAAATATCAAAAAATTGAGAAAATATTGCCTACTGAACTGGAGAGGACTTTTTCAAGAGATTACAGGGTGATCTGGGAGAGGGCTTTTGCATATATTTAATAAGGAGTTAACATCAAAAATATACAAAGAACTCACCCAACTCAACATCAAAAAATGAACCACCCTTTAGAGAAAAGAGCAGAGGTCTTGAATATGCAATGTTTTTCAAAGGAGATACACATATGGCCAAGAGACCCATGAAAAGATGTTCAATATCACTAATTCTCACTAATGCAAATTAAAACCATGATGAGATATCAACTCACACTTCTCAGAATGACTATTATTAAAAAAATACAGTAAGTAACAAGTGTCAGCAAGGATGTAGAGAAAAGGGAACCCTCTTGCATTGTTGGTAGGATTAAGTTAATGTAGTCATTTTGAAAAATAGTGTGAAGATTTCTCAAAAAATTAAAAATAGAATTGCCATAGTATCCAGTTATTCCAATCCTGGGTGTTTATCCAAGAAAACAAAAGCCATAATTTTAAAAGCTGTACACAACCTTCTGTTTGTTGAAGCATTATTTATCATAGCCAAGGTATATTAATTTGGAATCAAGCTAAGTGTCTACCAACATGTGCATTAAAAAGAAGATGCATACAAACACACACCCACACACAGAGTCATTATGGGCTTCTCTTATAGCTCAGTTGGTATAGAATCCACCTGCAATGCAGGAGACCCCAGTTTGTCCCCTTGGTTGGGAAGATCTGCTGGTGAAGGGATAGGGTACCCACTCCAGTATTCTTGGGCTTCCCCTGTGGCTCATTTAGTAAAGAATCCACCTGCAATGCAGGAGACCTGGATATATACATACATATATATGTATGTATATAGTCATTATACTGCACACCCTAAAATTATAAAGCACTCTATGTCAGTTATATCACAACTAGAAACAAAAAAGATAATTTTAGTAATGCATAAGTGTAGGGGTGCTACAATTATTTTCAAATAATGATTTAAAAAAGCAAATCATCTTGTAAAGTATTTGTCTATAGCTTATCATTCTTTTATTTACTCATTTATCAAAATTTGCTAGTTATTCATTACTGGAATTAATGGAGGAAATGAAAAGATTTAGTAGCCACTCTGGGTTTAAATGCTTTATTTTCTCTGAATAATTTATACAACAATATAGCTGAATTACTTCTTAGCTCTTTGTAAGGCCTCCTCAGACAATCATTTTCCTTTTTGCATTTCTTTTACTAGGGGATGGTCTTGATCAATGCATCCTGTACAATGTCAGGAACCTCCATCCATAGTTCTTCAGGCATCTGTCTGTCAGATCTAATCCCTTTAATCTATTTGTCAAGGGGTTACCCATTTGAATGCAGAGATATACACATATGAATGCAGAGTTCCAAAGAATAGCAAGGAGAGATAAGAAAGCATTCCTCAGTGATTAAAGCAAAGAAATAGAGGAAAAAAATAGGATGGGAAAGACTAGAGATCTCTTCAAGAAAATCAGAGATACCAAGGGAATGTTTCATGCAAAGATGGGCACAATAAAGAACAGAAACAGTATGGACTTAGCAGAAGCAGAAGCTATTAAGAAGAGGTGGCAAGAATACAGAGAACTATACAAAAAAGGTCTTCATGACCCAGATAACCATGATGGTGTGATCACTCACCTTGAGCCAGACATCATGGAATGGAAGTCAAGTGGACCTCAGAAAGCATCACTACAAAGCTAGGGGAGATGATGGAATTTCAGTTGAGCTATTTCAAATCCTAAAAGATGATGCTGTGAAAGTATTGCCCTCAATATGCCAGCAAATTTGGAAAACTCAGCAGTGGCCACAGGACTGGAAAAGGTCAGTTTTCATTTTAATCTCAAAGAAAGACAATGCTAAAGAATGTTCAAAGTGAAATTAAAAGTCACTCAGTTGTGTCTGACTCTTTGAAACCCCATGGAATATAGAGTCCATGGAATTCTCCAGGCCAGAATACTGGAGTGGGTAGCTGTTCCTTTCTCCAAGGGATCTTCCCAATCCAGGGATCAAACTACCACATGATTGCACTCATCTCACATGCTAGCACAGTAATGCTCAAAATTCTCTAAGCCAGGCTTCAATGGTAAATGAACCATGAACTTCCAGATGTTCAAACTGAATTTAGAAAAGCCAGAGGAACCAGAGATCAAATTGCCATTATCCATTGGATCATCGAAAAAGCAAGAGAATTCCAGAAAAAACATCTACTTCTGCTTTATTGACTATGCCAAAGCCTTTGACTGTGTGGATCACAACAAACTGTGGACAATTCTTCAACAGATGGGAATGCCAGACCAAATAACCTGCCTCCTGAGAAATCTGTTTGCAGGTCAAGAAGCAACAGTTAGAACTGGACATGGAGAAACAGACTGGTTCCAAATCGGGAAAGGAGTACATCAAGACTGTATACTGTCACCCCACTTATTTAACTTATATGCAGAGTACATCATGAGAAATGCTGAGCTGGATGAAGCACAAGCTGAAATTAAGATTGCTGGCAGAAATATCAATAATCTCAGATACCCAGATGACACCACCCTTATGACAGAAAGCAAAGAAGAGCTAAAGAGCCTCTTGATGAATGTGAAAGAGGAGAGTGAAAAAGCTGGCTTAAAGCTCAACATTCAGAAAATGAAGATCATGGCATCCGGTCCCATCACTTCATGGCAAATAGATGGGGAAAGAATGGAAACAGGGACAGACTTCATTTTTTTGAGCTCTAAAATCACTGCAGATTGTGAATGAAGCCATGAGATTAAAATATACTTGCTCCTAGAAGAAAAGCTGTGACCAACCTAGACAGCATATTAAAAAACAAAGACATTATTTTGCCAACAGATGTCCATCTATTCTAAGCTATGGTTTTTCCAGTGGTCATGTATGGATGTGAGATTTGAACTATAAAGAAACCTGAGTACCGAAGAATTGATACTTTTGAAAACTGTGGTGTTGGAGAAGACTCTTAAAAGTCCCTTGGATTGCAAGGAGATCCACCCAGTCTATCTTAAAGGAAATCAGTCCTGATTTTTCATTGGAAGGACTGATGCTGAAGCTGAAGCTCCAATACTTTGGTCACATGATGCAAAAAGCAGACTCAGTGGAAAAGACTTTGATTTTGGGAAAAATTGAAGGCAAGAGGAGAAGGGGACAACAGAAGATGAGGTGGTTGGAAGGCATCACCAACTCAGTGGACATGAGTTTGAGCAAGCTCCGGGAGTTGGTATTGGACAGGGAAGCCTGGCATGTTGCAGTCCATGGGGTCGCAAAAAGTTGGACAAGAATGAGTGACTGAACTGATGGATAGCTGATTTTTTAATTCAAAATGAGGCTTTGAAATGAACATATTAGCAGTTTAATGTCAGTCTTTAAATCCAACAAAATTGCAAATGGAAGAGTCAAAGTCTGAGGTTATCAACTCTGCCATGCCTTAGGATTGTTGGGCACCTCTTTGGTTAGATGCATAAACTTTGGAGTCAGACTGACAAAGTTTCATTTTTCAGTGGTATGGCACACACCGTATTTGTCATTTGGTGTCTTAAAGTATTGTGTTAACTGTGAAATGGCAGCCATAATATCATCTCTGTTGTTATCCATGATGAATTTTAATTATATTTTAAGATAGATAATAATTAGAATGTACTTACAGTAAGTATCATAGTACACAAGCACACCCCACCTTATAAATTTCCAATGAATTGAAAATACAGTTGATCATTGATAAACATCAGTTTTGTATTGCATGTGTCCCCTTAGAGGTGGATTTTTTTTCCAATAAATGCTTCTATATTGTAAATTGTGCTGCAATTGGAAAAGACCCTGATGCTTGAAAGACTGAAGGCAGGAAGAGAAGGGGACCACAGAGGATGAGATGGTTGGATGGCATCACCAACTCAATGGACATGAGTTTGAGCAAGCTCCAGGAGCTGGTGATGGACAGGGAGGCCTGGCTTGCTGCAGTCCATGGGGTTACAATGAGTCAGACACAACTGAGTGACTGCACTGAATACAGCAGGATCCATGGTTTTGTCAAATCCAATCCATGATTTTGAACGTTGGAGTGGGAGGGACTGACTGTAAAGTTATATGCAGATCTACTCAGTGGAGGGTCCGAGTATCCAAAAAACCCACATTTTTCAACTGTCAACTGTATGGTGTTTAGAGCTAACATTTGTTAAAGGAAGCTGCATACTTCAACTTACAGTCTTTCAAAATTACTTAACTATGGGATATTTGATTCTTCAAGATGACTATATTATAGAACTAGTGTGTCATGGAACACAATTTGGGAAATACATCAGTCTACTTTTTAAATTATATTTCTAGATCACCAGAATCAATCTAAATAATATACATTATATGATATGTGGATAGTTCAGAAAAAAAAATAATTGTGGTGCAATCAGTGGAAAAGTAACAATTTTAATTTTCAGTCTAAGGAGAAAGAAACCAAAAATCGGAATACTGAGATACAATGGCTAAAATTTAGTCTACTGAAATTGGCATTTTAAAGAACTGTTAGCATTTCACGTTTAGCACATGCTCTAAAGTAAATTTGCCTTTTGTGAGATAATTAGAATGTTTTGCATGGTAATATTATTTTCCAGTGGTTCAAATTGTTCAGGGTAATTTATATTTCCCTTTCAAGTCTATTTGTGTAGTTGAATTTCTCACTGGTGGTAGAGTGCCCTTTTGCTGCATTTGAAAATGTAAATCACTAATCACAGTTAGACTGTACTTAGTCAACTGTCACCAACATCACTAGTATATAGACAGTTTCTGAAAAATAGAACTTTCTTTAATACTTTAATATGCCTTCCAGAATCATTAGTTATCTGACTCTGAACTGATAAGAATCAAAGTGAGCTATTGAATAACACTGAATATTTCTTTTAGAGTTCAAAAGTTGTTTCAGCATCATTCGGAGGTTTGGATTTATACATAAAAATAAATGTTAAGGTTACATTGCCCATGCATGAAGCTCAAGAATAAAAATGTTGTTTGGCAGACTCAAGCTAGGCATCCAAAAGTACCATTTATTTCTACTACATATATGTATTTGCATTTTTATATTTTTTATCTTTGACACTGGAGTATTTTGGGGTTAGAATATCCATCTACCTCTTTATGCTCAGTCGTGTCTGACCCTTTGTGACCCCAGGCACTGTAGCTCACCAGATTCCTCTGTCCATGGGATTTCCCAGGAAAGAATACTGGAGTGCTGCCCACTATATTTTATCCTCTCTATTTTTTTCCATTTTCTTTACTGGAATATAATTGCTTTACAATGTTGTGTGAGTTTCTTCTGTACAATGAAGTGAATCAGACACATGCACACGCATATCCCCTTCCTCTTGGCCCTCCGTCCCAACCCTCTCCGTCCGCCTGTCTAGGTCATCACAGAGCCCCGAGCTGGGCTTCCTGTGCCTTAAGCTGGTTCCTTCTAACTATCTATTTTACACGTAGTATTGTACGCACATCAGTCCCAGTCTCCGAATTCATCCCACTCTCCCATTCCCCTCATGACCAATGCTGGGTCTCCACATCTGCATCTCTATTCCTCTCTTGGAAATAAGTTTATGTCTGCCATTTTTTTTTCCCTAGATTCCACATACATGCATTAATATACAATATTTGTTTTTCTTTTCCTGACTTCATTCTGTATGACAGACCCTAGTTTCATCCATATCTCTACAAGTGACCCTACTATGCTCCTTTTAGTGGCTGAATAATACCCCCTTTGTATGTATGTAGCACATCTTTATCTATTCATTTGTCACTGGACATTTAGTTTGCTTCCTTGCCCTCTCTGTTGTAAATAGTGCTGCAGTGAACATTCAGGTGCATGCTTCCTTTTGAATTACAGTTTTCTCAAAACATAAGCCTAGGAGCAGGATTGCTGGGTCGTATGGTAGTTCTATGTTTAGTCTTTTAAGGAATCTCCTACTGTTCTCCACAATGACTGTATCAATTTGCATTTTCACCAACACTGAAAGATGGCTTCCTTCTCTCCACACCCTCTCCAGCATTTATTATTTGTACATATTTTTGATAATGACCATTCTGACTAGTGTGAGGTGATACCTCACTGTGTGTTTGATTTGCATATCTTTAATAATTAGTCATCTTGAGCATCTTCTCATGTGCTTCTTGGCCATCTATATATCTGTCTTCTTTGGAGAGACATCTGTATAGGTCTTCCTAGAAAGCCCAGAGACAGACCCACACACCTATGTTCACCTAGTCTATGATAAAGAGGCAAAAATACACAGTGGAGAAAAGACAGCCTCTTCAGTAAGTGGTGTTGGGAAAGCTGGATAGCTACATATAAAAGAATGAAATTAGAATACTAACACCATATGCAAAAATAAACTCAAATAACTTAAAGACCTTACTGTAAACCCAGACATTATAAAACTTTTAGAGGAAACAGGAAAAATACTCTATGACATAGCCAGAGCAAGTTCTTTTTTGACCCACCTCCTAGAGTAATGAAAATTAAAAAAAATAAATAAATAAACAAATGGGACCTAATTAAACTTAAAAGCTTTTGCATAGCAGAGAAACCATAAATAAGATGAAAAGACAACCTACAGAATGGAGAAAATGCTTACAAATAAAGCAACAGATAAAGGATTATTCTCTAAAATATACAGTCATGGAGCTCAATATTTTAAAAAATTTCAAACATACTCTAAGTTACTCTCCTTAATTATAAGTTTCTCTCATATGACCAGTTTCTGATCCATGGGATTTTATGATTAGCACAAATTGTCTGTATAATCATTAGCTTCACAAATAACCATATTTTTTGCAATTTTTTCATAGAAAAGAGAAAACAATTCATAATTCATCAATTACATAAAAGTTAAATTAACAATGACAAGAATATTTGTTGTTTTTATTCAGCTGCTAAGTTGTGTCCTACTCTTTGTGACCCCATGGACTGTAGCCCACCAGGCTCATCTGTTCATGGGTTTCTCCTGACAAGACTTTGGAGTGAGTTGCCATTTCCTTTTCCAGGGGATCTTCCTGAATCAGGGATCAAACCCATAATTTCTGCATTGGCAAGAGAATTCTTTATGACTGAGCCATCAGAGAAGCCCAGTTAGAATACTGCTGCTGCTGAGTCACTTCAGTCCTGTCCAACTGTGTGCGACCCCATAGACTGCAGCCCACCAGGCTCCGCCATCCCTTAGAATACTAGATAGTCATAAACATATAGTAATTTGAGGAGAATGATACTATTCAGGTTAAAATTATATTCAATAAAATGAGCATTACTGTTTATTTAATTTTAAATTATTTATTATTTTGTCACGTTCCTTAAGTCTATGGCCAGTTAACCTGGACAATTGCATACTGTCTAATGGATAGTTGCAACGTCTATATGCAAATCATGATAGGTTTAAGTTAAAGGATCAAAAAACTAATATGAAGCAATAAAAAGGCCATGATTCTACATTGAAAGAAAGTAAACACTAGTAGTAGAATCTGAAATGTACACAGATATTACCAAAAAGGAAAAGATTGAGGGAGGGGAAATAAAGTAATAATGATAATGAAAAAAATATATATATTATAAAAATTATATATATTCTATATGTGTATATTAGTTTTATTCTAGGAAACTTACATGTGTTAACTCTTTTATTATTTCCACAATACTGTGATTTAGGTAAAATTATTATCTACATTTTTACAAAGGAGCTAAATAACTTGCCTATAGTAAGTAAAGCAGCCAGGTTCAAACCCCAAGAAGTAGCTCTTCAGAGCCCATACAAGTGATAATCTTCGTACATGACACCCCCTCTCCTACCCATGGTAGATTCTTCCAAGACTCCCAGTGGATGCCTGAAACCATGAATCCTGCCAAACTCCATGTGTACTATACACATTATATATTCTGTGTCCTCAGTGAGGACTGCCATTTACCTTGTGTAACTGCTCTATTTTATCATTAAATTTGGGGTTAATTTCTCGGTGTGCCTAATTTATAAACTGAACTTCGCCATAGGTGCGTTTCTACAGGAAAACACGTAGCATATGTGCAGTTTGGTACTCTTCATGGTTTCAGGCACAGCCCCGTGAAGTACACCCGTTGCTCTTCGGTGACTAAATGTGCATGCATCACTCAGCTGGGTCTCACTCTTTTGGACCCCGTGGGCTGCACCTTGCCAGGCTCCTCTGTCCATGGAATTGGCCAGGCAGTGATATCCGACTCCAGGAGACCCTTGTGACCCGGGCATCGAAGGCACATCTCCTGCATTTCCTGCGTTGGCAAGTGATTCTTTCCTACTGAGTTACCTAAATGGGAAAGAGATCTGAAAAAGAGTGGATTATGTGTATCTGTGTAACTGATTCACTTTGTGATACTGCAGAAACAAACACAACATGTAAAGCAGCTATATCTCAATAAAACCTAATAGAAAACTTTAAAAAAATGTGTGAATATGGTCTCTCACATCTTACTGTACAATTTAGTATTTTTTTCATCTTAAAAAAGTACTTACCACTCAGTAAGTGGTGGCCATTATTTTTCCCATTTGAGGTACAGTAGAAGAACTAGCATAAGTTTTTTCCTCTTTATAATGTCACAGCTTGTCTTAATGCAGATTTTAGCAACCTCAGCATACATTTTTTTTTTGTTTCATATTTAGATAAGAACTTTCACCTTTTCATTTAAAAGAAGCACTTCATAACTCCTTTTTTGGTATAGCTGAATTGCCTGTATCACTATTCTTACACTTTGCATCACTATTCTTATACTTCGGATCACCATTCTTACACATTAAGAGGGCAAACATTTCGTGAACGCGTGATGCTCTGATACCATGACAGTAAATCTGAGAACTGAGAAGGCCACCAGTGACGAATGGGATTTCCTTCCGAGGTCGGCCGGAGTGGGAAGATGTAAGACTTTATCCCATTACTCAGAATGTCATGAAGTTTAAAACCTATTAATTGTTTATTTCTGAAGTTCTCCACTTAGCATTTTAGGACCATGGTTGACCCAAGGTAACTGAAACCTCGGAAAGTGAAACCAAGAGTAAGGGATGGACGGACTGCTGTATTACAACTGAAACTTTGAGTGGAGAAGGATTTTTCCAAAAACAACAACCTTTAGATTTTTCCAAAAACAAGGCTTTAGAGTCTTCTTTAAAGGTATTTACACTGGTAAATTTAGGACATTCCAGGGACTGTTATCTAAACTCAAAAACTTTTTTTGACAGAACAAATCTATTTTTAGGAACATTTCACATTCATTTATTTCATGCTGTTGTTCAGTCACTAAACTGTGTCTGATTCAGCACCCCAGTCTTCCCTCTCCTTCACTATTTCCCTGAGTTTGCTCAAACTCATGTCCATTGAGTCAGTGATGCCATCCAACCATCCTCTGTCCTCCCCTTCTCCTCTCGCCCTCAATCTTTCCCAGCATCTGGGTCTTTTGCAATGAGTCAGTTCTTTGCATTAGGTGGTCAAAGTATTGGAGCTTCACATCAGTCCTTCTAATCAATATTCAGGACTGATTTCCTTTAGGATTGACTGATTTGATCTCCTTGCTGTCCAGGGATCTCTCAAGAATCCTCTCCAGCACCACAGTTTGAGAGCATCAATTCTTTGGTGCTCAGTCCTCTTTACGGCCGAATTCTCACATCCATACATGACTACTGGAAAAACCATAACCTTGACTATATGGACCTTTGTCGACAAAGTGATGTCTCTGCTTTTTAATACACTGTCTAGGTTTGTCAGAGCTTTTCTTCCAAGGAACAGGGTTTTTTTTTTTAATTTGTGACTGCAGTCACCATCCACATTGATTTTGGAACCAAGAAAATAAAATCTGACACTGTCCCCATTTTTTTCCCCATTTATTTGTCATGAAGTGGTAGGACCACCTGCCATGCATCTTAGGCAGGTTTTTCACTCTCCTCTTTCATCTTCATCAAAATGCTCTTTAGTTCCTCTTCACTTTCTGCCATTAAAGTGGTATGATCTGCATACCTAAGGTTGTTGATATTTCTCCTGGCAATCTTGAGTCTAGCTTGTGATTCATCCAGCCCAGCATTTCATTTTATGTACTTTGCATGTAAATTAAATAAGAGGTTGACAATACACAGCCTTGATGTACCATTTTCTCAGTCTGGAACCAGTCTGGTTGATGTCTGTTTCTTACTGTTTCTTCTTGACCTGCATACAGGTTTCTCAGGAGGCAGGTAATGTGGTCTGGTATTCTCTTCTCTTTAAGAATTGTTCACAGTTTGTTTTGGTCCACACAGTCGAAGGTTTTATCATAGTTAATGAAGCAGAAGTAGATTTTTTTTTGGTAATTCCCTTGTCTTTTCTATGATTCAGGGTGTGCTGGCAATTTGAACTTTGGTTCCTTTGCCTATTCCAAATCCAGCTTGTACATCTGGAAGTTCTCAGTTCACATACTGCTGAAGTCTAGCTTGAAATATCATTTAGTTCATAAACGATGATATATAAACACCAAATCACAATCATTTATACAAGAGAGTGTACCAAAAACTCAAACCTTAGCCATGGATTCTCTTTCAGTAAAGGTATCTTAGTTGGAAAACATTATAATCAGAAGATTGGTGAGCACAAAATCAGACCAAGAGAAATTAGTTTACGATGGAAATGGTTGAGAGCATTGGGTCTGATGTTCAGATTATATATTCATATTCCTGCATGGGAATATTAAAGGTATATGTGCCATTAAAAAAAATGAATGCATGAGTTTTGGGCCAACTATGTCATGTACCTGAGTTAGAGATGGGGCAAGAATGTCTTAATGAAAACATTGTTTGTTTCTGGCTGTATAAATTTTTAGAGGAAAATGTAGGAAGGTTTAAATTGGAAAATGGAAATTATCAATAATAATACAACCCAAAGAATTTTTCATCACATGAACATTCTGTTTACTTTTTCTTAATATCAAGTTAGAAAAAACACTATGTAAGGCACAAAACTACCCTTAAACATGCCCATTTTGCAGAAATGATTTATTTTTTCCTTGTGATGATTCCATCTAATTATGTATTTCCTTGGCTTTAGATATTTAGATTATATCCTTTTCCACTACTATAAACCATGTCATAATAAGAATTACCCTCAATAAATGTTTATCCACATTTAGCAATTCTTACTTCATATTATGATGTTAAATGTGGAATTGATGGACTGAAATATGTAAGTATTTTTATTCATTTACTATGATTTGCTATATTTACATTGCCTTTGGTTAGCATTGTGAATTAATAAATATATATATAATATATATGTATATTTGTATATATAATATATATGTATATGTATGTAAGTTAATATATATGTATATTTCTAGAAATAACTTGAATCCAGTGTATGTTTCTTTCTGTATTTTTTAAAATTCTAGTAAGGTTAATTACTGTGACATTATGTGTATATTTGGAATTTGCCATTCTTCCTTGGAATGTATTTCCTTTTTTTTTTGGAATGGATTTCCTAATACTTTGTTTATTGAAGTCCATTTGTATACACCTTTTATACATTAAAAATTGTCATCTAAGATTTATTTTTCTATATATTTCCTCCACATGGTTTAAGTTTCCATTTGTTTTATAACGATGATTGAAATGCTTCCCAGGGAACATTATAATCTACCCAAGAAGATCTAAGTAGATAAGGTTTCAGAAAGCTAGATTGTGCTTTATTTCACAAAGCACTAAACTCTGTGATCCAAATCTTAAAAGTAATAGGATAATTGTGAAGAGAGAAATCAATATAGTTTGAAGACTTCATGTAGTGGATGTGAAATTCCATTTTTATTTTCAACATGTATTTGCAGACTTATAACTATGTATTAGGCACTGGCTTGGTACTGAGAATGTAGGCCAGGGATTAAATAAGAAAACCAGTGATTTTTCTCAAGGAATATGCAGTCTATCTGAGGAGACAAAGTTTAAACAAGTGACAGTAAATATAACTGTGTTGGATTTAATAGATACTATTCTGGCTGTATGGACTTTAAGTATAGAAAAAATTGTTACAATAAAAAGGAGGAACATGGCAATATCTATTTAGTAAATAACCTAAGCCTAGGCAAGATGTAAAAATCAGTATGATAGGATTTTTAGTAATGAAGAGTCTTTTAAGTAACAGTGGAGCATGAAAGGCACGTGACATTAGGTTTAAGAAAAAAAGGCTTAATTTGGAGGGCATAAATTGTCAGGATGAGAACAACATTTTGATGTTGTTCTAAAACCATAGAGAACATAAAATATCTTTTAAAACAATATTGGATTTAGAAAATCCCCCTTAACCCCTGATAATCATAAATTTGTTCTCTACACCTGACACTCTATTTTTGTTAAAGATAAGTTTATCTTCAAAAGTTTTCCAATGTTACATTTAGATAATTAAACTGTCGTTTTTTGTTTGTTTTTTCTGTATGGTGTGAGAAAATATTCTAAATTCATTATTTTACATGTAACTCTCTGATTTCCTCAGTGCCAGTTTTGAAAAGACTCTTTTCTCCATTTTACATTTTTACCATTTTTGTTGTAGATTAATTGGAGATGTGTGTGGGTGTATTTATGGACTCACTATTCTATTTCATTGATCTATATTTTTTTTTATGCCAGTAGCATACTGTTTTCATTACTGTAGCTTCATAGCATAGTCTGAAATCAGGGAGTATAATACCTCCACTTTTGTTCTTTTTCTCAAAATTGCTTTTGCTATTTGAGATCTTTTATAGTTCCACATAAACTTTATTTTTCTAGTTAAGTGAAAAATTCCATTGGCATTTTGACAGGAATAGCATTAAATCTATAGATTCCATCTCTATATACTGTGAATATTTTAATGATATTATTTTTTCTAACTCATGAACATGGAATATCTTTCCATTTCTTTGCATCATTTTCACATTTAATAATATATTAAGTGGATCATACCCTATCAACAAGTTTGATTTAGTTCAGAGATGCAAGTATGGTTCAGTATCTGCAAATCAATCAATGCTTTTACCATGTTAATAAAAAATGGTAAAAATAACATGATCATCTTAATAAATACAGAAAAGATTTGACAAAATTCAACTTCATATATGTTAAAAACTTTCATTAAAATTGATATAAATGGAATGTTCTCAACATAATAAAGGCCACTTATGACAAGTCCATAGTTAACATCATACTCAATTATAAAAAGCTGGAAGGTTTTCCTCTAAAATCAAGAACAAGACAAGGATGCCCACTTTCACCATTTCTATTTAACACAGTATTAGAAGTCCTAGCTACAAAAGTTAGATAAAGTAAATAAACCATTCAAATTGGAAGGCAAAAAGTAAACTTGTTACATTTGCAAATGACATGATACTATATATAGGAAGCCCCGGAATCTTTAAAACTAAAAACAATTAGAAGTAATAAATATGAAGGTGAGGGATACTTACTTTAATCCATTATTATCTAATTTTTAGACATTTGTATGTTTAGAAGTCACTGGAATGAACATTGCCTGCTGACTATGAGCAATTGATTCATAATCCTATGGAGGTTAGTTTTTTGTTCCTTTTTTTTTAATCTGTACCTAATGGCATGTTGGGCTTCCCTGGTGGCTCAGACGGTAAAGCATCTGCGTACAATGTAGGAGATCTGGGTTCGATCCCTGGGTCATGAAGATTCCCTGGAGAAAGAAATGGCAACCTACTCCAGTACTCTTGCCTAGAAAATCCCATGGACAGAGGAGCCTGGTGCAGGTTACTGTCCGTGGGGCCGCAGAGTTGGACACGACTGAGCGACTTCACTTTCACTAATGGCATATGGGGTCTTAATTCCCTGACCAGAGATCTAACCTGTGTCCCCTACATTGGAAGCACAGAGTCTTAACCAGTGGACCACCAGGGAGTCTCTCATAATCCTATGGGACTAATGTTATTTTAATTGATCTTGGAAGATAGGGTGGTCACATGACCATTATTTAGTTAACTAGATATCCCTAAACATGAAGCCACTACAGGAGCTATATGTGTATGTGTGTGTGTGTGTGTGTGTGTATTTGTGTGTGTATATATATATATATATATATATTCACATGTTTACATATTTGCATATTTTATTGTTTATATTCAATAATCTATACATATTTATAAATTATGAGTATTGTTTTTTCTATTAAATGGTATATTTGGTGATATAGAATTCTATTATTTTCTGTTGATCAATCATGATTCAATAATATTGAATGAATAGTAGCTACATAATCACGGTAGTGAAAGATGTTTATCAGTTTATAGCTGACACAGGTAAACTGGTGCTTGCCAAGGGCATTTGCATATCCTCTGCTGGAATCCTCTGCAGCTGCAGCTTCTGACCTCCTACAAGCCCTGAAGCGAGTTCAGGAGTGAGGCGCTCAGCTTCAGGAATCTGTTAGGACAGGTCTTCATACAGATGTTTTCAGGGACTGTTTTTATGAGCCCAGTCTTTGTGTCTCCTCATATCTAAGAAGGTGAAAGCTACTTGCTCAGTCGTGTCCGACTCTTTGTGACCCCATGGACTTCAGCCTGCAAGGCTCTTCCATTCACGGGATTCTCCAGACAAGAATACTGGAGTGAGTAGCCATTCCCTCCTCCAAGGGATCTTCCCTACCCCGGGATAGAACTCAGGCCTCCTGCAATACAGACAGATTCTTTACCATCTGAGAAACCAGGGAAGCCCCTCACATCTAGAAAAGCACTAAATCCCATCAGGGTGACATCAGTTCCTTGTGACCAGCAGGAAGCCTTTCATAAAGATAAGTGTTTGATTTCATGAACTCCCCCTTCACCAAAATCACAATATTGAACTCCCTGCCCCCACCTCCTTGGAGCAGTTTCTCAGAGCTATCTGAGATGCTGTCTTCTGGACTGCAGTCCTCATTTTGCCCCAAATAAATCTTAACTCACAATTCTCACATTGTCCATTCTTTTTAAGTCAATATCTGCTTAATTCTTAATTCCTTCAGAGCAAAAACTGCAAATCTTGTTTATATGAGTAGTAAGCACTGAGTCTGGTTTCTTAGTTCTAGCTATACTTATAGAATGAGTACTTTCTTAATAGCAGCAAATAATTAATTTTAAATAAGAATCATCAGAGTCCCCAGTTTCTAAATAAAATAGGAAAGTGTAGCAATGATTTCCATTCTAAAAGCATGATCTTAATAGCAGATATTTAGTTGCTAAGTCATGCCTGACTCTTTTGCAACCCCATGGACTGTAGCCTGCCAGGCTCCTCTGTCTGTGGGATTTTCCCACAAGAATACTGGAGTGGGTTGCCACTTCCTGCTCCAGGGGATCATTCTAACCTAGGGATCAAACTTGCATCAACTACTTGTTGTGTAGATTCTTTACCACTGAGAAACTGGGGCAGTCTGCCAGCAGACTTGTAGGCTATTGTAAAATTTACAAATTTGTAGTTCGAATTTAATTTATAATGCAAGAATGCACATAATATTTCAAATGCAAGCTGCATATTTACATCTGTCTATATATGTTAAAATGCTAAGACATTCTGTTGTATATATATATATATATATATATATATATATATATATACATATATGATATGTATTTTAACTATACAACATAAAACTGTAATCTTTAGAAGGTAGACTTATTTAGAGTAAAAAATGTAGGTATTTTGGTACTTCATGTGGGTCCAGTGGTTAAAACTTTGCCTTCCAACGCAGGGGATGCAAGTTTGATCTCTGGTCAGAGAGCTAAGATCCCACATGTCTCACATCAAAATAATAGAGTGTAAAAACAACAGAAGGAATATTGTAACCAATTCAATAAAGACTTTAATAACTAGTCCACATTAAAAAGTTTTAAAAAATATAGATGTCTCGATGAGTTCTTATCTTTCTGACAATTGTGTTAATATGGGAAACTTGTTGGTCTGAATGGATGCAAAAAATCAATTATAGAAAAAGGAAGTCATATAAATTTTAGAGAAAACAAATTAAGTGGGTTTTTTCTCATTTAATCAAAGGTGGTTCTTATGTTAGTGACTGAAAATTAGAGAAAGAAGTTGACTTGTCGGAGACCACTTGCAGCTTCATTAGGAAGAGTCAGTTCTAAAATGTGTATGTTTTAACAAAGATATTTCTGTGCTAGGTCAACATATTCAGGAAGCAAATGAATTTATTTAAAATTTCTAATGAGCACAAATAATTTTCCTAATTAACAGGATCACACGAGGAGTGGAAAAAAAATTGTTGGTGTAATCTACCGTTAATCAATTAATTTCAACGCAAGTGACTGACTCATTGATATTTGTTTCTCATTGTGCAAGTCTCCAACACTGATGAACTGTAGTGAACTAAACTTCTAATTTATAGCATCTCCTTTAGAATTCATGACTTTTAGCTCTACTGGAGCAAGCCTATTTTTCCAATTGAAGAAACTATGTTTAGTTTGTAAAGTACGTTAATGTCACTATCATTCCATGATACACACAGTGCATAAATTAAAACAGTACACAAGTACATTCAGAAGAAAAACATTGTACTCTCTGCTTGTTAGTACATTCATTTTGGTACAATTTAATAATTAAAAATATATCTGGTTAAAGCAGAATAAACACGAGAATGAGCTGAAATAGTCTGAATCACTGGGATGACTGGTTATTAATCACTGGATGAGATGATTAGACAGCATCACCAACTCAATGGACAGGAACTTGAGCAAAGTCTGGGAGATAGTGGAGGACAGGGAAGCCTGGCATGCTGCAGTGCATGGGCCCGCCAAACCTCAGACACGACTTAGCAACTGAACAGTGACAATCACTGGAAGCGTTTACTAATTTTGAGTATCTGTGCTACTTTCTTTCTAAACTCAAATCTTACCTTCACAATCTCTACAGAATAGGAAAAATAACAGGAATAGCATTAAATTCCAGTGAGGATTGAATGATTTAATGAAGGTAAATACTTAGCACCATGCTTTGCTTATAGTAAACTCCCAACACAAGTTGATTACTAAAATTAAATTTTTATTTTTACTAAAATAAAATTAAATTTTACAATTACTATTATTAATATTGTTCTTTTGATAGAATTGGTCATTTAGCATTTTTATGCAAGGTTTTATGTATTAGTCATTAAATGAGTGGACAGAACTCAATACTTGGGAATCCAACTATAATTTCTCTTATTGCCCAAGGGTAACGGTAATTCAAATGTCTGCTCCTTTTTTTTTTTTTTTTTAACTTTAGCTGTAACCTTATCTCCCCAGCTTAGCTGTAGTTGATTTCATTACAACAGTGACAACTCAATTTTCATCTATATATATATTGCTAATTAACTTCATCTTCTTCTACATAAGAAACCCCTGAGCCCCGAGTCACATTTGGTGTTTCCTTAATGAAAAATTTTATAACCATAGTTGTCTGGGTGGTGATAAGATCCTTCATCAGAATGATATAGATATAGAAAAAATAAGAGAAGGAAAAATTAAAGAACAGGAAATGTAATAGATAGGAGGAGGTAGATGTATACAACAAACAGTTTTAGAACACTTTGAAAGACTGGTTCCCAAAACACTAGAGAATGAAAATCATCCTGCATATTTCTTAAAACAGTAATGCCTTGTAATTCCTGAACCATTCCTTCCTTCCAAAGAATCGTAAGTGGCCAGGGAGCATCTCTGGAATTTTAAAATCCATGTCTCTTTGTATTCTGTTCTCTCTATTTGGAAGACTCCCCCACCTCCCCTGGGCCCTGACAACATTTTTTTTTTTTTTTTACTAAGAGCTGCTCCCAGCAGACGGATAAAGCTGCTTTCAGTTATAGACCCTGTGGCCCCTGTTCAAAGATGCTGTATGGTATTGGTAAGTTGTATTATATTCATTTACTTATTGTCTTTCCACTAGACTACATGCTCCATAAAGGGCTATGTCTTATCACTATGCTCCCAGAGCCTGCTACTCTGCCCGAGTTTTGGTGATAACCCACTAAATGTTGATTGAACGAACCATCTTGCTATGAGGGCATGGGCATACACCTCACCAGTACAGCACATGATAAATCTAAGATAGGAAACATTGAGGGAGAAGCAATAAACTCATAGAAGATGATGCATTACTCCTTGAGTTCTCAATCTGCAGAACTGTGGTAAAGTCAGAAGTGTGAGGGTCATGGAACGTGAAATTAGCTTGTTAGAAGAATACCTCTTTTAATACTGTGAATCTACCTGCCAGTGCAGGAGATGAGAGAGACATGAGTTCAATCCCTGGGTCAGGGAGATCCCCTGGAGTAGGAAATGGCAACCCACTCCAGCATCCTTGCCTGGAAAACTCCATGGACAGAGAAGCCTGGTAGAGTACCAAGGGGTCACAAAGGGTCACACAGAACTGAGCATGCATGCCATCCATCCATCCATTTATACACAGGAGGAAAAGTGAATTCCTAGGCAACTTTGTAACACTTGGAGCTTTCTGGTTGCGAAATAAGATTATTTAGAAGAGAAAAGCCTTTTGGAAAGAGCCAGTTCTTGTGCCGACCTCAGATTAGTAAACCTGTGTTACCCGATAAAACTGAGTTACCATAACCAGTCTCCTCCTGAACTATACCTCCTCTCTGTCTGTGGACCGCCCTATGCTTTTTTCTGGATGAATTCTCTGGAATTAATTTAGGCTAACCTCCAGGTTAACTGGAGAAGGAAATGGCAATCCACTCCAGTACACTTGCCTGGAAAATTCTATGGACAGAGGAGCCCG
The DNA here is from genome assembly GCA_020226075.1 of Hydropotes inermis. NCBI lineage: Eukaryota > Metazoa > Chordata > Mammalia > Artiodactyla > Cervidae > Hydropotes > Hydropotes inermis. The sequence continues at coordinate 3,785,376 of CM035281.1, read as the reverse complement.
GTAGGCTACAGTCCATGGGGTCGCAAAGAGTCGGACACTGAGCAACTTCACTCTGTCTACTCCAGGTTAACTAAGATTTAGAGGATACTCTTAAATATTTAGAAAAAAGACCAATGATGGAAATTTAAACACTCTCAGTGAGGACATTCCTGGGATACTTCAGAGTATTGTTTGCAATTAGCTTCCAAAGCGTAGGCACAAGGCAATGTTGTTTTGTTTTCTGCAAAAAAGAAAAAAAAGATGTGTGTATTTATTCCTCACTGTTTATTCTTTATAATAGGAAATTTAAAAAATTAGATGGTATAATTTTTTATAAGAAACAGTTTGGGCCCAAGATATGCATAAGAAAAGTAGGCAAGAAATCTCTTTGTGATTTGTGAAGGCTTCTCTAGCTTCTAAAGCTACTCTCAAACATTAAAATTTTTAGTTTTGTGATTTCTCTTCAGAATAAATCCAGAAATATTTTTTTCCACCACAATATACTAGCTTTGAAGCTTTTTATTTAATCTCACGGAGCCTCTGTTTTGCTGCTGCTGCTGCTGCTAAGTCGCTTCAGTCCTGTCCGACTCTGTGAGACCACAGACGGCAGCCCACCAGGCTCTCCCGTCCCTGGGACTCTCCAGGCAAGAACCCTGGAGTGGGCTGCCATTTCCTTCCCCAGTGAATGAAAGTGAAAAGCGAAAGTGAAGTGTCTCAGTCCTGTTGGACTCTTCGAGACCACACGAACTGTAGTGTACCAGGCTTCGTCCATGGGATTTTCCAGGCAAGAGTACTGGAGTGGGGTGCCATTTAAATTTCAAAAAGGAGTAATATAACACTGTCAACCTCTGGCACTTTTGCTATTATTACATGAGAACACTTTAAAGCATTTAATATATTTTCTGAAACACATTGCTAATAAGCATTGAATAAACGGCATATGTTACAAATATATTAATATTAATGACAAATGAGAAGCATTAAACTTTAGAAAGATAAAGAAGCCACAAGAAAGGAAACTTAAATGAAAACAAATCTCAAAAGATATTAATTACACATAAATGTGTAAGTAAGAAATTCTATAGAATTTCACAAGAGAATGAAAACAACATAGACTAGTCAACCTGTACTACGGGTAAACTTCGATGATGAAACTGGAGGTTGAGATGTTAAAAATATAACAAGTGGAACTGATGGGGGAAAAAAAGGAAGGATATATGTTCTGATGAAAAAATATGGAGTCAAATAAGTCAATTACATTGTCTATCAATTTAAAAATAAGTAGTATATTGAACTGAAAAGCCTAAAGATGTAGGAAGCATTGAAAATGTTGACAGTGCCTCACAATCTTAAAGATCATTCCTCTAGCCTTAAGATGCTAGGATACAATGGAAAGCATCACACATTAAGCTGGAAGCTATAGACTCTACATCTAAGTGATACGTCTACCTAGGAAGTCAAAGAATCCCTTTATGTATCAGCTTTTGCATGTATAAGATGAAAATAATAGCACTTTGCTATCGGATTATTCTTCAGATAAAATACAACGTTTAAACTACATGGCATACATTTGATAGTCAACAAAACGGATGGAGGTTCCTGACCTGAAGAAGCTTCATGGTAGAAGTTACATTTAAGTGCCCCTCGAAGGGGAGTGCCTTTACCTTGGCTGACTGATTTTGACTAAAGGCTAGCATATTAATAAAACTACAGCATCGGTGATGCCGGAAATGTGGCATCATCACAACTTCCTGAATGTGATTCTAGAAGACAGTATTACGTGCAGTATTGCTCTTATTTTGGGTCAGATTCTACCTGTCCAAGATAAACTTTGTGAAAGAAATGTATGGTGATGACTTTTGTGGGTCACAGATATTTGCCAGAATTTGCTACACTATTATGAAAAATAATCTTTCTTTATAATGGTTTTCTCTCCTTATATCAGTGGTCCTTTGTTCTGCTTATCTCTTGGCCACAAGTTCTGAAAGAAAATTACTGCTTTTCAATTTCTTGCTACATTAGCAGAGGTTTAATTGATATTCATAAACCAGGAAGCAGCCTATTGATGTAAGGTTCTTTGATAGAGACTGATGGTCACTGCCACTGGTAATGTATTTTCTTTTTTTTTTTTTTTTTTCATTTATTTTTATTAGTTGGAGGCTAATTACTTTACAATATTGTAGTGGTTTTTGTCACACATTGACATGAATCAGCCATGGATTTATATGTTATTACCAGAGGGATCGGATTGAATGTATTTTCTTTTATTGGTCAAAATCATTGTCATGAACTTGAGGTATTCAGATGAGATTCAGGCATCTCAGATTTTAATAGGGAAAGGAATTAGGGATTCATCAAAAACTATGGTGTCTCAATTAGTATATGCTTCAAAATGAAGTTAGAATTCAGAAAAAAATAGAATAACAGAATTTTTCCATTAAGAAACAATATTTAAGGGAGAAAAATAAATTGTATTTTTTGATAGAGAAGAGAAAGTAAATATTTTTGAGTGTTTTATTTTTCTTTCTTCATGAACTTATGACCTTGCTACTTTTATACATTTGGAAAGTTTTATGTATATTTGACCCTATTCGCTAAGTTTCGTCAGTCTCATCCAACTCTTTGTGACCATACGGACCATAATCTGTCAGGTACCTCTATCCATGGGATTCTGTAGGTGAGAACGCTGGAGGGGGTTGCCATGCCTTCCTCCAGGGAATCTTCCTGATTCCCTGGGACTGAATTCAAGTCTCTTAGGTTTCTTGCATTGGCAGCTGGGTTTTTTACCACTAGTGCCACCTGGGAAGCCTGCCTCTATTTTACTCACATAGTAATAGATCTTGTGTATTTTCCCAATGTTATTAAACATTTCTTTGCAATATATCTTTGAATACCTACCTGGTATTTGTTTGGTAAAATATGTAAGCCAATTGGACATCTAGATTGCTACAAAATGTTCGCCACAAATCGGATGTCATCATTTATTCCTAGAGATATTTATTTCAACCTTGCTGCTGCTGCTTAGTCGTGTCCGACTCTGTGACCCCATAGACGGCAGCCCACCAGGATCTGCCGTCCCTGGGACTCTCCAGGCAAGAACACTGGGGTGGGCTGCCATTTCCTTCTCCAATGCATGAAAGCGAAAAGTGAAAGTGAAGTCGCTCAGTCGTGTCCGACTCTTAGCAACCCCATGGACTGTAGCCCACGAGGCTTCTCCGTCCATGGGATTTTCCAGGCGAGAATACTGGAGTGGGTAAAATACCAAATTTAAAGGGTGCATGAATTTGCCTCCATTGGCGGTGGATACTTTTCTTCATCTTCCTAGATTTCTGGTAAGCACTGACAGAATTAATACTAATTTTTCATGTGGCAAGATTTTAAAGATATATCCACCCCTTAAAATTTTTCCACAATCCATACAGCATTCTCAAAAGTCATTCTACTAGTATTTTTATCATTCTTTCTCTAGTTAAAATCCAAATGGCTTGTGAGAAAGTAGTATAAAACTCAACCAGTTGAACATAAATATGGACAGTACAGGTAGGGGGGAGAGGGACTCGGCATAGATGGATAATAATGTCTCTAAAGGATAAAGTAGCCATGAGCATGTTCCCTGGTGGAAAATTTTGGACAGTCAGTGGAGGGAAACCATCTTAAAATCACCCAGAGTCTGTTAGGCAGCTTGTCATCTTCCTATATGTTTAGCCCACACGTCTCTTTGGCTTTGTGTTGTCCTATTCATTTCATCTTTGCGAAGTCCGCACTTCAGAACAAACTTAGCAAGAGCTGGCATGGAATATATGTATAAAAATTATATTATGTTTTAATGATTGTTGAGTAATATTAGAAAAAAATATGCTCTCTGATTTCAGGAGAAAAAAATAACACAGACATTTAACAAGATTCATTGTCAAATAAAATAATGAAACCTGCTTTTTGGTTAGGAAATGCAATAACTCAGTGGAACCCTGGCACAAGAGATATTCCCCTGTTGAATTCCCTTCTGTTTCAGGCTGAGAAAGTAAAACAATTGGAAAAGGGTTGACATGTTTAATGCATGTAAAACTGTAAAGCTAATATATTTTTAATAAGCCTCTGTCTTTCCTGTCATTTTTTATGTTGATGGTGCTATATTGCATTCAGTTCAAAATAAAAATGAGGTTAGAACTGATTTTGCTCAATTTATTGTGTATTTTCTTCTTCTTTGTTTAAATTTTGCTAAGCATTCTGGTAGCTCAGTCAGTAAAGAATTAGTATACAATGTGGAATATCCTGGATTCAATCCCTGGGTCTGGAGATTCCCTGGAGAAGAGACTAGCAATCCATTCCAGTATTCTTGCCTGGAGAATCCCATGGACAGAGGAGTCTGGTGGGCTACAGTCCATGGGGTCACAAAGGGGTGGATATGCCTGAATGACTGATACATACATACATACACTCTTTTAAAGATATGCAATCAGAAAGGCATAAGAACATATCAGGGGATTAAAAAAAAAAGAAAAATATAAGTGGGTCATTGAGTCTGGTTCTAAATCATCAGTTCAGTTCAGTTCAGCTCATTCACTCAGTTGTGTCCAACTCTTTGAAACACCATGAACTGCAGAATGTGAGGCTTCCCTGTGCATCACCAACTCCTGGAGCTTATTCAAACACATGTCCATTGAGTGGTGATGCCATTCAACCATCTCATCCTCTGTTGTCCCCTTCTCCTCCTGCCTTCAATCTTTCCCAGCATCAGGGTCTTTTCAAATGAGTCAGCTCTTCCCATCAGGTAGACAAAGTATTGGAGTTCCAGCTTCAGCATAGTGCTTCCAAAGAATATTTAGGACTGATCTCCTTTAGGATGGACTAGTTGGATTTCCTTGCCATCCAAGGGACTCTCAAGAGTCTTCTCCTGCCACAGTTCAAAAGCATCAATTATTCAGTGCTCAGCTTTCTTTATAGTCCAACTCTAACATCCATACATGATTACTGGAGAAGCCGTAGCTTTGACGAGATGGAGCTTTGTCAGCAAAGTAATGCCTCTGCTTTTTAATATGCTGTCTAGATTGGTCATAACTTTTTTCCCAAGGAGCGACTTCTTTTAATTTCATGGCTACAGTCACCATCTGCAGTGATTTTGGAGCCCATGAAAATAAAGTCTATCACTGTTTCCATTGTTTCCTCATCTATTTGCCATGAAGTGATGGGACCAGATGCCATGATCTTTGTTTTCTGAAGGTTGAGTTTTAAGCCAGCTTTTTCACTCTCTTCTTTCACTTTCAAGAGGCTCTTTAATTCTTCTTCACTTTCTGCCATGAGGGTGGTGTCATCTGTGTATCTGAAGTTATTGATATTTCTCCCAGCAAACTTGATTCCAGCTTGTGCTTCTTCCAGCCCTGCATTTCACATGATTCACTGTGCATATAAGTTAAATCATCAGGGTGACAGTATACAGCCTTGATGTACTCCTTTTCCTATTTGGAACCAGTCTGTTGTTCCATGTCCAGTACTAAGTGCTGCTTTTTGACCTGCTTAAAGATTTCTCAGGAGGCAGGGCAGGTCGCCTGGTACTCCTATCTCTTTAAGGATTTTACACAGTTTCTTGTGATCCACACAATCAAAGTCTTTAACATCGTCAATAAAGCAGAAGTAGATGTTTTTCTGAAACTCTTTTGCTTCTTCAACTATTTAACAGATTTTGGCAATTTGATGTCTGGTTCTTCTGCCTTTTCTAAATCCAGAACATCTGGAAGTTCATGGATCATGTACTGTTGAAGACTGACTTGCAGAATTTTGAGCAGTACTTCGCTAGCTGTAAGATGAGTACAATTGTGTGGTAGTTTGAGCATTCTTTGAGATTGCCCTTCTTTGGGATTGGAATGAAAACTGACATTTCTCAGTCCTGTGGCCACTGCTGAGTTGTCCAAATTTCCTGGCATATTGAGTGCAGCACTTTCACAGCATCATCTTTTAGGATTTGAAATAGCTCAATTGGAATTCCATCACCTCCACTAGCTCTGTTCATAGTAATGCTTCTTAAGGCCCCCTTGACTTCACATTCCAGGATGTCTGGTTCTAGCTGAGTGGTCACACCATTGTGGTTATCTGGGTTTTGAAAATCTTTTTTTGTGCAGTTCTTCTGTGTATTCTTGCCACCTCTTCTTAAGGTCCTCGGTTTCTGTTAGGTCCACACCGCTTCTGCCCTTTATCGAGCCCATCTTTGCATGAAATGTTCCCTTGGCATCTCTAGTTTTCTTGAAGAGATCACTAGTCTTTCTCATTCTGTTGTTTTCCTCTATTTTTCTGCATTCATCTTTGAGGAAGGCTTTCTTATCTCTCCTTGCTATTCTTCGTAACTCTGCATTCAGATGGGTATATATTTCATTTTCTCCTTTGCCTTTCACTTCTTTTCTTTTCACAGCTCTTTGTAAGGCTTCCTCAGACAGCCAGTTTGCCTTTTTGCATTTCTTTTTCTTGGGGATGGTCTTGTCTCTTATACAATGTCACAAACCTCCATCCATAGTTCTTAGGCACTCTGCCTATCAGATCTAATCCCTTCAATCTATTTGTCACTTCTCCTATATAATCGTAAGGGATTCGATTTAGGTCATACCTGAATGGTCTAGTGGTTTTCCCTACGTTCTTCAATTTAAGTCTGAATTTGGCAATAAGGAGTTCGTAATCTAAGGCACAGTCAGCTTTCAGTCTTGTTTTTGCTGATTGTATAGAGCTTCTCTTTTTTCTAAATCATATTCATTTTCAAAATAGTAGGAACTAAGCAGTCTTGACCTTTTGATGCACGAAGTTATCTCATCCAAAAACCCAGGTTTATAAACTCTCTAAATTACACTTTTATGAAAAAAGCAATGCCCCCTGTGAAAATTTCAGACTCTTACAATATGTTTAGTTTACCATATGAAATAATTATTAAAGTTCCCAATAATTGACCTTCTATAACTTATTTATGAATTTTGCACATTTTTGTCAGAGGATTTGGTTAAGCCATAGTGAAACAGAAAAAAAAAAGTGAAAATAATCAGGAGCATATTAGTAGAATATGAAATTTTTTTAATTTAATTTTCATTTGAAGATAATTATTTTACTGAATCCTTTTTTGAATTGGGAATAGAACTTTAATACAGTGATATCCGAGCTGTGAAAAAAACAGTTTTTCAAACTGAATCATAAATTTAATTGTTATGTAAGAGGTTAGAGCAAAAATGAAAGCTGTACTTTACATGATACATGAGTTCCAAAAGAAAATCCATAACAAACCTCTCAAGAGACCAGGCATTTCCCTGGCTTTTAAATATATAGTGTAGGGAGCAAAAATAATTTTCTCAATACCCTTCTGAGTTTTTGACTTGAGACCCCCTTGTAATAAAAGGCAGATCAATAAAAGAAAAATAAACATAAGTTTATTGTCATCTATAACCCAGATACAGGTGAGAGATATCCAGGAAAGGAAAAGTGAGAATTCTTCCTGATGACATTCACTGACACTTTAAATACCAACTTCAGTTAAAAACAAAAGAAGGATACAGGGAGAAGGGAAGGCAGTTATGAAGGTGACTGGAAAAGCATAGTAAATGTGGTTAAAGCTGCTCTGCAGACTTAGGCAATTGCCTTCTCCACTGGTAAAACTGTCCTGTCATTTAGAATCATATCCTTTTCTTTCCGGCACTAAGAGCGACCCTTATGGAGGGAGACCTCCCTTATAAGTGTACATTCGCCTTACAGAAGAGTGCCTCATACTGTTTTCACAGCTTCTCTTCTCTCTGTTGCTCCTCAAAAATAGTCAGCTTGTTGATGTTGAGCATCTTTTCACGTGCCTTAATTGACGTACGGATGATGTCCATACGGACGTAGGGATGGAACAGATAGCTATGGGAAGCTCCTGCAGGGCATCGGGAGCCCAGCTTTGTGCTGTCTGATGACCTGCAGAGGTGGGATGGAGGGGACGGGAGGACCAGGGGGAAAGGATATATATGTAAGGGTAACTGATTCGCTTCTCTGTACAACAGAAACTAGCACAGCATTGTAAAGCAACTATACTCCAATTAAAAAAAAAAAAAAGTTCTCAGATATCTCAAATAAAATAAAATAAAAACCTTAAAATTATCCTTATGGCATAAGGGTTTAATTTGTAGTAGCCCATTCTTGTACTCCTAAGTTGTTATTTCTGCCCATTTTGCTATTTCTGTAGCTGATGCTGAGTGAAGAAATGAATACTAATTTTGTGACTTTCTAAAGAATTGGATTGAAATAGTTCATGTCACTCCCTGAACAAGCAATATAAGAAAAAATCCCTCTTACAACTCAGGGAGAGTCATTTGTTGAGAGACCAAATGATCCTGGGGTAGAGAATTGGGGTTCTACAGATTGATTCAATTATAACACCCTGATAATACAGAGGTACATCAGTAGCTTTCCAGCAATGTAAATGAGTCTCAGTCTGGAGAAGAAAAGTCGTAAGATGGAATACAAGTGTTAAATTAACTTAACGAGGAGGCCATTAGAGGCAGATGACTTTAATTCCTTGACAGCTCATGTAAGCAAATAAAAAAATTAAGCCTGTAAATACCCAAATAGCACAGTACTGAAGCCTATGCACAGTTCAGTTAAGCCAATCAGTCATGTCCAATGCTTTGCAACCCCACTAACTGCAGGACACTAAGCTTCTTTGTCCATCACCAATCCCCAGAGCTTGCTCAAACTCATGTCTATGGAGTCCCTAAGCCATCCAACCAACTCATCCTCTCTCATTCCCTTCTTCTCCTGCCATCAATCTTTCCCAGCATCAGGGTCTTTTCCAATGAGTCAGTTCTCATCAGGTGGCCAAAGTATCGGAGCTTCAGCATCCATCCTTCCAATGAGTATTCAGGACTGATTTCCTCTAGGATTGACTGGTTTGATCTCCTTACTATCCAAGGGACTGTTAAGAATCTTCTCCAACACCACAATTCAAAAGCATCCATTCTTTGGTGCTCAGCTTTCTTTATAGTCCAACTCTCACATCCATACATGACTACTGGAAAAAGCATAGCTTTGACTAGATAGACCTTTCTCGGCAAGGTAATATCTCCGCTTTTTAGTATGCTGTCTAGGTTGGTCGTAGCTTTTCTTCCAAGGAGCAAGTGTCTTTTAATTTCGTGGCTACAATCACCATCTGCAGTGATTTTGGAGCCCAAAAACTAAAGTCTGTCACTGTTTCCACTGTTTCCCCATCTATTTACCATGAAGTGATGGGACCAGATGCTATCATCTTAGTTTTCTGAATGTTGAGCTTTAAACCAACTTTTTCACTTTCCTCTTTCACTTTCATCAAGAGGCTCTTTAGTTCCTCTTCGCTTTCTGCCATAAGGGTGGTGTCATCTGTGTATCTGAGGTTATTGATATTTCTCCCAGCAATCTTGATTCCAGCTTGTGCTTCATCTAGCCCAGCGTTTCTCATGATGTACTCTGCATATAAGTTAGATAAGCATGGACAATAACAAACAGCCAAACGTGCTTTAAGCAATAATCTTCTTGCTTTGCTCCTGTTTTTTTTTTTTTTTTTTTTTTTTGTAAAAGTCTCTCCCTAAGCTGGTAGAGCACTCCTAACCACTTCTGGTTTGACATTGTTAGATTCAAGTCAATTTTTGCTGGGAAAAAAAAAAAAAACTCTTAAAAATTTTAATATGCCTCAGTTTACTTTCAGCATAAGTCACACCATATTCTTGCCAGAGCCATAGTCAGTACCAATGTCTCAATTTCCAAATTACTCTGAACTAAAAATAACTTTGCTTCTAGCCTGGATTTGTTAGATAGCAATTGGATGACCAAAAGTAAGCCATGATCTTAGAGAGAGTATGCATATTATGTTTTAAATGTTGGAAAATATTAAAGAAATATTACATGTTGTTCCATAGTATATTACTAATTAAGGTTCCTGACATCAAACATGTAGTAACTATAAATAACCTTTGAATGAATGAGAGGAAATTTTACTCAGCTCAGGTTCAGCTGCTTGTGGCTCCAGAGACAATAATTTGAGAAGCAAGTGTCAATAGAATGGAAAGTAGCTTTAACCAGACAAGCCAGAAATCTGGGGAGAGGGTGGACTTGTGTTTTCAGGCCAATTCCAAAGATTTGGCTCAGCCATGACAGTATTTCAAGGAGAAAATAGGTGTAGAATCTCATGAATCATTGAGCAAGGAGATTGGGTTCTGTAGCCTTCTCTGTTTTGTGCAAATGGGCTGGCTCTCTCATCGATATTATCCTGCCCCTGTGATTTGTCAGCAGGATTGCTAGAGGAACTGTTGGAAGGTAGAGAGCTAGTCATTTTTTTTTAGCTGCTTAATTCTTTATTCTTTCTTCTTTTTATCTAGGAAAATGATCAACAATTTAGGCAAAGAGTGGTGTGCTTTCAGGAGAGCAAAAGTCAGGAGTTAGGCTAAATTGTCTGCTGATCTCATGCCTATACATAGGTTTTTCTAAGGTTAAAGTGAAATGGTAATGGGAAACAGGAAAAGGAGCAAAAGAGATGCCTTCAGCTCCATGTTTGTTTAGCTATAGATCAAACCAGTCAATTCTATAAGAAATCCACCCTGAATGTTCATTGGAAGGACTGATGCTGAGGTGAAGCTCCAATACTTTGGCCACCTAATGCAAAGAGCCAGCTCATTGAAAAAGACTGGGGGAGATTGAAGGCAATGCTGGGATGTGGGAAAGATTGAAGGCAAAAGGAGAAGCAGATGACAGAGGATGAGCTGGTTAGATATCATCACTGACCCAACGGACACAAATTTGTGTAAACTCTGGAAGATACTTATGTTAATGATAACCCTATATGCAGAACAGAAAAAAAAAAAGACACAGATTTATAGAACAGTCTTTTAGACTCTGTGGGAGAAGGCGAGGGTGGGATGGTTCAAGAGAACAGCATTGAAACATGTATATTATCTAGGGTGAAACAGATCACCAGCCCAGGTTGGATGCATGAGACAAGCGCTCGGACCTGGTGCACTGGGAAGACCTAGAGGGAGCAGGTGGAGAGGGAGGTGGGAGGGGGGATCGGGATGGGGAACACATGTAAACCCATGGCTGTTTCATTTCAATGTATGACAAAATTCACTACAAATTAAAAAAAAAAAAAAAGAAAAAAGAAAAAAAAAAGGCAGAGGAGCCTGGATGCTACAGTTCACAGGGTCGCAAAGAGTTGGACATGAACAAGATGAACAAGATGAACAAGAAATATACAATTTACTGAAGATATAGCCAAAAATAAGTCATATAGTTTACCTTGATGGAACTATCATAGTTAGAGTTATTTATGGCATATTATTATTAGCATTCCTGGTGGCTCAGAAGGTAAAGAATCTGCCTGCATTGTGGGAGACTGAGGTTTAATCCCTGGGTTGGGAAGATCCCCTGGAGAAGGGACTGGCTACTCACTCAAGTATTCTTGCCTGGAGAACCCCATGGGCAGAGGAGCCTGGTGGGCTGCAGTCCACAGGGTCACAAAGAGCTGGACACGGCTGGAGGACTAACATGCACATCCCTTCTATATATTGGTGTTATATCTGCCTGATTATTTGATGAGCTATCTGAGGTCTGACCTGTTTTGCTTCTTACACCTCAAAAATTTTAGCACATACAATAATGCTGTTAAAAAGAGTTTGATTAAGTTGACCTCTTGATCTGATCTAATATGGATTTTCTCATTTTTTTGACGTTTTTCTTGTATTTTGTCATGCTACGGGAATTGCTTTAGTCCCAGTCACATGAGGACTTTTATGTGAAATTTAGCCATATGGAACACTAAAAAGAAAATTAGTCCTCCTGCCCTTACAGAATGAGTTCATATTTAACTTTGGTGCTGTGGATAAAAATTCAGTTTTATGAACCAGTTAAAAGAGAAAGTGCGTCGTGTGCTTTTTGCAGCACTTAGGTATTGATATATGATTTTTTTTTCTTTTCCCAAGGCTAAGCAGGGGAAGCCACAGCGATAAGACTTTTTAAAATGTGAGTGAAAATCTCATCTGAAACCTTTCCACTACATAACTTCACTCCATTGACCTGATGACTCAAACAGACACAGGCTGTAGGTTAAAATAGGAACAGAGGACAGAAAATTCTTATAATAACACATGAAAGTTGAGGTAGAATATCCCATAAGCAGCCTTGTATTTCAGAGCTCTCCTTACATAACCTTCACACTGGTTAGCCCTGCAATGACTGTTTGATCATCAGACCCTAGAGCTCTGGGCACAGGAGGAAACCAAAAATCTTCCCAATCCCCACTCTTTTGTAAAGCTCACACAGTCAGGGTAGTCAGAGCTTTCTGGGATGCGCATTATCCAATTCCATAGTCCTTTCAAAGGGTGAGGTGATTTATCAACTCTTTGGCTCAATGTTTCTAATAAATGTACTTGATTCCCACTGTTTAATATGAAACGGTACACAAATATACTATTCTATGCATAATGTTTCTTTTCTTTGCATGTCAAAATGAAATAAAATTAACAAGTATCTATTATATTCTTTGCATCTGTCCTAAATGCTAAGGAAAATTGATTAATATATAAAGTATAGATTATAAATAACTGTGAGTAGATTGATTAGAGTGTTAGGCAATAGCATGCATTACACTGGGCATTTCACTCTACTAGACACTGAGGGAGATAAATAGAATATAGCTGTGAAAAACACAGATGTGAGTAAGCACACAAATAAAGACATAATTGCAATACAGTTTGATGACTGACTCATGGATGTATAAGCAATAACCAGTCCCATAAACTTTGAAGAGTAGGTAGAATATTATATGTGTAGGGGGCAGAAAGTATTTCATGAGCCTGGGAGTCTGAAAGCCTCTAATTTTTGTTGTCTTTTCCTTCATGTGCTATTGTTTATTATATAAATAATTATTTTCATTACTTATTCTATTTCTTAGGTTTGGGGAAAATTTCCTCCTTTTAAGCACTCCTTCCCTGTATAGCTTTCACAAAAATAAGAATTGTTTAGACCAGGATTTCCTGTGAAGAAAATAAAATTATCTGACCCTGTTACCTCACTTCTTCTGAGAATTATATTTCTTGTTCACGTAGGAACAATTTTGGACTTCACTCTGATGACTCCATGCTCATTTTCTTATATGATATCCTGAAACTATTGTTTCAAAGATTGATAAATAGCCCAATGTATGCCTATCCTTAGTCCTTCTCTAAAACTTTTTAGAAGCAACAGTCAATGACTCTCTAATGATGTAGACCATGGAGATAAAGATCTGAACTTCGGGAGCAATGAAATCTTGCTTTTTGGTGAGGTAGGTCTATAAGAAAATACACAAAACCTGCAAAAAGAAGGCTGCACACACTGGTCTGGGAAAAATTAATGTCCTAGTAAACTTATCCCTAGGGCAAAGGTACATTCTTTCTCTTTTCAGGGTTTGATTATTCAAACCCTCCTTGAGTTTTATGAAACAATAAAGCTGCCTGATCAACAAGTTAATTTATTTTTGTATTCCCTTCACGTGTAAGCAAAAAATTCTAGATTATTACCAGCACATCTTATTTTCAATTTTCTTCTTTGTAACACAGTCCTCAGGGTAAACCTTAATTGACACTCTGTTTATGCTGTTAACATTGATAGGATCATGTAATGACAAGAAGAATTGTATGATTCCCATATTTCATTAAAGCTATTTTTGGGAAAAATCCATCAGACTAATTAGACTTTATCATTTTGTCTCTTCTCATTTTGTGGAGAAGGAAATGGCAACCCACTCCAGGACTGTTGCCTGGAAAATTCCATGGATGGAGAAGCCTGGTGGGTTACAGTCCATGGGACCTCAGAGAGTTGCACATGACTGAGCAACTTCACTGGTTCCTTGCATTTTACAAATACAAGTTATTCTCTGTCTTTATTGTTGACAAGTCAGTTACCTTCTGCATCATCATTCCAGATTGGACATCTATTTAGTTATCAAGGAGTGAGGAATTGGCAGACATGTACAAACTCTAGGTTCTGTCTCTACTTGTTCATATCCTCCTTCTTACAAAAGGTTGTTGTTCTTTCACTGAGTTACATCCAACTCCTTGCAACCCCAGGGTCTGCAGCACACCAGGCTTCCCTGTCCTTCACTATCTCTCAGAGCTTGCTCAATCTCATGTCCATCGAGTCAGTGATGCCATCCAACCATCTCATCTTCTGTTGTCCCCTTCTCTTCCTGCCTTCAATTTTTCCCAGTATTAGGGTCTTTTCCAGTGAGTTGACTCTTTGCCTCAGGTGACCAAAGTATTGGAGCTTCAGCATCAGCCCTTCCAATGAATATTCAGAGTTGATTTCCTTTAGGATTAGCTGGTTTGATCTCCTTGCAGTCCGAGGGACTCTCAAGAGTCTTCTCCAACACCACAATTAAAAAGCATCAATTCTTCAGCACTCAGATTTCTTTATGGTCTAACTCTCAAATTCATACATGACTACTGGAAAAATCATAGCTTTGACTATATGGTCCTTTGTCAGCAAAGTGATATCTCTGATTTTTAAAATGCTGTATGTATTTGTCATACCTTTTCTTCCAAAAGCAAGTGTCTTTTAATTTCATGACTGCAGTCATCACCTGCAGTGACTTTGGAGCCCAAGAAAATAAAGTCTGTCATTGTTTACATTGTTTATCCATCTATTTGTCATGAAGTGATTGGACTGGATGCCATGATCTTAGTTTTTTGAATGTTGAGTTTTAAGCCAGGTTTTTCACTCCCTTCTTTGACTTTCATCAAGAGGCTCTTTAGTTCCTCTTTACTTTCTGCCATAAGGGTGGTATTATCTGCATGTCTGATGTTGTTAATACTTCTCCTGGCAATCTTGATTCCAGCTTGTGATTCACTGAACCTGGCATTTAGAATGATGCACTCTGCTATTTAAATAAGCAGGGTAACAATATACAGCCTTGATGTATTCTTTCCCCAGTGTGGAAGCAGTCTGTTCTATGTCTGGTTCTAACTGTTGCTTCTTATACTACATAGATGTTTCTCAGGAGGCAGGTAAGGTGGTCTAGTATTCCCACCTGTTTAGGAATTTTCCACAGTTTGTTGTGATCCATACTGTCGAAGTCTTTAGCATAGTCAATGAAAGAGAAGTAGGTATTTTACTGGAATTCTCTTGCTTTTCCTCTGATCCAACAGACGTTGGCAATTTGATATTACAAGGAGAGAAGTAGATAATTAATTGGTTAGAAGCATACACTCTTTGGGGCATTTAACAATTTGGGATAAGTACTCTAAAAGTAATACATGCCTATGTGGTTTTTATTGAACTTGGACTGGACTGGACTCTGGGTAGACTGAACTCAGGTAGAACATGTTTCCATTCTGACAGCAGCCTATACTTTAGTAATGCCCAAGTAGAAGGTAAGGTGATATTAAGAAATATGTTCTCCATAAAGCTTGGAGACTAAATCACCTACAATAGATTTGTTTCTTTTGATTCCACCATAGTTCTTGGATTTCTTTGAAAATATTGTTAACAACTTCCCATTTTCCAACCTCAAATCTCAGACTACATCATACTTTTTCTATGTATTGGCCTATTTTAGGAACTTCAAATTAATGGACTCATGCAATATTTGTCTTTTTATGTAAGCCTTACTTCATAATGTTTTCAAGGCTCATATGTTAGAGCACGTGTTAGAGTTGCTTTACTTTTTAAGGCTAAACAATATCCCACTATATGTACCACATTTTGCTTATTCAGTCTTTTGGTGGGCTTTTTGTTTCTAACATTTGGCTGTTATGCCTGTTGTTGTAAATATTGATGTACAGTTACCTATTGAAGTCCTGCTTTAAATTCTTTTGTTTTTATATTCAGAAGTGGAAATAATGGTTCATATCATAACTCCATGTTTAACTTTTTGAGAAACTTCCATACTTTCCCGAGTAGCTGCACCCATTTTCCATTCTTGACAGCTATGTTTTAGGCTTCTAATTCTTCCACATACTCATAAATACTTATTATTTTCTTTTTGTTTTGTTTTGTCTTGGTAAATAAGAACCATTATAATAGGTCGCTGTGGTTTTGATTTATGTTTTCTTAATGACTTGTAAGGCTGATCACTTCTTTATATGCTTATTGACCATTTGTATTTCTTTTGGGGAGATTTGGGCTTCCCCGGTGGCTCAGATGGTAAAGAAACCTCCCTGCAGTGCAGGAGACTCAGGTTTGATCCCTGAGCTGGGGAGATGCCCTGGAGAAGGGAATGGCAACCCACTCTAGTATCCTTGCTAGACAATTTCATGGACAGAGGAGCCTGGTGGGCAGTCCACGGGTTTGCAAAGAGTTAGACACAACTGACTGACTTTCACTTTCATTTTGTGGATGATTATTTATTCAAGGTCCTTTGTGGTCTTGTTCCTTTAAAAAAACTGGGTTTTTGTTGTTCCTTTTATGTATTTTTTATTTTTTCTGTGCTGACTTTTTGTTGCAGCATACGGGCATCTGTAATTGCAGCCTGTAGGCTCCGTTGCCTCATGGCATGTGGGATCTTAGTTTTCAGACCAGCCATCGAAACTGCCTCCCCTGCACTGGGAGTAAGTCTCTTAACCATTGGACCACCAGGGAGGCCCCTGACAGTCTGTGTTACATTGATCATTTAATTTCAATCATTTTAATGTTGATTGCGCTAACTCTTCTCCTTTATAGCTCTTCCTTTCCCTTATGCTACTAATAACATAAATTACATACATGTTGTACACTTATTAACATTAATATGTAAATGTTTGTGCATTTTTTCCCGAAGTATTCATACATAGTTTAGTAGATTTTCTTTAGGTCTTTGTCTGTGTTCTCCTTTAGTTTTTGAAAATATTTACAACAGCTCTTTTTTAAGTCCTTGTCTAGGAACGACAGCTTCTGTCAATTTAATTTGAATCAAACATGCATTCCTGTTTATTTGTACTCCTTTTTTTTTTTCCCCAAAACTAGACTTTGGGTTTTTAAATGTGATCCACCCAGGAATTAGATTCTTCTCCTTCTCCAATGTGGCTGGGTTTTATTTCTGTTGAAACTACAGTGTGTCCTGGGTTGTTTCAGCCACACCCAAGCCTGGGGACTGCAGCCCCTCAGGCTCCTCTGTCCAAGACGCTCTTTAGGCGAGAATGCTTCAGGACATCTCTGTTTCCTTCTCCAGGGAATCTTCCCAACTCAGGGACAGAACCTGGGCCTCTCACACCTCCTGCACTGGCAGCCAGCTTCTTTACCACTAGCACCACCTGGGGAGTCCAGAGCTGTATTAGTCTGTTTCTTTAAGCCTTTTCCAAATTATTTCTTAAAAGACTATTTCTTACTTAATGTATCCCCTGAAGTTTCTGGTCCTTTTATGTCCAACTAATGACCAAGATTTCCTTGAATTCTAGGAGCTGAAGAGGACAGACAAACTAATATTGAAACGATTCACCTCTCCTAGTCTTTGCAGACTGGTTCTGAGCTGGGGAAGTCCATTACTAATAAGATAAACTGGTTTTGATCTTATGGAGGAGACTGAGGTGAACGTTTTTCAGTATTCACAGGAAATTTTTCAGTATATATCTTACCTGGATATGCATATGACTTTACACCCATCTCCCACTTTATCAGTCAGTTCAGTTCAGTCACTCAGTCATGTCCAACAGTTTATGACCCCACAGAAAGCAGTGTGATAGGCTACCCAGTCCTTCACCAGTTCCTGGATTTTACTCCAACACTGTCCATCCAGTCAGTGATGCCATCCAAGCATCTCATCCTCTGTCGTCCCTTTCTCATCCCGCCTTCGATCTTCCCCAGCATCAGAGTCTTTACTAGTGAGTCAGCTCTTTACATCAGGAGTCCAGAGTATTAGAGTTTCAGCTTTAGCATCAGTCATTCCAAGGAATATTCAGGACTGGTTTCCTTTAGGATACACTGGTTGGATCTCTTTGCAGTCGAAGTGACTCTCAAGAGTCTTCCCCAACATCACAGTTCAAAGGCATCAATTCTTTGGCACTCAGTTTTCTTTATAGCCCAACTCTCACATCCACACATGACTACTGAAAAACCACAGCCTTGACTGGATGGACCTTTATTTGCAAAGTAATGTCTCTGCTTTTTAATATGCTGTTTAGGTTGGTCATAGCTTTTCTTCCAAAGAGCAAGAGTCTTTTAATTTCATGGCTGCAACATGATCTGCACTAATTTTGGAGCCCCCCAAAATAAATCTCTCACTGTTTCCACTGTTTCCCCATCTATTTCCCATGAAGTGATGGGAACAGATGCCATGATCTTAGTTTTCTGAATGTTGAGCTTTAAACCAACTTTTTCATTCTTCTTTTTCACTTTCATCAAGAGGCCCTTAGTTCTTCCCTTTCTGTCATGAGGGTGGTGTCATCTGCATATATGAGGTTATTGATATTTCTCCCAGCAATCTTGATTCCAGCTTGTGCTTCATCCAGCCCAGCATTTTACATGATTCACTCTGAATATAAATTAAATCAGCAGGGTGACAATATATAGCCTTGAGGTACTCCTTTTCCTATTTGGAAACAGTTTGTTGTTCCATGTCCAGTTCTAACTGTTTTCTTCCTGACCTGCATACAGGTTTCTCAAGATGCAGGTCAGGTGGTCTGGTATTCCCATCTCTCTCAGAATTTTCCACAGTTTATTGTGACCCACACAGTCAAAGGCTTTGGCATAGTCAATAAGGCAGAAATAGATGTTTTTCTGGAACTCTCTCGCTTTTTTATGATCCAGTGAATGTTGGCATTTTGATCTCTGGATCCTCTGCCTTTCCTAAAACCAGCTTGAACATCTGGAAGTTCATGGTTCATGTATGGCTGAAGCCTGGCTTGGAGAATTTTGAGCATTAGTTTACTAGTGTGTGAGATGAGTGCAATTGTGCAGTAGTTTGAACATTCTTTGGCATTGCCTTTCTTTGGGATTAGAATGAAAACTGACCTTTTCCAGTCCTGTGGCCACTGCTGAGTTTTCCAAATTTGCTGACATATTGAGTGCAACACTTTCACAGCATTATCTTCAGGATTTGAAGTATCTCAGTTGGAATTCCATCACCTCCACTATCTTTGTTCATAGTAATGCTTCCTAAGGCCCCTTTGACTTCACATTCCAGGATGTCTGGTTCTAGGTGAGTGATCACACCATTGTGGTTATCTGGGTCATGAAGATCTTTTTTGTACAGTTCTTTTGTGTATTCTTGCCACCTCTTCTTAATATCTTCTGCTTCTGTTAGGTCCATACCATTTCTGTCCTTTATTGTGTCTGTCTTTGCATGAAATGTTTCCTTGGTATCTCTAATTTTCTTGAAGAGATCTCTAGTCTAGATTTCATTCTGTTGTTTTCCTCTATTGTTTTGCAACAATCACTGAGGAAGGCTTTCTTCTCTCTCCTTGCTATTCTTTGGAACTCTGCATTCAGATGTATCTATCTTTCCTTTTCTCTTTTGCCTTTTGCTTCTCTTCTTTTCTCAGCTATTTGCAAGGCCTCCTCACAGAACCATTTTGCATTTCTTTTTCTTGGGGATGATCTTGACCCCTGTCCCTTGTGCAATGTCATGAACCTCCCTCCACAATTCTTTAGGACCTCTGTCTAATCGATCTAATCCCTTGAATCTATTTCTCACTTCTGCTGTATAATTGTAAGGGATTTGATTTAGGTCATACCTGAATGGTCTAGTGGTTTTTCCCTACTTTCTTCAATTTAAGTGGATTTGGCAATAAGAATTTCATGATCTGAGCCACAGTCAGCTCTTAGTGTTGCTCTTGCTGACTCTATAGAACTTCTCCACCTTTGACTGTAAAGAATATAGTCAATCTGATTTTGGCATTGCCCATCTGGTGATGTCCATGTGTAGAGTCATCTCTTGTGTTTTTGGAAGAGTATGTTTGCCACGACCAGTGCGTTTTCTTGGCAAAACTCTGTTATCCTTTGACCCGCTTCATTTTGTACTCCAAGGCAAACTTTGTTACTCCAGGTATCTCTTGACTTCCTACTTCTGCATTCCAGTCCCCTATAATGAAAAGGATGTATTTTCTGTGGCTTAGTTCTAGATGGTTTTGTATGTCTTCATAGAACCATTCAACGTTAGCTTCTTCAACATTACTGGTCAGGGCATAGGCTTGGGTTACGTGATGTTGAATGGTTTGCCTTGGAAATGAACAAAGATCACTCTGTCATTTTGGGGATTGCATTCAAGTACTGCATTTCAGACTCTTGTTCACTATAATGGCTGCTCCATTTCTTCTAAGGGATTCTTGCCCACAGGAGTAGATAGAGTGGTCATCTGAGCTAAATTCACCTTTTTCAGTCCATTTATTTCACTGATTGCTAAAATGTCGATGTACACTCTTGCCATCTCCTTCCCATTTACCTTGATGAATGGTATGAAAAGGCAAAAAGATAGGGTACTTAAAGATGAACTCCCCTTTACACGTGGCTTGTTTTGAATGTGCGAATTTCCCAAAGAATGTCATTCCAGCTTCTCCCTCAGGCCTTTTATAGTATGTTGTGTATATCTGCCCGTACTTTTCTTTCAAGGTATCAGTAGGTTTGCATTTCCCTTGGAATTTTTATGAAATGTGTGCAGTGCTTTTCCTGCTTGTGGTCCAAATTATACAGAAGAAAGACAAGTCATTTAGTCTTGAAACTAGCCTCCTAGCAGGTTAGAACAAACACAGAAAGTATCTTGCAAAATAGATTAGTTATTGTCCCTAGTGTTTAAGGAAGGAAACTAGGAAACAGGTTGTTGATGCTCAAGCAGCAGGACCGCCACTCTGCCAGGAAGTGGTGGAACAGAGGGAAACTGGCGTTTTACAAAAGTTTTCTATCATTTTGTAGATTTCCTTTTTTTTCTTTCCCCCTCACTGGGCTCTTGCTTGTGCTGCAATCCTTTATTGTTTTTGAGAGATTCTACAAAGTCGTTCAAACAGCTTTTGGTTGGTTTTTTTTTTTTTTTTTTTTTTAATGTTTCTGTAAAGGTACTAGAATTTGGTGTTTCCCTGTCTGCCACTTTGCTCAAATCAGTGTAAAGAATAAAATAGAACAAAATAAGGATACAGAAGAAAAAGAGAATGAAGAAGGTTAGGAGGAGGAAGAGGAAGACTAACATGCAAATAAAAACTAGACTATTCAAAATAAAAGGGTGGTTTTTAGTTTATTTCCTATGATTTTATTCAAACTGGTGCATCCAAGATTTCTGAGAGTAGTGCTATTAAGCACCAATTATTAACAAGGTAAAATCTAAATATGTCTAGTGCATCAACCCTTATCCCATTTTATGTGAAAATTATTGTGATCTTTTCGTCATTTTTATTGGAATTAAGTCAGAAGAAGTAAAGCAAATTTACAATTTAGGAAACATTTATACAAAGCTATAAAGTAATTTAACTCACACTAACAAATTAATCAAGTATGAAAAAAATGCCTTATGAAAGAAACCTGTGGTAAAAAATGATGCTGAGAAATAATTTTCTACCAAAAAAATCCCAGTGCTTTTGTAGTTGAAGCTACCAAAAATTTAAGAGCAAAAACTGGTAATGAAAAATATTTATATTCCACATATACAAATAAGAGATCTGGCAGATATAAAACCTTATGATTTGAAGATATTGATCCCATCTGTCAATTAACATCAATGTAAATTCTGACCTGTATGCTCTTTTATGCTGCTTTAAACCTTTGGGGTCAAAATTTTATAATCCATTCCCAAATATCTTCTACTCCTGCATTGCATTTGAGTTCTGAATTAGATTTTATATTTATGAAAAATACTGAGTTGGAAGGGGTCAACCAGGATTCCTTACTGTAGAAAAATTATGGGTTAGAGGCAATGTTATCTACTTTTCATATTTGGAAGACTGCTCTTATATCAAACCTGAGAAAATGGACTGCAAACTGCGTTTCATCACACTCCTAACATTACGGCTTGAGAGTCATCTAATTAAGATTGAACAAAGAAGGCCTCTGAATATGGCATTAAGTTAATCTACTATAAATTGGCTATGTATGGCTTTAGTTGTCTCCTCTTGCAGAAGTTGATAAAATCCCGTCTGATCTAACTATGCTTTTGTGTCTCTTTCAAAGAGATTTCACATGATGTATTTTGATCAAGTGAATTTACCATTAAATACAACAAATCTTGCTTAGGTTCCCTGGAATTAGCAGCCAAGATGACCTAGAGATACAATGATTAGGTGATAACTTAGAACCTCTTTCTCACCCTCTCTCTCAAGGAGCAAGAATTTCTATATGGACACTTAGGCTCCATGAAAAGACAACATTTACTACATGGCCTTGAAGAAGTATCAAGTAAGCATTTATTGTTCATCATAAATTATATATATGTATATATACACACACATACATAGACAGGTGTGCACACATGAGTTTACATGTGTGTGCCTAATATATATGCACACAGTGGTATGTATTGGTGTATATATTTATATTAATATACATGTGGGGTGTGTGTAATCTACTCATAATTAACAATAAATGCTTACTTGATAATCTAAGACCATGTTATAAATAATGCATATGGATCAGTGCACATGCAAATATATGTATCTAACTAGGTATGTATCTGCATGTATGTATAGTACACATGTGTGTATGTATGTATAGTACACATGTGTGTGCATGTATAGTGTGTGTGTGTGTGTGTGTGTGTGTGTAGTACACATGTGGAAAAGGAAATGTCAGCCCACTCCAGTACTCGTCCCTGGAAAATCCCATGGATGGAGGAGCCTGGTGGGCTGCAGTCCATGGGGTCACTAAGAGTCTGACATGACTGAGCAACTTCATTTTCACTTTTCACTTCCATGCGTTGGAGAAGGAAATGGCAACCCACCCCATTATTCTTGCCTAGAGAATCCCATGGACAGAGGAGCCTGGTGGGCGTCAGTTCACGTGGCCTCAAAGCTCAGACACAACTAGAGTGACTTAGCAGCAGCAGCATACAATATTTGTTTTTCTCTTCCTGACATACTCCATCTGTCTGACAGTCTCTAGGTCCATTCATGGCTCTGCAAATGGCATATTGTGTTCTTTTATTACTGAATAATATTCCATTGCACATATGTACACATCATCTTTATCTGTTCCTCTGCTGATGGACATTTAGGCTGCTTTCATGTCCTGGCTAATGTAAATAGTGTTACCATAAACACTGGGGTGCATGTATCTTTTCTGAATTATGTTTTTTTCCAAATACATGCCCAGGAATGGAATTACTTGGTTTATGGTAGTTCTAAAGTTCTCACCACACACAAAATCATATATATGTGATGTGATGGATGTATTAACTAACAGTTTTGTGGCAATCACTTCACAAAAATGTATACATCTTATCACTAGGCTGTATTCTTTAAACCTGCATAATATTGTATGTCAATTTTATCTCAATAAACTAGGGGAAAGAAGAGATGAAGTCCTAGAAAGGATATACCTGACACAACACAGTTATTTCCATCACAGTCTTTAAAATGTGGTGAAAATATTTAAAAAGAAGTGTCAGAGTTTATAGTTTACATGCTGTTAGCCAAAATTACCAGTGGCCTTTTCTTTCAAGATGGCAAAAAAATGACACACACTTACATCCTTTTCTTCTCAATCATAGATGTCTAATAGTGAAATAAAGCGATTAAAAACAAGCGCTGCTGTATTATCTGCTTTTATGAGCCTGATTATTTGAGATACCTCATGTATACTTGTGAAGTCATGCGGCGTTTTTGTCCTTCGAGTTTGGCTGTCTTCACTGAGCATCTTGTCCTCCAGGCTCACTGATGTCACAGTGACAGTTCTTCTCTGTTTAAGGCTCAATAATGTTCCTTTGTCTGTGTTACTACATTTTCATTTTCCATTCGCCTGTAGAACACTGGAACTAAAATAGTGGTTGTCAGTGTCTGAGAGGTGGGGGGAATGTGGACTTGTTTTTCAGTGGGTATCAAGTTTTAGACTTCCAAGATGAGCAAATGCCAGAGATCTCCTGTGTAACATAGTACCTATGGATAACTATAGGATCATGCAGTTCAAAATCCGTGAATAAGGTACAGCTCATGTCAAATGTTCTTACCAGAAACACAAACACAGAAGTGAAACAGGAAAACTTGGGGAGGTATTGGATGTGTCTATTACTTGCGATTGTGGTTGTGGTGTTATGGGTGTTTACATAAACTTCTCAAATGGTACACGCTGAGTACATACTGTTCTCTGTATATCACTTATACCACAATAAAGTTGTTGAACAAATGTAGCATTAAAAAACACAATGTAAATGGGAATTTCTCCTCTCAGAAAACAAAAGCATTAAACGTATGAAAGACAAAAAGCAAAAAAAAAAAAAAAAAACTGTAAGTAGCTTGACAATGATGCCAAACAGAGGACGAGACAGTATCCATTAGTCTGATTCTCCTATGGAACTCCCAGGAGGGCTGAGCCCTGGGAAGCCTAGGAAGGGGCTTTAAAAGTAGAAATAAGATAATAGACAAGAAAATATGGACACTGATTTAACACTTTTATATGAGAGAGTGGACCTCACCATCCTTTTTTACCCACTTTCAGCCACGTTAGCCCCTTGGCAACTACAAGAAGAGATTGTTCTTTAAAACTTTGTAGTAGCTGGAATGAACTGAGACAACTAGTGGTTGTCACCATCAGCTCTTCCCTCCCATCTTGAATGGGGCAGGGGGAAGCTTATTGTGTGGCTCCTCCAGGGTCATCCTAAAAATGATTCTATTAACTAATAAGAATGTAGAACACCCTTTCAGTGTTCTAACCATCTGAGTCTTGAATATCAGTAGAAAACTGAGAATCATAAGATATTTGATGATGCATGCAACATGAAAGGAAAGAAAGAGATAATGAAATGAAAAGACAAATATGGAAGGAAACAGACATTTCTGGAGGAAGGCAAAGAGCATATTTGTAACTAAATATGTTATTGGTATAAACATGAATTTTTGTATAAACTCAAGATTTTGAAGGAGTATGAAAAGTCTCTAAGCTTGTAATATTTTTATTTTACCTAATCCATGTGTGTAGAAAACTTTTTATACACGTGTATTTTTTTCTTCATTATTCCCAAACACCTTAGCCCGAGACCACTATAGGGCTGCAAAGACTCAGCAAACTGGGAGCATGTGATTTTATGTCCTTTCTCTTCTCATTAAAAGAAGATACTAATACTAGTTGCATTACCAAAGGTACTGAATTGCCTAGGATCTTTGGACTACTTTAATTTTCTTCTAGGAAGTTTTTTAGCATTTGAAAATTTAATTTGCACTGCATATTTTACATGCTAAAATAGCTATTTTTTTTCTGAGAATTGTCTAAAAGTTTTTCATTTCTTATCCCATTTTATTCCCTAATTACTCAATGACGAATATTCTGCTTTTATCGCTCTTTATGAAATAGAGCGACCGAGACAAAGTAACACCAGGTATTATGGCCTTACCCAGAGCCAGGTTTCAATCCTAGGTGTATTGGTACCAGAGAGTCTGCTACCAACAGCTTTGACCCCATCTCTAATGTAGAATCTCGTACCTATGAAGGGTTTGACCCTGAACCTTCAGATTATCTGTAATGATTTCTTTGACCAGGATTCCTATGTAATTGAGTACTAACCCTATATACAATTTCCAGGTTCGTAATGCTTATTATTTATTCTCCGTATACCTGCTCCAATGTTAATATTAGGTTCTTTCTTTTCCTCTGAATATGTTTCTCCAGGGATCATTTTATGAGTTACAGTACTTTACTCTATAAAGGCAATAGAGCAGAATGTTTTGATAACAGTCTCTAGGGTCATATTAGCTTAGTTCAAACCCTGCTTCCACCACTTACAAAATGTTTCATTATGGGGGAAATCACTTAGCTTTCTTTGTAAATCAGTTAAGTCAGGTGAAAAATGTGATTCAAATTTTAGTTACCTCCTGGACCTAGTGGGTAATTAAATTATAAAGTCCTGTAAAGCAATGAGAATAACATCTGGCATGTAATACGCATTCAGTTAATACTAATTATCATTTTTGCTGACAATATCACTGTCATTATGTTCCTGAGTTCTGTTCTGTAACTTTGGCAAAATTCTTTTAAACAGACATTTGGGGTTTGAAAGACTGAATGCTGGTGAGGGGCTAGTTTAGTATATACTATAGGCAATCTGGTTATGTTTAATAGAGGAGCCAGTGAAAAGCTTGACTCAGGCGCAATAGTGGACTTGCTTAGTTACTTCAGTTGTGCCCGACTCTTCGCGACCCCACGGACCGTAGCCCACCAGGCTCCTCTTTCCATAGGATTCTCCAGGCCAGAATACTAGAGGAGGTAATCATGCCCTCCTCCAGGGGATCTTCCCAACCCAAGGATTAAACCTGCATTTCCTGCGTCATACTGCTACTGCTAAGTCACTTCGGTCGTGTCCGACTTTGTGCGACCCAATCCCTGGGATTCTCCAGGCAAGAACACTGGGGTGGGTTGCCATTTCCTTCTCCAATGCATGAAAGTGAAAAGTGAAAGTGAAGTCACTCAGTCGTGTCTGACTCTTCGTGACCCATGGACTGCAGCCTACCAGGCTCCTCCTTCCATGGGATTTTCCAGGCAAGAGTACTGGAGTGGGGTGCCATTGCCTTCTCCTTCTGCATCATAGGTGGATTCTTTCCCTACCTGGGGAGCCCTTGGGGATAGAACACACATAAATCAGTCTCATTGTTCTAATCCAGATGACTGTGGGAGGCTGGCTCCTCATCTCCTCTTGACGTTGTGTATCAGGACCAGGTCTCCTGACCCATCTGACACAGTGGTTCATATGACATGATGCTGCCTTGTTATAGCTTTCACTTTATTTGTTTATTTTTAATTTTGATGATAAATTTTATTGAACTCAATATATTAAAAACATTATTTCAGCATTTAATTGGCATAACACTTATTGACAAGACATTTTACACTTTGCTTTTCTGGTAGCATTCACTTTAATGTCAGCCTGAGACAGAGAGCACATCATGTAAGGACTGCATTCCTCCCATTTATAAAGTTTCTTTTTCTTTCTAAGCTTGAAATTATTACAAACTCACTTGTCAGGTATAATCTGGAGAAAAACTGTACCCTTTACCCAATTTATCAGAATTGTAACATCTTACAGAACTATAGTGTAATATTACAAACAGGATATTGATATTCACTGTCAAGATATTGAACAGTTCCATCACCACAATGATGACAGGTATTGACCTTTTATAGCCAAACCCACAGCCCTTTTTGTCCTTGACCTGGCAAAGAATAACTGTTCATCACTTCTATATTTTTGTCAACTAAGAAATTATGTATAAATGAAACCATACAGTAGGTGACCTTTCAGAATTTATTTCTTTATTTATCTCAACATAATTCATCTAAGCAAAGTGTGGTAGATTTTGCTGAGTAGTTTTACATAATATGGATCTGCCACACTGCCTAGCAATTCACCCATTGATGTATATCTGGGATGTTTCCAGGTATTGGCTATTAAAAACCTTAATTGTTATGAACATTCATATAAGATTTTTGTGTATACAAATTCTCATTTTCTCTGAAAAATATATGAAAAATTCCAATTGGTGGGTCATGTGATAGTTGTGTATTTGAAAATTTAAGGACCTGCCAAGTTGTACTCTGGAGTGTTTGTATGAACTTTCATCTTCACCAGGAATGAAAGAGAGTTCCTGTTGTTACATGCCTGTGTGCTATTCTCCATTTAAAGGTTTGTAGATAATCACAGAAAACTAGCCAATCTGATTACAGGACCACAGCCTTATATAACTCAATGAAACTAAGCCATGCTGTGTGGGGACACCCAAGATGGTCAGGTCATGGTGGAGAGGTCTGACAGAAAGTGGTCCCCTGGAGAAGGGACTGGCAAACCACTTCAGTATTTTTGCCATGAGAACCCCATGAACAGTATGAGAAGGCAAAATGATAGGATACTGAAAGAGGAACTCCCCAGGTCGGTAGGTGCCCAATATGCGACTGGAGATCACTGGAGAAATAACTCCATAAAGAATGAAGGGATGGAACCAAACCAAAAACAATACCCAGCTGTGGATGTGACTGGTGATAGAAGCAAGGTTTGATGCTATAAAGAACAATATTGCATAGGAACCTGGAATGTTAGGTCCATAAATCAAGACAAATTGGAAGTGGTCAAACAGGAGATGGCAAGAGTGAATGTCAACATTCTAGGAATCAGCGAACTAAAATGGACTGGAATGGGTGAATTTAATTCAGATGACTATTATATGTACTACTGTGGGCAGGAATACCTTAGAAGAAATGGAGTAGCCATCATGGTCAACGAAAGAGTCCAAAATGCAGTACTTGGATGCAATCTCAAAAATGACAGAATGATCTCTGTTCGTTTCCAAGGCAAACCATTCAATATCACAGTAATCCAAGCTTAAGCCCCAACTAGTAATGCTGAAGAAGCCAAAGTTGTAGGTCTAAGAAGACCTACAAGACCTTTTAGAACTAACACCAAAAAAAAGATGTCCTTTTCATTATAAGGGACTGGAATGCAAAAGTAGGAAGTGAAGAAACACCTGGAATAGCAGGCAAATTTGGCCTTGGAGTACAGAATGAAGCAGGGCAAAGGCTAATAGAGTTTTTCCAAGAGAACGCACTGGTCATAGCAAACACCCTCTTCCAACAACACAAGGGAAGACTCTACACATGGACATCACCAGATGGTCAACACCAAAATCAGATTGATTATATTCTTTGCAGCCAAAGATGGAGAAGCTCTATACAGTCAGCAAAAACAAGACTGGGAGCTGACTGTGGTTCAGATCATGAACTCCTTATTGTTAAATTTAGACTTAAATTTAAGAAAGTAGGGAAACCACTAGACTACTCAGGTATGACCAAAATCAAATCCCTAATAATTATACAGTGGAAATGAGAAATAGATTTAAGGGACTAGATCTTTTATACAGAGTGCCTGATGAACTATGGATGGAGGTTTGTGACATTGTACAGGAGACAGGAATCAAGACCATCACCATGGAAAATAAATACAAAAAGGCAAAATCGCTGTCTGAGGTGGCCTTACAAATAGCTGTGAAAGAAGAGAAGCGAAAAGCAAAGGAGAAAAGGGAGAAAAGGAAAGATATTCCCATTTGAATGCAGAGTTCCAAAGAATAGCCAGGAGAGGAAAGAAAGTCTTCCTCAGCGATCAATGCAAAGAAATAGAGAAAAACAACAGAATGGGAAAGACTAGAGATCTCTTCAAGAAAATTAGAGATACCAAGGGAACATTTCATGCAAAAATGGACTCAATAAAGGACAGAAATGGTATGGACC
>CM035281.1:3722083-3755978 GCA_020226075.1 Hydropotes inermis | reverse complement strand
TCAAGAAAATTAGAGATAACAAGGGAACATTTCATGCAAAAATGGACTCAATAAAGGACAGAAATGGTATGGACCTAACAGAAGCAGAAGATACTAAGAAGAGGTGGCAAGAATACACAGAAGAATTGTACAAAAAAGATCTACATTACCCATATAACCACAATGGTGTGATCACTCACCTAGAACCAGACATCCTGGAATGTGAAGTCAAGGGGGC
The DNA here is from genome assembly GCA_020226075.1 of Hydropotes inermis. Taxonomy (NCBI): domain Eukaryota; kingdom Metazoa; phylum Chordata; class Mammalia; order Artiodactyla; family Cervidae; genus Hydropotes; species Hydropotes inermis. The sequence goes on along the minus strand of CM035281.1, from coordinate 3,755,761 downwards.
CTTAGGAAGCATTACTATGAAGAAAGCTAGTGGAGGTGATGGAATTCCAGTTGAGCTATTTCAAGCCTAAAAGATGATGCTGTGAAAGTGCTGCACTCAATATGCCAGCAAATTTGGAAAACTCAGCAGTGGCCACAGGACTGGGAAATGTGTTTTCATTCCAATCCCAAAGAAAGGCAATCCCAAAAATTGCTCAAACTACTACACAATTGCACTCATCTCACATGCTAGTAAAGTAGTGCTCAATATTCTCCAAGCCAGGCTTCAGCCATACATGAACCGTGAACTTCCAGATATTCAAGCTGGTTTTAGGAAAGGAGAGGAACCAGAGATCAAATTGCCAACATCCCCTGGATCATCAAAAAAGCAAGAGAATTCCAGAAAAACATCTATTTATGCTTTATTGACTATGTCAAAGCCTTTGACTGTGTGGATCACAATAAACTGTGGAAAATTCTGAAAGAAATGGGAACACCAGACCACCTGACCTGCCTCTTGAGAAACCTGAATGCAGATCATGAAGCAACAGTTAGAACTGGACATGGAACAACAGACTGGTTCCAAACAGGAAAAGGAGTACGTCAAGGCTATATATTGTCACCCTGCTTATTTAACTTCTATGAAGAGTACATCATGAGAAATGCTGGGCTGGATGAAGCACAAGCTGGAATCAAGATTGCCAGGAGAAATATCAATAACCTCAGATATGCAGATGACACCACCCTTATGGTAGAAAGCAAAGAGGAATTAAAAAGCCTCTTGATGAAAGTGAAAGAGGAGAATAAAAAAGTTGACTTGAAGCTCAACATTCAGAAAACTAAGATCATGGCATCTGTTCGCATCACTTCATGGGAAATAGATGGGGAGACAGTGGAAACAGTGTCAGACTTTATTGTTTTGGGCTCCAAAATCACTGCAGATGGTGATTACAGCCATGAAATTAAAAGATGCTTACTCCTTGGAAGGAAAGTTATGATCAACCTAGATAGCATATTAAAAAGCAGACATTACTTTGTCAACAAAGGTCTGTCTAGCCATGGCTATGTTTTTTCTAGTGGACTGTGAAGAAAGTTGAGCACTGAAGAATTGATGCTTTTGAACTATGATGTTGGAGAAGACTCTCAAGAGTCCCTTGGACTGCAAGGAGATCAAACCAGTCCATGCTAAAGGAGATCAGTCCTGGGTGTTCATTGGAAGGACTGATGCTGAAGCTGAGACTCTAATACTTTGGCCACCTGATGTGAAGAGTTGACTCATTGGAAAAGACCCTGATGCTGGGAGGGATTTGGGGCAAGAGGAGAAGGGGATGACAGAGGATGAGATGGCTGGATGGCATCACCAACTCAATGGACATGCGTTTGTGTAAACTCCGGGAGTTGCTGATGGACAGGGAAGCCTGGAGTGCTGCGATTCATGGGGTCGCAAAGAGTCGGACACGACTGAGTGACTGAACTGAACTGAACTGATATTCACTGAACTTTTAATGATCATTTTGTAGTAGTGTTAGTGATTCAGTGATGACCGACTCTTTGCTACCCCACAGACTGTAACCCGCCAGGCTCCTCTGTCCATGGCATGCTCCAGGCAAGAATCCTGGAGTGGGTTGCCATTCCCTTCTCCAGAGAATCTAGTTGACCCAGGGATCAAATGTGGGCCTCCTGCATTGCAGGTGGATTCTTCTTTACTGTCTGAGTTACAGGGAGTCTTAATGTTTGTTTACCTATCTTTTCAAAGGCTTAATTGCCCTGTGTAGTCTATTAAATAGAGTCTGTTTATGTCATTTGCCATTTTCTAACTGGATTTCTGTTCTTTTGTTTACTTCTGAACTATGAGAGTTTTTATATATTCTAGTTGCCAAACCTTTTTGGGACATATGGTTTGTATACAAATTTTCCCAATCTGTGACTTGTCTTTTCAGCTTCTTCATATGGGCTTTTGCAGAGCAAACATTTTTAATTTTGATGAGGAATAATTTTTCAATGTATTTTTATGGTTTATGCTTTTGGTGTCAAGTTTTGCTTAGCCGTATGTATCAGAGATTTTCTCTTATTTTCTTAACTTTTAAACAAAGAATAATTATAGTTTTACATTTTATGCTTAAATTGATAATCAATTTGACTTAATCACTTATAAGGTGTGAGGTCTGAGTTGAGGTCTATGTTTTGCCTGTGAATTTCTAATGATGTTTTGGCAATATTTGTTGAAAAAAATTATCCTTCCACAGTTGAATTTCTTTTGTTCTTTTCTCAAAATTCAGTTAATGCCTGTGTGACTCTACTTCTTTGTCTTCTGTTCTATTGATATATGTCTTTACTATTGCATTATTAACACATTGTCTTGAATTTCATTAGCATAAAATAAGTCTTTGAGGTTACATAGAATGATTCTTCCCTCTTTATTCACTTTTCAATATAAATTTTAGAATATGTTTGCTATGACTAAAAACATCCATATCAATAAGTAGTTTTGATAGTAATTGTCTTTATCATATGAATCCCTTTGTGAAATACTGACGCCTTTACTATGTTGAGTCTTTGAATCTAAGCAAGTTCTGTGCCTCTGCTTATTTATATTGTCATTGATTTTTTATCCATATTTGTATTTTTCAACATACAAACTCTACATTTGTTTATATGGGCACATATTTAACTTTTCATTTCCTTTACAGTGACTCTGAGTGGTTTTGTGCTTTTAATTTTGGTTCTTACATGTTCATTATTAGTTGAATGATTGATTTTTACATGATGCACCTCTATCCAATGAATTTTATCAGTTTTAGGGGTTGTGTCTCTTGTGTTTGTATGTACAGTATCTGGAATTTTCTATGTATATAATCATTTGTAGCCAAGGTTTCAAATAGATAACAAAGATAGCTACAAATAGATATCAAGATAGCTTGATATCTATATATCAAGCTATATAGATCTGTGTGTGTGTGTGTGTGTGTGTGTGTGTGTGTGTGTGTGTGTGTGTTTGTATTGGCCTTATTGAACTAGATAGCAGTTCTGGTACTTTTGTCAGTAACATTGTTGAAAGTGGATACCCTCTCCTTTTCCCCAGTGTTATAGAGAAAGAATTCAATTTTCCACACTTAGGTAGGATGCTAGGTATGAAGTTTTGTTTGCTTTTGTTATTTTGGGTAAAAGAATATGTTCTTTCTCAAATTGAAGGAGTTGCATTCTGTTACTGGCTTGGTGAGAGTTTTTTGTTTAATTGCTTACTTTTAAACAGGAATAGGTTCAGGATTTTAACAAGACTGATATGAATCTTTCACCCTCATTGATAGATGACATATTTTCTTCTTAGCCTGTTTATACAGTGGACTATATTGATGGATTTTTAAAACATTGAACCAGTCTTGTGTACCTAAAATAAATCTCATTTGGTCATGTATAATTATTTTATACATGGCTGAATTGGGTTTTCTGTATTTTCTTGATATTTTGTCTAATTTCATGAGATATATATATTTGTATTTTTTTTTATACTCTTTGTCTGCTTTAGGTACCAGAGTAAAACTGCTATTACATAGTCAGTTGGGAAATGCTTTTTCATCTTCTATAACAATATAAATACTACCTGGAGGTTAGAGTTTTTCAGTTATCACTGGATTAATATCAAAGTGCTACAATTTTATGTTCCCTATTGAAAGTTCTCTTCAGTTCAATTCAGTCATTCAGTCATGTCTGACTCTTTGTGACCCCATGAACTACAGCATGCCAGGCCTCCCTGCCAATTGCCAACTCCCAGAGTTTACTCAAACTCATGTCCATTACGTCAGTGATGCCATCCAACCACCTCATCCTCTGTCATCCCCTTCTCCTCCCGCCTTCAGTCTTTCCCAGCATCAAGGTCTTTTCCAGTCAGTCAGTTCTTCCCATCAAGTGGCCAAAATATTGGAGTTTCAGCTTCAGCATCAGTCCTTCCAATACATATTCAGTACTGATTTCCTTTAGGGTTGACTGGTTGGATCTCCTTGCAGTCCAAGGGACTCTCGGGAGTCTTCTCCAACACTGCAGTTCAAAAGTATCAATTCTTTGGTGCTCAGCTTTCTTTATAGTCCAAATCTCACATCCATACATGACTAGTGGAAAAAAGAGCTTTGACTAGACGGACCTTTGTCTGCAAAGTGATGTCTCTGCTTTTGAATATGCTGTCTAAATTGGTCATAGCTTTTCTTCCAAGGAGCAAGTGTCTTTCTGGCAGGTTCTGGAAATGAATCATTTCCCTTGTCCTTTCCAGTTTCTAAAGGTCACCTATATTCCTTGATTCATTTCTCCGTCATTTTTTTATTAAAGTCAACAACTAAAGGTTACTTTTTCTTGTATTCCCACTTGTCCAGTTCTCTCTCTACTGCCTCCCTCCTCTAGTTTAAGTCATCTCCTGATTATATTGAGCCTACCTATAAAATGCAGGATAATCTCCAAGCTGGCACTGTTTCTATTATTACACAATTCTCCAAACATATGTGAGCCTTCCATGCGTTTCTCTGGGATTCACTCCATGAGACAAAAATTTCCTCTACTTAATCTCATCTAGATCTTTTGGTTTCTGCTTAAATGGCTGAGAGGATCTATGAGTCATATGCTTAATTTCCTCAAAGAGCCTTTCACATGAGTAAATACTCTGACATTTTTATCTTTTTGAGATATCAGCAAAGGATTGTCTAGCTACATTTTTGGCTTTATCTCTACAGCAGATTTCCTATCATGAATCTCCTAGTGTAATGTTTTCAGTGATCTGATAGACTGAGACTATCCCAAATCCCCAATTTCTAATTCCATTTTGCTTAACAGTTCTTACCTGTAGCTGTCTCTCTCCTTGCACATTTTACTATAAGTGGGAAGAAGAAACTAGGCAGCAAGATTTTGCCGGGAAATTTTCTCAACCGAATGTGAAATTACACATTTTACAATTCTGTGCAGCTTTCTCCTACTGTATAGCAAGAAACAGCTTTTCTCCAATTTCTAACAAAACTGTTCTTCATTTCCGTTTGAGCAATTGCCCTCATGAGCAACGCTATAAATGCACATGTTTTTACAAATAATCTACTCATCACAATTTAGGTATTCTCAAAGGCAATATATACTTTATCTAGCATTCTTCTTGCTTTTTCCTTGAGCCTTACTAACGGAGTCTTTAACATTCATATTTTTACTAACATTTGTTCAGGTCAATTTAAGCTTTTTCTATCATGTTCCTCAAAATGTTTCCAGCCTTTTCCCACTCCCAAATTCCAAAGGCATCCCTTTGTGTTTGGCATCTGTTTTAGCATCACTCTATTTCAGGTAGGAAAATCTATATTATAGAGTTATATTGATGCTGTAACAAATTACCACAAACATCATGGCTTAAAGGAAAGCAGATTTATTATCTTACAAGTTTTTGTTTTGTTTTTAAATCAGAGGTCTGACATTGGCCTCACCAGGCTAAAATTAATTTTTCCAAGGCTATGTTCCTCTACAGAGGCTTTGGGGGTAATCTGTTTCCTTTGTTTGGCTTGCTTGTTTCTTTCAGTTTCTAGAGGCTAACAGCATCCCTTGACTTTTGGTCCCTACTCCATCTTCATTAGCAACTTCCTGCTAAGGCTTTCTCATGCCGCCGTCTGTCTGATGCTCTCTCTTTTGCCTCCCACTTTAATTTTTATAGACCATAGTAATTACATTGGACCCACCCAGATAATTCAAGAGATTCTCCTTAGTTTAATATCAGTTGACTAAGTAAAAATTAGCAGCCTTATTTATATCTTCAACCTTGAGTTATCTTTGCTGACATATGTACAGATTCCCAGGATTAGGGTGTTGACCTCTGGGGCCATTAATGTGATTACCACAAATACTAAAAGTCAAAATGATCATATATGCAAAGTTGCTGTATGCAAAGATTCCCAGGAGGTGCTCAGATTCCAGGAGTCTTAAGGAGCTGTGGATTAAAGTTGGCAGCATTTTTCTCTACCACTCTTTATAAGAGCATACAGGTGTGTTGGACAGGGACTCTGGTTTATCAGTCTGGAAAATATGCCTGTTCTTTACAAAGATAAAAACATTGGTAATGTATATTAACCTCAAACTCAACAACAGAGCAAATCCCTTCCAAAGGTGTTAGCTTTATATGTTTCTCTCTTTTGGTATCAAATCAGCATTGGCTAGATTAGTTTCATTTTAAACAATTAACTTTAAAAAGACACCTTAAATTAAAAGGAGTTTGATTTGAACTATTTTCTTGCAAGGTCTTAGAAAAGAGATTTGAATATCTGTCTAGAGTTTTATGTAAACCTTAAATTTACACAAGTCAAATTTGTCAGGAGACAGTGTAATTCCCTCGGTTCTGTATCACCGCAGCAAAAATTTGAAGCGACGGATAGACCAGTGTCACAACTCAGTTACAGTTCAGTTTTATTTGGTAAGCAAAGGAAAATGCATCCTCGAGCATCAGGGTGTGCCGACCCAAAAGAAGTGAAGAGAACGCACGAGGCTCAATTTGGCTCTTTTTTCATTCCTTTGTTTCTTCCTCCTCCCCCTGAACCTGCCCTGTGTAATCTGGGCTAGACAGGAGGGCTGTTCGCTTCTCCTGAGGCTCTCACTCTGGTCCTCAGGCCTTCCTTTGTTCTATTTTTGCGAGTTTTCCCTTCTTTGTCTTTTAGCCACCACCATTCTGGACTCTTTTTTCCTATTCTACCTAACAAATTCAATTAAAATTAAGTTGTGCAGACCAAAGTACATTTGCTGGTTGAATTTAGCCTCCTGGCCATACTCCGTCTATCTTGAAAACACTCAGAAGTTTTTAAAACTTTTGAGAGGACTGCAAGGGAGACAACATCCTTGTAAGCTGGTATGATTTTTACAATGTGTGATGAGAGTCTCACTCTCATGTTTTCTTATTCTTAAGTTCCAATAGCCATAAAGGTGAAAAAATAAACACATGGTGTTACCTGGTGGCTTGTTTTTGTCTCTAAAATTTTAATTTTATTTTCAAATTAAAGAAGCTGGAGGAAAAAAAAAATAAGGTCTTTTGAAAGGTACTTTCTAGATAGTTCCCATTTCCCAGCCATGCTGCCTTTTCTCAGCGCGTCTCAGAGTGGATCAGACATAAAGGGTGAGACAGGAATTATGTAAATTACTAAGCTTCCATTCTTTCTTCCCCGGTTGCCATTACCTGAAAATGATTACATTCTATTATAGCCATCATAGCAAGCAACTTTTAACTCACTGACAAAACTTTTTTACATATAAATAACTTGCCAATCTAATAAAGGGTTAGAAACTACTTGTTATGGTAATGGGTGAGAAACCTTCAACTAGTCAATGAAAATATATTTTCAGAAACTAACAGATAATGATAGATAATAGAATGGTATCAGATTGAGTTTTCTCTTGTCTTATAGATTATTAGAATAAGACTCAAAATAAAAAAAGAGTCTTGTTACAGTTATCAAAATGTTGTGCTTTGATTTCTTTTGAATTTGATTCTTTTCCAGTAAAATTAGGAACTGTTTTAAAAAAAAACATACTAACAGATATATACTTTAGACAAATAATTCTCTGTGTAGTGTTGCTTTCTGTACCTTATCTTTTTGCCATTACGAACTAAATTCTTACAATGGAACTCAGATGATCATTCCAGCCAGAACAACTCAGATCAACTCTTAGGGAGTCTCTTAATTAAACTGCTCATAAAGCGTGTTGATGTTACCATTTGTTCCAAAAATTGTCCCCACCTAACCTGCAAATATTCCTCCCATGGGAAGTGCTCCTAGTTATGTGGAGAAGGTACAATTCATGAATTTTGATCAACCAGAGCACTAACCTCAACTCTGCCACTTACCAGCCTGTGACTACCCATAGCAGTATTCTCATGCATAATGGAGATGACAATTATACCTCTCAATATAATCATACTGATTATATTAAAATATAATAGAATGAACTAGATTAAAATGAAATATAATGAAATAGATTAAATGAGGGACAGCTTTAAAGTGGCTTGCATGGTTCCTGACTTAGAATAGCTTCTCAAAGGTTGTTAATGTCTCTTGTTCTTCTCTTCACCTCTACATTTGGCTCTAGATTTACCTATTTCTAGATGTAATGCTGGCTTCTCTATTTGATCATTGCCTTGCTTAATGTTGTCTCACCGGATTACATACATGTTCTAGCTATTGTTTGTAACTTGATATATATTCTGAGCAGGTTTTGTGTTTTTACCTCCTTATATCTGCCTTTAGTCTAGAAGGTGATACATATGATGGGTGTGAATTATAAAAAGAATGAGCCAGGCCAGGAAAAGAACTCATATTGACCTCATTTATATTCCCAATAGTTACGTATCACTAAGTTAGAAACAAATAAGGTATGTATATCCCTTCTCACTAGGGATATATTACTAAAAATTAGTAATATAGCTTACCAGTTGCTTTCTACACCCATATATTACAAGGAACATTCATAAGCTCAGAAAAAAATCATTTTCTTAGGCTCAAAGGTCAAAATACTCTTCATTTGATGATGACTATTTATCCTTAATGATATTTCTTGACATAATATTTTGCTTCTGCTTACTTTGGTAGACTTCCCCAATAACAGTAAGAATAGTGATGACTTACAGTTAAATACTGGCTGGTCAGGAAATCTTTTCATCACATTTTTCTTTGAAATAGGTGCAATTTTTTCAAGTTTAAAGATGAAAGAACTAAGTCTTTGGATACTAAAATAAAACTGATAAATGTCAGAGGCTAGAAAAGGAGAGAGAGAGGCTTTCCATTCAAATCTATTTAGATCCAAAATCCATACTCTTCTACCAAACTCAAGTGTTCCTGCTCATATTGACCTTTTCCTCTTGGTTTTACAGCCGTTGCTTGTGTCTCTCTCTTTAAAATGACTTTCTGCCCATACTGTTATTTTCTGCCAGATATCGCACACTTAAACAGACCTCTAGATTATCCCTCTCTAGGTTTGTCTTATCCTTTTTCTGCCTGTGTTTCAGCTCATGAAGCAAAAGCTCATGGGAACAACCGCAGGAACAGATTCCAAGAAAGCAGCGGCAGCGGACGGTTGTATCAGCTCAGATATATAGCCCCACTGCTAGGGAATTGCTGCTTGCCTGCCAGTCACACATTGCAACAGATTTTAGTTAAATCAAGCTCCGACAAGATTGGAACAAAAACCAAATGAAACATCTGCCAAAACAGAAACGATGTCAAACTCCTAAACAAGGAAGAATGTCTCTAATGGTATAACATCTGAACAATAGTAAAACTAGTTTCCTATAAAGTTTCACAAAATTGTCAATGAATTTTTTGGTGCTGGTGGAAAATATTTCTTCTATTCTTTTCATTCTAAGAGTCATTTTCCAAATGTACAAGAAACAAATAAGTTGAAGTATCAGAATATGAGGTAAGATTTAATTCAATTTAATTCAGTGGGTATTAAGTCATTCAAGAAAAAAGGAAACCCACCTGTGAGGCATCTGCGATGCATTCTGCATCAGCTGTGTCTAGATAACAATGTCCTGCCTGATGAAAAGAGAGGCTCATACATGTCCAAATGCCAGCTGATTTGCTGAGTTTTCCCATTTTGCCTTAATATTTGTGATTATATAAACAGATCCTGTATAAGCAAAACTCAAATGGGTCTCCCTTTGCATGACTGAACATCTCCATCTATGAATGAAAGTGAAAGTCGTTCAGTTGTGTCTGACTCTTTGAGACCCCATGATCTATACAGTCCATGGAATTCTCCAGGCCACAATATTGGAGTGGGTAGCCATTCATTCCTTCTCCAAGGGATCTTCCCAACCCAGGGATCAAACCCAGGCCTCCCACACTGCAGGCAGATTCCTTCCCAACTGAGCTGCCAGAGTGCATTTTGACTGGGTTGTACCATAAGAAAGCAATATCACTTGATACAAAGTTCCCAAGAAGGATTGACTATGATGCTTTCTGTCCTTAGGTTAGCCTTACTCCTGGTTGTACAATGCCTTTTTCATGTCTAAGTGTGAGATGAAAATACAGTAGTGTCTAGAGAAGAAAAAAGAACCCAGCATCTTATGTCTCTAGTTTTATGTCATCCTGGACCACTTGGCCATCGGAACATGAAACAGGAGGGAAATAGGCAAGGCACACTTTTGAAAGAATGACATAGCCTAAGGACGCAACACCAGTGGGTCCAAGAAGACAGACAGATCAACTCTGCCTGGACATTGATCCTCACTCAGCAAGCTAATTGACATACCCAGAGGTGCCATGACAGTTCCAAGACCAATATTCAAAAGACCAAAAAGTAGGTGTTGGCCCAGTTTTTGGAAATCTTCACCATTCTCCAAGATAGTTGGAAGAATCCTCCCACTCATTAGCCTATGAAATTACCCAGCCCATAAAATCTAGCCAGTCTGTATTCCAAGGCTTTGCTTGCCCTGCGTGATGGTCCACATTCTGTCTGTTGGTTGTGTTTTCTTTCTGAATAAATCCACTACTCTCCTATCACTTTGTCTCCCACTGAATTCTTTCTGTGATGAGACATTAAGAATCTGAGTTTCATTAGGTCCTGAAAACCAGATCTGTGGTCTCAGTTGAAAGACTGTGGGTTTTGGCTGGGTTTGAGTTTCAGACATGTAGGTTAGAGTCCCAAACTGGCTTTTGGCTGGATTCAAGTCCCAGCACAAGGGTTCAAGTCCAAATCTGAGGTAAACAGTTTCAAAACCAGGCACCAATGGAGGGAGTGGGATTATCCAGGCTGTGTTAAGTTAATCATTCAAAGTCAGTCTATGACATGGAGAATAAAGGACCACTACCATCCAGACACATGGGACTGCACATCAAATGTATCCTTGCTATTGCCACTGTGTGATATAAGAAGTAGTAGAGGACAGAAACTTGAAAGCAACAGTTACATTGATGAAACCAACAAAAACAATAATAACATATCTCCAAACAAAGGTATTGCTCTCTTCAGATTGATTGATGCAGGTTTCCTAAGCAATTAATTAGGGAGGAGGTTAGACATCACTATACATTTTTCGTTTTCAATATATATTTGGTTTGTATTTTATCATCTGTGACTTTGAGCAACGTAATTAATCAGCTATTCCTTAGATTCCTTGCTGAAAAATGAGAACTTTACTAGTAACTGTTCTATGTCCTAGCCATTACACGATAATATGATAGCCAGATGAGCCATTATTTTTAATTCAGTGATCTTTTAACAAGTTCTTCCTACATGCATTGAATATAAAAATGCATAAATGGATACTTTTACTCACATAATATTATTATTTTAATCATGTTAACTTTTTTGAATGTCACAGTTCAATTTTAGATACTCAATTACAGAAATGAATATATAAGAACGTAGATTATTTTAATGTTCTTCTTTAATTTGTGCCTGGAGTCTTCTGAAAAAAAAGTTTATTTTGGATTCTCACCAATATAATCTCCATACCCCCAAACATACAAAAAAAAAAAAAAAAAAAAAAACAAGAGCAGAGAAAATAAAATTAAGCAAACAAGACTTTGTATTAAAATAAACTTTGTTTTAAAATAAACTTTGTTTTTTCCTCTTAATTGACTTTTATGCTAATAATTTCCCTTTGAACACAATTCTGCTTCCCCAACTGAAAATTTTCAGAATCAGAATCCAATGTTTATGACTTTTTTTTATGGACTCAAGAGGTTACACAGAGCATATTAAGTCCTAAACTTTTTGGACAAATCACCACTGCTGTTATTGTGAAGATTTTCTTTTTTATGAGTAGAATTTAACAGCTCATTAGGAGCTGTTAGGTTCATTTGGACTACAGATTTGCGCACTTGGTTAGCAAAGCTGATGCTTGGAGACTCTAGTCAAATTGAATGAGTATTTACCCACAGAATTAGTGAACACACTACTTTTCTAATGCAACCTTATCTGAATGGCTTCAGAGTATAAACACAACATGCTTATTGCTCTGTATACAGCTGTGTCATAATATGAAAACTGCAAGGAAGAGTGATAAATTGTCTATTAGGAATTAGATCTTCACATGTTTTGAGTAAGTACTACTGACCAGCCTTTTGGGCATGGCTGGACACTGCCATAAGTTAACAGTTCAGTATCTGTCTCCTTAGCGTGCACACACGCATGCATGCTAAATCACTACAGTTGTGTACATACACTTTACAGTCCTATGGGCTGTAGCCTGCTAAGCTATCTGTCCATAGGATTCTCCAGGCAAGAATACTGGAGTGGGTTGCCATCCCCTTCTCCAGGGGATCTTTCCCACCCAGGGATCGAACCCTCATCTTATGTCTCCTGCATTGGCAGGCAGGTTCTTCACCACCAGGGCCACAAATATTAATTCACACCCCACTCAACACCACCTAATCCAGCTCTGCAACTCTCCCTTGCTCCCCATTACTTGCCAAGGGTACTGAAAATATGCACATTCTCATGTGAAACCCGCTGCCTATAAACTTTTTATTACTAAAAGAAGCTCATAATTTATTTCATGCTACATCTCAAAGGTGTTCTATCTTCCTGTACTAATTGTCATTCAGACACCGTCACCTAATATGTTTTCCACACCCAATCTCTTATCCTTAATCTGTTCTGTATAAGGGCAGATGAATCTTCAATTGTTTTTCATCATCGTCTGCATAATCATCATTTGCATTGATCATCCATTGCGTGCTAATCAGGATGTAGAACCTTTGCCTAAGAGCTTTCACTATCTCAGTCATGTATGACAGCCATTATTACCCCAAATACCCTGAATATTAAATAAAGGCTCGGAAAAGGAGAGTAACTTTCCCAAGAGCACACAATTGAAGTGTGGCAGAGCCAAAATTAAAACACAGATCGATGTGATTCCAAAGTCACAGTTTTAGCCAAGTCACTGAGGATGGGGCCTTGAGACTGAAAAGAACCTATCAATTTTATAGAAGCTGCTGTGGTTGGATGTAACCATGATATCTGTCTATCATTCAAAATCAACCCAGGTATCTTTTCTTAACAATTCTCATGGGAGGTAATTTTTGTTTATACCAGTCACAAAAGATAAATTGAGAAGCCACAAGCAGATGCTATAATTGGTCAATATATTTTACTTGAATGCAAAGAATACATTGATGTAACCGCAGTATGATCTTTCAATATGTTAGTTCGTCTGGAACAAGGTATAAACACAATAAATGTGAGCTAATTAAAATGATTGTTGGTAAATTTCTCAACCAGGATTATGCAAGCTACTTTATTGTGATTTATACATTACAATTAAACTCTGGTGCCCCATTTTACCTTCCGCATTGATCAGTATAAATGTGTAATCACATGATAACATAAAATTGCTGGGAATTCTGCATAGTTGATGTGAAGTTATTCAAAGTTTTGTTTTGTGCACAATTCACAAAATCTTATGTTGCTGGTTCAGTTCCAAACTGCAAATACACAAGCATAAGAAAAGCAGTATATGCAGGAATGATTATTTTCCAAACTGAATTTATTTAGAAAAAAAGCAGGAAAAGATGTTCCATGAGGAAAGAATTTTATGTTCAAACCATATTTGAGGAATTTTACATAAAATATTCCTGTTTTGGAGATACACAGAGAACTTAAATATAAGCCCCAAGAAATCATAAAAAAAAGCTTTATTTTTAACATTGTTTCTAAAATATATTTGACCAGAGAATATTTTGTAGTTTCTGTCAGTATCATTTTATGTTTTCCTTGTATGACTTTAGTATCCCATAATACATATTTTAGAAAGTGTTATTTTATACATTTCTTTAAACATGGATGCCATCTCCAAATGTGTGCCATCTATGAATATTGAAACAGTAGAACAGGATGTGTTCAGTTGTCTCAAAATGAAAACTAATTTATCTTGAAAGCTCTTCCCATTTTCTAAACCTATTTTCATTTATGATCTCATTGGAGCCTCATCAGTTATATTTTAGCACCAATATCTCTGGTTGAATTTTCATCCTCGCATCTCATGAATCTTGGTATTTTCCTGATTATTTCCATCCAATCAGACATTTCTCCTCCACTGTTGAATTAAAAGCATGAAATGTCATTCAAAGTTGTTCACTGTATGTCTGAAACTATTGTAATTTGAGAACCTTCATCAACTTACCCTGTCTTAGCTATACAATCTTATTTTCCACTGGTGTCCAATACATTCATTTTGAATTTTATTGGTGTGAAGTAATTAAATAGAACCACCAAAGAACCATTTCTAGAATAAAAATAGAATAGTTTTACAATAGATGATTCAAATCATCTATGTTTCTATTTAATAAGGATGTATCTCCATCTTAGTCTCAGTTTACAAGGTAACACAGCTCCCTTAAGGGTCATAAAATATTCTCTCTACATCCAAAATTGTGGATAAAACAGGACATAGAATGTGGCAGGCAGAGCTATGCTACATGAAAGCAGGAGAGAATAATCTTAAATCTGTACTTAAAGGATATACTTTTCTCTTCCCAATCCAATAAATCTTTGGACCAATTCTCTCTGCCCCATTTTACCATACATAGAATCTGGGATTAAGGTATCTACCTTTTGATCTCTCTAACAAAAGATATAGTGTTGGACAAACAAAAGAGAAACAACATAAACTAGGATCTAAATCTTCATGGAATAACATTAGCAATTTTCCTTGACTTGGTATTTTGGCTACTTCATTTATTCAAGGTAAGTTTAAATTCAGTATATACCAGTGCTATCTAGTATCTTGAGTGAGTGAGTGAAAGTCACTCAGTTGTTTCTGACTCTTTGTGACCCCATGAACTATACCGTCCATGGAATTCTCTAAGCAAGAATACTGGAGTGGGTAGCCTTTCCCTTCTCCAGGGAATCTTCCCAATCCAGTGATAGAACCTAGGTCTCCCACATTGCAGCCAGATTCTTTACCAGCTGAGCCACAAAGGAAATCCATGTAGTATCTTAAATGTATATAATTATATTTACTGTGTGATTTTGTCATTCTTAATACATAGTTTTATCATCTGTATTAGGGTTCTTCAGAGAAACAGACCAATTAAATAACGTGTGTGTGTGCGTGCTTGCGTGCGTGCGTGCGTGTGTGTACTGAACAGTCCCCAAGATCTTCAGTTGTTAAAGCTATTGATGTAGTTCTGGTCTGAGTTCAAAATCCTGAGAACTAGGCGAACCAGTGGTGTATGTTGTAATTAAAACCCAGCAGATTTGAGACTCAAGAAGTCTCAATGCTTCAATCTGCTTCAAAAGGCCAGAAAAGACCAAGGTCAAGCTCAAGCCCCCAGGCAGAAGGCATTGCCGCTTGCCTTTTTGTGCTGTTCAGGTCTTCAGCTGCTCGGATGAGGCCCACATCGGGGAGGGCCATTTCATTTCTCAGTGCACTGAGTTTCATATTGCCTCATGCAGACAGACCCTCACAGACACACCCAGAGTCGTGTTTGACCAAAGCTCTGGGAACCCTATGGTCCTGTCAGGTTGACATATAAAATTAACCATCGCTACCCCCATCTGGTATCCCAATTTTTGCGACTGCAAAGGAGTATGACAAGGCTACATATTGTCATCCTGCTTATTTAACTTATATGCAGAGAGCACCATGTGAGCTATCGGGCTGGATGAATCATAAGCTGGAATCAAGACTGCCAGGAGAAATATCAACAACCTCAGACATAGAGTTGATACCACTCCAAAAAGTGAAAAGGAACTAAAAAACCTCTTGATGAGGGTGAAAGAGGACAGTGAAAAAGCTTACTTGAAACTCAACGGTAAAAAAAATAACATCATGACATCCAGTCCCATCACCTGATGGCAAATAGAAGTGGAAAAAGTAAAAGCAGTGACAGATTTTATTTTCTTGGGTTGTGAAATCCCTGCGATTGGTGACTGCAGCCATGAAGTTAAGACACTTGCTCCTTGGAAGTAAAGCTATGACAAACCTAGGCGATGTATTAAAAAGCAGAGACATCAGTTTGCTGACAAAGGTCTGTATAATCAAAGCTATGGTTTCTCCAGTAGTCATGTATTGATGTGAGAGTTGGACAATAAAAAAGGCTGAGTGTTGAAGAATTGATGCTTTTGAATTGTGGTGCTGGAGAAGATTCTGGAGAGTCCCTTCAAATGCAAGGAGATCAAACCAGTCAATCCTAAAGAAAATCAACCCTAAAATATTCACTGGAAGGACTGTTGCTGAAGCTCCGGTACTTTGAATATCTAATGTGAAGAGCTGACTCATTGGAAAAGACTCTGAAGTTGGGAAAGATTGAAAGCAAAAGGTGGAGGGCAGCACAGAATCGTCGAGTCAATGGCTGTGAATACGAGCAAACTCTGGGAGATAGTGGAAGACTATGGCATGCTACAGACCATGGGGTCCCAAAGAGTTGGACACGACTTAGCAACCAAACAACAGCAGGCCTGGGCACACCTCTATCACCTGGCTCTGGCAGCCAGTGGGTCCCACAGAAATATAACTAATGGAGAAAGAGTATTTAAATAGGTGCCACTCCTAGGGCCCAGCAGGAGGCAACAGGCCCAAGAGCTCCTTCGAAGAAGGCCTATCAGCTAATTCTCACGGCTGCGCCCTGAGGGGCAGGCATCTAAACATCCATTTGAGACTAGTTAAAACACTGGATTTTAGAAGTGGTAAAGAACTTGCCTGCCAGTACAGGAGATGTGAAAGATGTGGGTTCAATCCCTGTATTGGGAGGACACGGCAAGCCATTCCAGGATTCTTGCCTTGACAATCCCATGAACAGAGGTGCCTGGGGGGCTACAGTCCAAAGGCTTGCACAGAGTTGTACGCAACTCAAGTGACTTTGCACGCATGCATGATACTTTCCAGGAATATCAAAGGGTGTGAATCCCCTGCACACTCTCTGCTGCTGTCCAGAGCACTTGGAGAACTGGGTTCACTTCAGCTGAGTAGGGAGGGAAGAATTATGCTGGCCAGACTGTGCAACAGTAGGTAAGCAACGTCTTTGGACAGTGCCACTAGTGTCATACACTGATCCCAGGGATGTGGAAATGGTGAACACAATGGTGGGCAGGAAAAAAATGGGGCTGCACCTTCCTCCACTTCATACACCTGCTTCTTAGAGCCTGCTTGCAGGACTTTCTTAACATATGCTTGTAAAGTAAATATATGTGTCAACTGACAAGTGAATGAATAAATGACTGTAAAACTAAATGAGTGAATAAATGAAATAAACGTCATGACCATTGCTCACACATTTTTTTCTGTCTCCATTAGAGTATTCTAACATCCTCTATTTTGTGTTGAGTTTAGAGATTGGACCCAGGGGCATAATTTACCCTGTGGGAAGATGAGTATTTATTTATTTTTTTAATATTTCTATTGTAAATTCACTGAAATTAAATATATACTTGCACTTGACACAAAATTACTAATTTTCATGTCAAGGACTTTATTAGGGTCAAATTAGTACAAGTAAATTATTCACAAGCTGATGTAGATTTCAAGTTGGAATGCTAGTTATTATTCATATTAAAATTATGAATAATGTTCACAGGTAACCTTATTTCTATAGTGGGTTATTTTTAGTTTCCTTCTTTTGAGTCTTGGTTTGATATAATGGTAATGAGTCATTTGACAGGCAAAATGAATATTTGTCATGATACAATATTTAAGGCAATTACCAAAAATTAGTCACTGATCCATTTTCTCCTGAAAGGTTTGTTAAGACTTTCCTAGTTGTTTGATTCATATCAATCTTTGCTCTCCCTGAAAGTTTCTTTCTTTTAGAATATCTATATTTCTCATTTTGTAGTTTGCATTTTTGTTGCTAGTTATATTAATCTTCTGTTTTCATCTTGCTAAGGAAGAAAGTCATCTGTTTAAAATCCCATTTTTACTTATATGCATTCAGCATGGAATGGTTTATGTAACATTAATTATATTGTCTAATAGCACTTAGAAGGCACCAAACTCTCATCTAGACTCCACGGATACTGTGGTGAAAATGGGATTCTCACCCTGAAATCATTAGCTTACAGTCTAGTGCTATAATTTCTCAACTGATTTGTATACAACGTTAAATTGAGATTCTTAGTTGCTGGTAAAACCTTTATTAAAACTAAATATTTGTATATGCTCCTCTGGGAAGAAATGCCCCCATGGGGAAAAACAAAATCACTTTTCCTGCTGGAAGCTTTTCCTCAAAGTAGGTCCTTACTTCATTACATCCGAAGTGACAGCTTGTCACATACCGCTAACCTGAGTCCCATCTAAGGAAGGGAATGTGAATATTTCTGAGTGTATGTATGCAGGCATGGTGGCAAGGAGGCTACAGATACTTCTAGTTTCTCAACAATGTGACTATCAAGGTCCCAAAAGCCTGGTGAAGAAGGATGACTGGCACCCTCTATAACAGTGTTGGTGTGAGAGTGGAATTGTCGATAATAAATTAAGCTTTTAGATGAGGCAGAAAGAGCTTTCTGAGTCAATATCTAAGTGGAGGAATCTAGGCTTCTGTCGTTGGTCACCTTTCACTCAAGTCTTGGAACTGACAATACTGGAACTATTTGGGCAATTAATGATAAGTAACATAAACCCTAACGCTGGCATTAAAACAGTATGGCAGTCTGATAAGAGGTTGTTTTTGTTGAGTCACCCAGTTGTGTCAGACTCTTTGAGGGAGACAGGTTAGGAGACATGAGATAGGGAATAGAAAATGTAATGGCACAAACCACCAGTCAGTAAATTAAAGCCATCAGCTGCTTCCAACCAGTTTCAAAGATATAATCTCAGGTGTCCCAGATGAACACTTTCCAATTCAGTTGGGGTGCTCCAACTGTCCTTTCTTATCTTTGCATGCATGAGCACCCACTTATCTTAAAAATATAGGACAGTCTTTTGAAAATTCAAGACAGAGAAACACAAATCACAAGGGATACCATAAATTCCACATAAAAATTCAAGAAAAAATAGAGAAATTGTGATCTTCTATATATAGAGAGAAATAATATATCTCAAAATATATTATTTGAGAAATATATGTTCTAAAATCAACAAGTCAAATGAGGTTCAGATAAACAATATTGTATATTACAGACCTGTACTTAAATGGACCAAAAAGATTTGCATATGATTCTACTTTTGTAAATGAAAATATTTCAACACAACAGTCAAGAAATTTGTTCAGCAACCAGAAAAAGGCAATGCATATAAAACTTAGCTATTTGGAAGAGAGAAAAAAAAAAGATTAAAATAAAACTTCACTGTTTGGAAACTAAAACACTGAGCTTTATGTGTGGGATGGTAAGATTGTTCGTGTATGCAAGATATACTCTTTACAATAAAGCATTGGTCATCTTACCCTGATTAGCTTTCATTATGTCACCTTTTAAACTTTATCAGAAGCAACTTTAGAAAGCCTCATCTCTAGGTCACATATCAAGCTCCCATCATAACAGCCTAGAGGGATTGTTGGGGAGGGAGGTGGGAGTGGACATTCAAAAGGAAGGGGATACATGTATACCTAGGGCCAATTCATGTTGATGTATGGCAAAAGCCATTAAATAACCATTCTCCAATTAAAAAATAAATAAATAATAAAAAGAAAGAAATCCTCATTTCATACTGTATTGAGATCTACTAATGAATAATCTTTGGTTTCATAAATTCTGATAAATGCAAATAAGCAGCAACTTATGTTGGATAATGGAACATTACCCAACATGGACATGGAACAGCAGACTGGAAGAGCAGACTGGTTCCAAATTAGGAACAATAGACTGGTATCAAACTGGGAAAGGAGTACATCAAGGCTGTATATTGTCACCTGCTTATTTAACTTATACGCAGAGGGAATCATGCAAAATGCTGGACTGAATGGAGCACAAGCTGGAATCAAGATTGCTGAGAGAGATAGCAATAGTTTCAGATAAGCAGATGACACTGCCCTTATAGCAGAAAGCAAAGAGGAGCTAAAGAGCCTCTTAATGAAAGCGAAAGAGGGTGAAAAAGCTGGCTTAAAACTCAACATTCAGAAAACTAAGATCGTGGCATCCAGGACCATCACTTCATGGCAAACAGATGGGGAAACAATGGAAACAGTGACAGACTTTATTTTCGGGGGCTCCAAAATCACTGCAGATGGTGACTACAGCCATGAAATTAAAAGACACTTACTCCTTGGAAGAAAACTATGACCAACCTAGACAGCATAGTAAAAAGCGGAGACATTACTTTGCCTAAAAAGTCATTCTAGTCAAAGCTATGGTGTTTGTGAGAGTTGGACTATAAAGAAAGCTGAGCACCGAAGAATTGATGCTTTTGAACTGTGGTGTTGGGGAAGACTCTTGAGAGTCCCTTGGACTGCAAGGAGATCCAACCAGTCTATCCTAAAGGAAATCAGTCCTGAATATTCATTGGAAGGACTGATGTTGAAGCTGAAGCTCCAATACTTTGGCCACCTGATGAGAGGAACTGACTCATTAGAAGAGACCCTGATGCTGGGAAAGATTGAAGGCGGGAGGAGAAGGGGACGACGGAGGATGAGCTGGTTGAATGGCATCACCAACTCAATGCACTTGAGTTTGAATAAACTCCCGGAGTTGGCAATGGACAGGGAAGCCTGGCGTGCTGCAGTTCATGGGGTCACAAAGAGTCAGACATGACTAAGCAATTGAACTGAACTGAATGTTGGGCAATTTGAAAGCTGCCAAGAAGTAAACCCTATTTAATAAAATAATCCTTTGTTCTAGTGTCTGAAGTTTTTCTTCTTTTTTGAATTTTTTTGTTACTTCTCTATGCCTCTAATGATTTTTCAGTTTCTAAGAATTAACCCCACCAGCTATTACCCATTGCCAGTTTTGAAAGTTTAACATTGAACACAATAGAAGTTCAAGAGCAGAGGATACTAAGAAGAGAAAATAGTCTAGATGAAAGAGTGGACAAAAAAGGAAATCGTCACAAAGGTTTAAATTAGTTTGGGGACTGGCTCTCTGTAGGTGAAAGAGTGGCAGAATGTGGAGCGGGGGGGGGGGGGGGGGGGGGATATTACTCTTGTCCCTTTGAATAACCTTGGAAAATTTCAAATTGGCAGTCCTGAGAGTCTAGCTCATGGATTTGATGTGTAATTATATTGTACTTAACTCCTTTGAGGTGCTGTTTTTTTTAATTTTCTCCATCCATTGATCTCTCTGTCATTTTATTTTAAAAATCTTCATTTTCAAAGCAAGAAATGAACAAGCCTAACTTTGGGATTTCTCCTTTGCCTATTTAATGAAGTCTTATCTGAATTTGAATTTTAAATATTTTCTTTCCTCATCAAACTGATTGTCAAACATATTATTCTTCATTTACTTTAAAGATGACTAAAAATGTAATGACCTACTGTTATAGGAAACTATATTTAGGGGTTAGTGATGACTTTCAGAATATGTTTAACTCAAAAACTCAAAGGAAAACTAGTTTTTAAATCATTAGTATTGTCCTTTTGTCCTTTCTAGATTATTTAAAAAAAATTAAATTATCTTCATTTACCTCTGCTCCCACTGGCCAGAAAAAAAGATTACTATGTTGTTACTCAGCCCTGTCTCTGTGCTGAGTTGCTTCAGTCGTGTCTGACCCTTTGCAGCCCTGTAGATCATAGCCCGCCAGGCTCCTCTGTCCATGGGATTCTCCAGGCAAGACTGCCAGAGTGGGTTGCCATTTCCTCCTCCAGGGATTCTTCCCAACCCAGGGATTGAGCCTGTATCTTGTACACCCCCTGCATGGGCAGGTCTGTTCTTTCCCACAGTGCCTCCTGGGAAGCCCTAGTGAACCCTAGATATTATAAATAAATAAAGTGCTGTCTCCTCAAATTATAACACCAAACTCCCACTTTCTATACCATGTCCATGATTACTTAACATAAAGTGGTAGAAATAACACTGATTTTGAAATTAAAGACAATAAATTTTAGATCCACAACATTTTTGTCCTTAGAAAACTTAGCTAACACTAAGAAACACTACACTTAACAGAGTTATTTTTCTCATATATAAGTGAGGACTTTTATATCTACCTTTCAAGGTTATTGTGAGAATTAAATGATGTTAGACATGGTTTTGTAGATAGGAATATGAACTGCCAATAAAAGTATCAACAGTTAGGCAAATTTATGTGATCAAGGAAGCACAAATTGAAAGAAAAATTTTAATAGAATGCCAGAAGTAATAAAAAAAATGAACTATATATATACAGGGAGAATATCAGTCTGGGTCAAATAAAGACAGAGAATCACAGAATTACAGAGAAACAGAAAATTTTAATATAAATAATCATAACAAGGGATTGTAGTAATAAGGCACTGTCTATTGGGAAGTAGCAAGAACCCTGATGAAGAATGGTGACTACACCTTGAGTAAGTATTGCAGCCAGGTTGGAAACACCTGTCAGGAATGAGATTCAGCTCTTGATGGGGTGAGAATATCCACAGCCTCTGAATGGCAGAAAAGTCACTGTGGTCTCATGGTGCAAAACATTCCAGAATGCTGCTTTTTGGGACTTAATAGAGATTTGCCCTCAAGGAAGTTACTCAACAGAGCTAATCTACCAGGAAACCACCTGTAGAGGTGTGCAGGGAAGGCTGTTAGCTCACTCTGTTGACATCCATAAACTGCAGGAGGTGGGATAAACTGTGGCTGATGAAGAACCAGGGTCTGGGGAATCTGTGTCCAGATGGTACACTGGAACGAGGAAGAGAGATCCTTTCATCCTGATACGACTTACCAGGGCCATATACTATCAAAGCTTAGCTCTGTACCGGCTGACTAAGGACAAAAAGAAGAAAAGGTCCAGATTCAATTTCACAGAACAGACAGAAAGGATAATTGTATAACTGAGAGGAAATAAATCAAACCAGATTTGCAAACATCTTTGAGAAGAAACTATATAAGTAATAGATGAGTAACTGCAATCATTTTCATCTACATTACTGTATTCATGTAAACTTAAATTCAAGATCCATACATATGATAAAAATGTGAAGGAAAGCAAACATGAAATTCAGGTTTATAACAGGAAATAGGTATATGTGAAGGCAGGTTTTAAATGGCTTTCAAGTTGTTGATCATGCTGAGAAGGGATCAGATGTGATGAACTGAGGTGCGTTGTAAAATCCCAAGGATTCAAAAAATATATTGGCATCAATAAAGAAGAGGTTAAAATTGAAGCAAAATCACAGAACCCATTCTTGGGTGAAAGTAGTTTTTAAGTTTAGCCATAAGAACTTTCAATACACTTTTATTGCCCCACGGAAAGAACACCCAAAGACAAGCATGAATCTTCAAGGCAGAATATTAAACAGATATTTTTCCAAAAACGTGACCTGGATGTGCAGCAGTTATGGCAAAGGATAGAAGTGAGATGAATCAAGGGACTCAACCGGCATTTGCACACAAATTAGTATGAGCACAATGCTTACA
Organism: Hydropotes inermis; assembly: GCA_020226075.1. Taxonomy (NCBI): domain Eukaryota; kingdom Metazoa; phylum Chordata; class Mammalia; order Artiodactyla; family Cervidae; genus Hydropotes; species Hydropotes inermis. The sequence continues at coordinate 3,732,359 of CM035281.1, read as the reverse complement.
GTCTGGCTCCCACGTTGTCTCAGCCTGGGGTCTTCTCCCTTTATTCTCCTTGTATAAGAGTTTCAGGCTGTTCTTCCCTGGAAAAGCTAACATTCAAGAAAATATCTCTGTTGACTGTCCTTCTCAATAAAAGGACAGCAACCAGACCAAGTACACAAAACTAAAACCAGATTGTCAATAAATCCTAATCCAAGAACACTGTTTGCAACAGTGTTGCAACAAGCGTCAGTTTTTAATGTCAACAGCCAATAACATATCCAGAGCCATCAGTGAGAGAAAGATAAGCACAGGTACACAAAAATGGGAAGTGATGGAATTTAGATGGTTTTTGAAAAACAAATATTTCAGGCTCACAGATGTTATGATATTGCATATATATGACAAGAAAATATATGACACAAAAAATTAAAGGATCTTAAGGAAAAGAAAAAAATTCAAGTATAACAGTGACTTCTAGGAAATAAAAAACATTATCACAAGATAAAATATTTATATACAGAAATGAACTATAGGGTAAAAAAATCTTAAAAAGTATAGTAAAATTGACAATAAAATGGAAATCATGAAAAAAGTAAGTAAAAACTACAAGAATTAATCTAAAATGTAAATGTCAGTGAAAAAATCTTCCAAAATAAGGGATTAGAGAAAATATGTAATTGTTAACAGATTGTGTTTTTCAAAGGTGATTATGCTATCTCCCTTCTCATATGACCTTGACACTGCTCCCACCCAAACATGAGATTCAGATCTTTCCATATCATAAGAATCATGATCTCTTTATAATGAAAAGAATGTGGTAGAAATGATATCATGTGATTTCTCAGATTATATCAGAAGAAGCAACAATGACAATAAAATGGAAATCATGAAAAAAGTAAATAAAAACTATAAGAATTAATCTAAAACTTAAATAAATCAGTGAAAAAATCTTCCAAAATGAGGGATTAGAGAAAATATGTAATTGTTAACAGCTTGTTTTTCAAAGGCGACCATGCTATCTCCCTTCTCATGTGACCTTGACATTTATCCCACCCAGACATGAAATTTATATCTTTCCATTTCATAAGAATCATGATCTCCTTATAATGAAAAGAATGTGGTGGAAGTGATATCATGTGATTTCTCAGATTATATCAGAAGAAGCAAAACAGCCTCTTTAGGTCACTGAAAACACACAATCTTGGACTCTTGAGCACCAGTATAAGAAATAAGCAATATGATTATTCTGAAACTGCTACACTGTAAGGGACTGTAGTCAAAGGGAAAATTCCATTTGGAATAATTTGAGTTTTCTATTTCTTCTAGAGTCAGTTTTAGTCAGTATTACTTTTTTGTTGTTGTTGTTGTTAGTTGGAGGCTAATTACTTTACAATTTTCTAGTGGTTTTTGTCATACATTGACATGAATCAGCCTTGGATATACATGTATTCCCCATCCTGATCCCCCCTCCCACCTCCCTCTCCACCTGTTCCCTCTGGGTCTTCCCAGTGCACCAGGTCCGAGTGCTTGTCTCATGCATCCAACCTGGGCTGGTGATCTGTTTCACCCTAGATAATAGACATGTTTCAATGCTGTTCTCTTGAAACATCCTACCCTCGCCTTCTCCCACAGAGTCCAAAAGCCTTTTCTATACATCTGTGTCTCTTTTTCTGTTTTGCATATAGGGTTATCATCACCATCTTTCTAAATTCCATATATATGTGTTAGTATACTGTAATGGTCTTTATCTTTCTGGCTTACTTCACTCTGTATAATGGGCTCCAGTTTCGTCCATCTCATTAGAACTGATTCAAATGAATTCTTTTTAATGGCTGAGTAATATTCCATGGTGTATATGTACCACAGCTTCCTTATCCATTCCTCTGCTGATGGGCATCTAGGTTGCTTCCATGTCCTGGCTATGATAAACAGTGCTGCGGTGAACATTGGGGTGCACGTGTCTCTTTCAGATCTGGTTTCCTTGGTGTGTATGCCCAGAAGTGGGATTGCTGAGTCATATGGCAGTTCTATTTCCAGTTTTTTAAGAAATCTCCACACTGTTTTCCATAGCGGCTGTACTAGTTTGCATTCCCACCAACAGTGTAAGAGGGTTCCCTTTTCTCCACACCCTCTCCAGCATTTATTGCTTGTAGACTTTTGGATAGCAGCCATTCTGACTGGCCTGTAATGGTACCTCATTGTGGTTTTGATTTTCATTTCTCTGATAATGAGTGATGTTGAGCATCTTTTCATGTGTTTCTTAGCCATCTGTATGTCTTCCTTGGAGAAGTGTCTGTTTAGTTCTTTGGCCCATTTTTTGATTGGATCATTTATTTTTCTGGAGTTGAGCTGGAGGAGTTGCTTGTATATTTTTGAGATTAAGCCCTTGTCTGTTGCTTCATTTGCTATTATTTTCTCCCAATCTGAGGGCTGTCTTCTCACCTTGCTTATAGTTTCCTTTGCTGTGCAAAAGCTTTTAAGTTTCATTAGGTCCCATTTGTTTATTTTTGCTTTTGTTTCTAATATTCTGGGATGTGGGTCATAGAGGATCCTGCTGTGATTTATGTCGGAGAGTGTTTTGCCTATGTTCTCCTGTAGGAGTTTTATAGTTTCTGGTCTTATGTTTAGATCTTTAATCCATTTTGAGTTTATTTTTGTGTATGGTGTTAATACACACCGAGGAAACCAGGTCTGAAAGAGACACGTGCACCCCAATGTTCATCGCAGCACTGTTTATCATAGCCAGGACATGGAAGCAACCTAGATGCCCATCAGCAGACGAATGGATAAGGAAGCTGTGGTACATATACACCATGGAATATTACTCAGCCATTAGAAAGAATTCATTTAATCAGTTCTAATGAGATGGATGAAACTGGAACCCATTATACAGTATTACTTTTTAAATAATTTATGTTTTTATCTACATTGCCCAATTTGCTGATAGAATTTTTCAAAGTTATTATATCATCCATTTATATATACTTACAGTATCTTGAGATCTATATTTCTTATTCTTAATATTAATAATTCTCTCTCTCTCCCTTCTTCCTTCTCTTTTTCTATTTCTCAACAGACCTCTTGATATTTTATCAATTTTATAAAGATTTTCAAATGAGTTTTTAATATTACTTGATCTTGTTTTTTATATTTGTCTTTATTTCTGCTTTTATCTGTATTATATCCTTTCCTCTACTTTTGTTTAGTTCATCTTGCTCTTGGTTTTTTAACTTCTTGGAAGAGGTATTTGGATCTCTTGTCAAAACTTTGTAATATATTTATTTGAGTTATAAAATTGTATTTAATATCAGATTTAGACTCATCCTATAGCTCGATATATTTTATTTTTATTATCTTTGGATTCCTAATGTGTTCTCATTTACATTGTGATTACTTCCCTAATTCATGTCAAAATGTATTTCTCTAATGACAAATGAATCAAAGAATAATTTTTACTAAATACTAAAATAGCCATATTTATATGATAGTGTTAATAGATACACTGTATTAATAATAAATATTAAAAGCATCATTAATACTATTTGGTTATATATATTATATATATTATTATATATATAATATATATATAACCACATTATATATTAAACACATTAATGTAACTTTACATCTCTACAAATGACTGAGCAACTAACACCTCTCTATAAATTGATAAATGTTAAACATACAAAAAAAGCTAAAGCTAAATCAATGAATTTATCTAACACCCAAAATGATTTCATATTTAGACTTAAATCTGGAGATATATAATTGGACTTGTATTACATAATATTCGTATAATGTCTCAGAAAGATGCATGATAAAATTTTTTGTTACCTATCCATTGTTCTTTAGTAATAATTCTTGAATTTCTATTTAAATTATTTAATTTTTCTTTTTGAGTACTTAGCATATTGAAGTGTCTGGTGTTTAACTGATAGAAATGTATTCACCTGTGTAAATAATTCACTCCCCTATCTCTTTGTCTGCTTGAGGACCCATAAGCTAAATTTTTTTTTTTTGAATAGTTTGCCTTCCTTTGCTTCTCTGGAAAATTTTTCTCTAGTCACTCACCCCAAATAGATTCATACATTCAGAATCCCAATGGAGTTTAATAGTTTTGCTTAGGGGTTTGACAATTCGCTTATTATGACAACAGACCTGAAACTTCCTAATTTTACCTTGCTCATAATCTTCATCCTTTAACTCTTATCTTCTTGAGTGTTTTTGACTGAATGACTAATAGCTATATAAATTACAGGATCATCCTATTAAAACGTGTCAGGTTTGCCAATAATTCTTAATCCAAAATTTTGCTAAAAGTTTACTTGGGGATTAAAGTTTAAATCCTCTTGTTTGGTGTGTCATCATCTTCTCCTCCAATATTTTCCTATTTATTTTAAATTTTGAAGTTGGCTATCTTCTGGCCTGTCAAGGTATGGGTAGGAAGTTGACATAAGAATGGGTGGCAGTTGAGCCCTTATGTAGGGCAGGCCCTGGATGAGAATAACCACGCAGATACATGCATAGAAGGAGATCCTGGGCAGAGATGCAGAGCAATGCGGCAATGTTCCAAGAGTGGATTGCTGTCTCCTCCTCCATGGGGTAGGAGGAAAAGGATGCAGGATGATTGATACAGAATTGAGAATGGGTTTGGATATGCTCCTCCTACCAGCATCTTGTGTGTGGCAATTTTGTAACTAGTACAGATTTCTATAGCCCCAAATCATTTGTCACACTCATTTGTTTAAACGTTCATTTCTCTAACTGAACACTGACTTTAATATGAACTGCATTTTTATTATAAAATTTTATGATCATTCCATGAAAATAAATATATCAAATGTATACATATACATCCAAGTAACTCATTTACAAATTATGGGTGTTTTTTTTTAATAAATGGTAGGTCATGTTTGCTTTGCTCTCGTATGTATTTATAATTTATCAAAGTTTTAATTAACAATCATAAAAGCCTTTGCGTTGGAAGCTCAGTTTATTGGTGTTCTCTAACTTAAGACTACCATTAGTTAATACAATAAATAATTAGTTACTATCTACTCCATGTCAGACCCTGTTGTAGAGGCCACACAAACAGAACAGTCATGGAAAATGATGACTCTACCCTCCTAAAATTACAATCTAGAAGGAGAAATACAATAAATAAGCAATCAAAAATTAAATGAAAAAGTAACTGTGGAAATAAGTGCTTAGAAAGAAAGAGTGGGGTGGGGAAGAGGAAGTGATGGAGAATAGCTGTTTTGGGGAAGACAGTCAGTAAACAGGGCTTCCCGAGAGCCTCGCTGGTAAAAAATCCACCTGCCAGTTTTTCAGCAAAAATTGATATCTCTGCTTTTTAATACACTGCCTAGGCTTTCCTTTAAAGAAACGAGTGTCTTTTCATTTCATGACTGCACTCACCATACGCAGTGATTTTGGAGCCAAAAAAATTAAAATCTGTCACTGCTTCTACTTCTCCTTCGATTTGCCATAAAGTGATGGGAGCAGATGCAATTATCTTAGTTTTTTGGATGTTGAGTTTCAAGCCAACATTTTCACTCTCCCCTTTCACCCTCATGAAGAAACGCTTTAATTCCACTTCACCTTCTGCCATTAGAGTGGTATCATCTACATATCTGAGGTTGTTGCTATTTCTCCTGGCAAGCCTGATTCCAGCTTGTGATTCATTTAGCCTGGCATTTCACATGATGTAGTCTGCGTATGAGTGAAATAAAGAGGTGAAAATATACAGCCTTGTCACACTCCTTTCCCAGTTTGGAACCAGTCAGTTGCTCCATGTCCTGTTCTAATTGTTGGTTCTTGACCTGCAAACAAGATTCTCAGGAGAAAGGTAAGGTGGTCTGGTATTCCCATTGCTTAAAGAATTTTCCACAGTTTGTTTTGATCCACACAGTCAAAAGCTTTAGCATAGTCAATGAAGCAGAAGTGGGTATTTTTTCTGGAATTCCCTTGCTTTCCTTATGGTCCAACAAATGTTGGCTATTTGATCTCTGGTGCCTCTGCCTTTTCAAAACCCAGCTTATACATTTGGAATTTCCTGGTTCATGTATTGCTAAAGCCCAGCTTGAAGGATTTTGAGCATAACCTTACGAGCATATGAAATATGCACAATTATATGGTAGTTTGAACATTTTTGGACATTGCCCTTCTTTGGGATTGGAATGAAAACTGACCTTTTCCAGTTCTATGTCCACTGTTGAGTTATCCAAATTTGCTGACATTTTGAGTACAGCACTTTAGCAGCATCAACTAATGGGGTATATATGTGCCTTTAACTGAGCTTTTGCCTAAAGACAAGACATCCACCTAAAAGTACCTTGTAAATTTAAGATATTATGTCTCAAACAAATAGGTTAGAATGGCTCAATAATTGTCTTATCTAACCAGCAATACAATCATGAACTGACAGAGTTTGTGGCTTTTACTTTGGAATAGGTGGTTGCTTTTCCTTCAGGGAACCAGCATGGTGGCAAGATCTCCAAATGAGACATAGAGGAGCTGAGGATCCAGCAAAGATGAGAGATTTTTTTTCCCCCATGTCTTCCATTTCACTACCAAGGGAAAACCTTCTTAGACTTTTAACTGCAGACTTTTTACATCCCCTTGGCTAGAACTGGAACCTATTAATGTTTTCTAGATGGAGAGGAGGTAGTTTTGATAAGGGTCTGATATTTTCAACCCATTTAGTAGAAAAGAAACTCCCTAAGTAGCCACTAAGTGTCTGTGAGTGTGTGTGTATTTGTATGCATATGTGTAACTATTGAGTAGCTATCAATGCCTGTTAAATAAAATATTTTTATTCAATACTGAAGCTATAGAAAACCTTAGCCGCTATCCATAATTTACGTAAGAAAGCAATCATTCTTCATTTTACTGTTGAGAAAGAAAGACATAGACTGAATGTCTTGCTTAAGATCACCAAGGAAATAGAATAACAAGGACTCTTAGCATCCAGCAAGAATGTTATTTCCATTAAGCCCTGTTGCTTCCAAAGCTAAATAAAGTGTATCTATTCTTATGAGAAAATCCTCCCAGAGGGCAAGAAAACATTAATTTATGTGTATTGTTATTAGAGCTCTCAGGAGTTTTTGCATTGTCAGCAATAATTTCTAAAGCTCACTGTACATAATAAATCAGTTCAGTTCAGTCGCTCAGTCGTGTCCAACTCTTTGCGACCCCATGAATCGCAGCACGCCAGGCCTCACCGTCCTTCACCAACTCCCGCAGTCCACCCAAACTCATGCCCATCGAGTCAGCGATGCCATCCAGCCATCTCATCCTCTGTCGTCCCCTTCTCCTCCTGCCCCCAATCCTTCCCAGCATCAGGGGCTTTTCCAATGAGTCAACTCTTCGAATGAGGTGGCCAAAGCATTGGAGTTTCAGCTTCAGCATCAGTCCATCCAATGAACACCCAGGACTGATCTCCTTTAATGATAAAAATATATGCAAGTTTTATTTTCTACTCCCAACAGCATTTTGAAAATGATACCTTTTAGTATATAGGTTTAATGATGTAATATACTAATGTCTTTTGGAGATTCATTGTGAAACTTTTGTTCCATAGAATGAAGGGGGACTAATAAAAAAATTCACACACCAAATTCAAAGAATTACATTTTTGTTATATACTACATTTTGTGGTGGAAATTTATACATTTAGATGGATATTCATATGTTTCAAATATCTGATGTCTGAAATCATATTAATCTAACATTACTCAAATCATACAATCATTAATAGAAAAACATAAATAAGAAAACATCATCAATTGTTTTAGTGTAGAATGAGTAGTGACATAACAGTTTCTGCATAAGCATCTGATACTCTGTTCTCCCTGGAAGCACTTTGTTGGTAGAGAATTTCTGGTATGAGGAAGAATATATTAGTTTCTGGTAATCAGCTCTAAGCAGAAAGCTCTTAATAAATCATTTTCATACATAGAGTAAAGATGAAGTCTGAGCATTTCTGGATGGAGTATTAGGTAAATGTTTAATCTATTTTTAATGTGGATCACAAATGCAATGCATTGTTGGCTTTTTAAAATAGTTTTTTTTTTCCTACAAAAGCCCTTTCTCTATAATAACTATCAGCTATACTCCAAAATGGAAAAACTCTCTTAAACTGATATTGTTATTAACAGAACCAGTAGAAGAGAACAGGCAAAATTATTCTCAATTCTTTATTCTGTCAACTCATTTTTTATTTTATCCTTCATTCTTTTGCCATTCATCCAAGTGTACAACACAATGGTGATTAGAGATTAAAAGTACTATTTGTTAAAATAATAAACACTTCATGCCTTCAGCTATCTCAAATACATCAAGGGATCATTATATTTCCATGAGAGTCTGGTGATAGAAGGGAGCATGGGATTCAGTCAGTCACAGGAGATAAGAAATAATGTCAGGGAGGCAGAAATTAAAGGGAGCTCCCTAAACAATACCAGGGCTTCTGTGGTAGCTCAGCTGGTAAAGAATCCACCTGCAATGCGGGAGGCCCCGGTTCCATTCCTGGTTCAGGAAGATCCCTGGAGAAAGGAGAGGCTACCCACATCAGTATTCATGGGCTTCCCTGGTGGCTCAGATGGGAAAGGATCTGCACACAGTGAGGAAGACCTGGGTTCAATACCTGGGTGGGGAAGATCCCCTGGAGGAGGACATGGCAACCCACTCCAGTGTTCTTGCCCCATGGACAGAAGAACCTGGCCGGCTATGGTCCCTGGGGCCACAGAGTCAGACACGACTCAGCAACCAAGTACAGCACAGCACGCTGCATACAGCTGCGCCTCGGCGAAGTCCTAGCACACGAGTAGAGTGGACTAACCGGGAGATGGGGAAACGGGCAAGAGCCGAGCAAGAAGCAGAGGACAGATAGTCCCTCACCCATGCCGCTTCAACTTAGGAGTCTCCAACTTTGCAGTAGTGTGTGCAAATCCATTTGTATTCAGCAGGAGCTGTACTTTGAATTCTGATTTTGACTTTTGATCTTTTTTCCTGGACTAGATATGCAATGCCATACTCTCTAGTGATTCTGGGCAGTGGCTGTGAGCCATAGCTCCCAGTCAGTCGCAAGATTACAGGGTAAATAAGCAATACATTTACAACTTCTCTGCACCCAAAAATACACTCTATTTTTCACTTTCATTAGCCAATTAGCTACATGAGATATTCAGCACAGATTTAGAACAGACTTTGTATCAGATAATTTTACCCAATTTTAGGCTAATGCAAGTGTTATGAGCATTTTTAAGGTAAGCTAGGCTAAACTGGTATTTAGTAAATTAGATGTATTAAGTGCATTTTTGAACTAATGTTGTTTTCAACTTATGATGGATTTACCATGAAATGTCCCCATCATAATTTAAGAAAGATCTGTAGATGTAAAATTGCATCCTGTATTTGGAAAAACATAAGCAAGCCCACCAGCCAATCCAATGACTCCCATACCTGTCAAAAACTGAACCCCTTTTCAGCCAACATTTTGCAGATGAAGTTGGAGAATATTGCCATAAACAATCTATTATAGATACTACTTCAAGCTAAGGGATTCAAAAATACCATTTGAGGGGGAAACCAACATAAAAAAACAGAAAAGGAGAATGTGTCAGAAACTTCATCTGACCAACAGCAGGTTGTGTGGTGTCTTGGATAAGATGCTTGAGCCCAGCTGGGGCTTAAATAAGAGATGTACATGGCATGTAGTCATCAATCAAAACCAAACACATACATGTGGCGTCATATTTGTCTTTCTTTGTCTGGTTTATTTCACTTAATATGATAACCTCTAGATTCATTCCTGTTGCTGAAAATGCCATTATTTCATTCTTCTTTATTGCTGAATAGTATTCCATTATATATATATATATATATATATATATATATATATATATATATATATATATATATATATAAAGATTTGGGAGATATATATCTGTCAATGGACATTTAGTTTCTTTATTTTCATATTTTGGCTATTATAAATTGGCTATTATGAACTTTGGGATGCATAACACAAATGAATTTATTCACAAAACAGAAATAGATCCAAAGACATAGAAAACATTTATAGTTACAAAAGCTTACAAAAAGGGATAAATTTGGAATTTAGGGTTAACATGTACATACTACTGTATATATAATAGACAACCACCAGGGTCCTACTGTCCAGCACAGGGAAGTATACTCAGGATTTTGTAATAGCCTACAAAGGGAAAGAATCTGAAAAACAAAGGAATGTGTATATATATGTATATATATATATATATATATATATATATAT
>CM035281.1:3558981-3721983 GCA_020226075.1 Hydropotes inermis | reverse complement strand
TATATATGTATATATATATATATATATATATATATATATATATATATATATATATATGAACCACTGTGCTGTGCCCCTGAAACTATGCAGCCTTGTAAACAGACTGTCCTCCAGTGAACAAACAGGCAAGTACAGAAAGCTCTGAGTAATTAGGAGCAAGTCTGAAAGAGGGAGTGGGAAGGGCCAGTGCCAGCAGATTTCATTTTCTCTTTATGTAGCATTGCTTGTTTAAAAATGTAAGGATAGTTTTTAAGGGACTGTCTTGCTGGTTATAGTAACAGAGCCCTAGCTACTAGCTAGCTAGCACACATTCCTTGATGTGGATATCCTTAGCATGGTACCCTGCTCTAGAACAAACACTGCAAAAACAGGTTGCTTTTCTATGTGGTCTCATGAAAAGTAACTTTTAAAATCCTCCTCCTCCCAGTATCCATCAATATCCTTTTTGATCAAGATACCTGTGAGCTCTGCAGTCTTGAAAATGTTAACTGAGGAGAACATAGGGAAGTTTTTTTTTTCTTTTTAGAGACCTTAGAATAATTCTTATTTACACCCTCCTCTTTCCCTTCCTCTTCTTCTAGTCCTTCCTTTTGCTCCTCTTCCTTCTTTTTATTTTTTTCAAATGATCTTAGCAATGCAATGGTAGGTTTTTATAAGGGATAGAGTGAAATTAAGAAGTTTTATTCAGAACACTCTGCCGTTAGGAGCCTTTCTCTCCCAGTGAGCTGTAAATTCCAGAAGGCAAAGAAGATTCAAATGGAGGAGTAAGGGATTCTAGAAGATGATGCAAAATAAAGGCATGAAGACATGGAGGCAGTATGAAAACTGAGAACAAGCAAAAATATATACAACTAGATATTTCTGATTACAAATTATTTTTGTCATATAGTATTAAAATAAAAAATGCATCTATAAATATGTATAGAAAAATACACACATTCACATACAGAACTGTGCTAACAATAATAACAGTCTCAAATATAACCTGCTGTTCCAAACCCTTTTAGGCTTCCTTCTCTGTATGCATTTCCACTGAAGTCGCAGTGTGCATCAGTACTGTCTTGCTTTATATAAGAATATCACTAAAGTGCGAGCAGAATTCCTGAAACAGTATTACATAAGTGCTTGTTCTGAGTCACACTTCCCTTGGACCATGCATGAGCTTTACATAAATCACCTGTCACTCACAGCAGCGATGGGAGGTAAGTTCTGGGATTGCCCCACTTTTAGAAATAATGAAAGTGAAGAATAGAGAAATTAAACTTCAAACACTTAGGGTTACTAAGGTCATTACATACCTAGTGCCACTCCACAAGGACCTGATGGGGTCAGGAAGCAGATGCAGGTGGTCACTTTCCATATTGAAGTTCTTAGCCTCCATGACTCTGAGAGATTGCAGCAAACAGCTTGACATTGGTAGACTTCAGTTTTTCCTAATAATCATAACATTTTAGAGGGTGGCGACACTCCAGTGTTCCTTAAGCATCTCTTTCTCTGCTTTGGAAGCAAACCTGTGAGACTGTCCATCTAGATGCCACCCAGAGTTTCTTTGGTCCCTAGATGAGGAGGTGGCTACCTGGGAGTAAAATGCGCATCAATGTGTGCCTAAGTTGCCATGGATTCCATGTTCTTAGCAGGGGAGATGTGGAAGTCAGTCAATGGCTCCAGCACAGGTAATGTCCTCCCTCATTCCATGCTCTCTGTTAGAGTGTCCAGATTGAGAGCTTTTATTTGACTATTATATAGTGAACCCCTCAAGAGCTGCCAGGTCATTTAGGGTTTGTTAGGCATTGAGTATGCCTTACATATTTGACCTGATATAAAGTTCAGAAGATATCTGTTAGGTCCACCATCATCATGCTAATTTCATCAACCCCAAGAAATTGAGGCTCTTGGATAAAGACATGCTCAAATTTAGGTAGAAAGAAAAATTAGGTAGAAAGCAAAACAGTTGGGGTTTAAAGAGAGCACATCTTTGGTCTTTTCACTCTGCCTTCTATTCTCAGTGTGAGAGCTGCTTTGCATTGGTCACCACTGTGGATATGTGGCCACAATCTATTTGAATTTTACTCTCAATAAACTTTAATTATAGATATAAAAAAATTAGACCTATGAAAGTGCAAACTGTTCAAGAATCTTCCAGCAGTCTAAGTGCTACTTGCATCATACAAAGAGAAAATCCAGAACAGGGAGAGTCATACAGTGAGGGCTTATCCTTTAGCTGCAAAATACACTGATTGAACTATAAGCTAAACATTTCCAAGCCAGCCTTCAACAATATGTGAACTGTGAGCTTCCAGATGTTCAAGGTGGTTTCAGAAAAGGCAGAGGAACCAGAGATGAAATTACCAACATCCGCTGGATCATTCAAAAAGCAAGGGAGTTCCATAAAAATAGCTATTTCTGTTTTGTTGACTATGCCAAAGCCTTTGAATATGTGGATCACAATAAACTGTGGAGAATTTGGGAAAAGTTCAGTTCCACCTGACCTGCCTCTTGAGAAATCTGTATGCAGGTCAGGAAGCAACATTTAGAACCGGACATGGAACAATAGACATTCCAAATAGGAAAAGGAGTATGTCAAGGCTGTATATTGTCACCCTGCTTATTCAACTTATATGCAGCGCACATCATGAGAAATTCGGGGCTGGATGAAGCACAAGCTGGAATCAAGATTGCAGGGAGATTTACATGTGTTTCCCATCCTGCAACGTATGGCAAAAACCACTACAATATTGTAAAGTAATTAGCCTCCAACTAATAAAAATAAATGGAAAAAAAAGAAAAACAACCTCAAAAAAAAAAAAAAAGATTGCTGGGAGAAATATCAATAACCTCAGACATGCAGATGACACCACCCCATGGTAGAAAGTGAAGAACTAAAGAGCCTCTTGATGAAAGTGAAAGAGGAGAGTAAAAAAGTTGGCTTAAAGCTCAACAAATTCAGAAAATTAAAATCACATCATCTGATCCCATCACTTCATGGCAAATAGATGGAGAAACAGTGGAAACAGTGATAGACTTTATTTTGGAGGGCTCCAAAATCACTGCAAATGGTGACTACAGCCATGAAATAAAAAGACTCATACTGCTTGGAAGAAAAGTTATGACCAACTTAGATAGCATGTTAAAAAGCAGAGACATTACTCTGTTAACAAAGGTCCGTCTAGTCAAGGCTGTGGTTTTTCCAGTAGTCTAGTATGGATGTGAGAGTTGGACTCTAAACAAAGCTGAGTGCTGAAGAATTGATGCTTTTGAACTGTGGTGTTGGAGAAGACTCTTGAGAGTCCCTTGGACTGCAAGGAGATCCAACCAGTCCATCCTCAAGGAGATCAGTCCTGAATATTCATTGGAAGGACTGATGTTGAAACTGAAGCTCCAATACTTTGGTCACCTGATGCTAAAAGCTGAGTCATTTGAAAAAGACTCTGATGCTGGGAAAGACTGAAGGCAGGAGGAGAAGGGGATGACAGAGGATGAGAGGATTGGATGCCATCGCCAACTAAATGGGCATGAGTTTGAGTAAACTCTGGGAGTTGGTGACAGACAGCGAGGCATAGCGTGCTGCAGTCCATGGGGTCACAAAGAGTCAGACACGACTGAACAACTGAACTCAAAACAAATATTGTTCTCTGTTCTGCAAATTTTATCTCTATATGAATCAATACTTAAAGGTCAGAACCTTGAGAACATGTTATTTTGTATATTTCAGGCTTTAGACAACATTCTTCTACAAAAGGTGCAAAGCCAGCATAATTAAACACAGTCAACAGAGCACAAAGTTTAAAGTAAAAGGAAAAGATCTAATATGAAGTCAGATTTGTTCTTTCATTACACCTCCCTGGGTCTCAAAAGGTGATTCCCAGACCAGTTACATGGGCATACACCATGTAGCAGCGTTTTAGAAGTGGAATGCTCAAGCCACACCCACTCCTGCCAAATTATACCCTCTGGGGGTGAGGCTCAGCATCTGTGATCAAGTCACCCAGCTAGTTCTGGTACACATTCAAGTTTGAAAATCACTGGTCTAGTGAGGAGGCCTGCAAACATTTTTTCCCTCTAAAAGGCAAGTTACTAAATACTTTTATCTTTGAAAGCCATACAGTTTCTAATGTAGCTCCTCATCACTGCTGTTGTAGCATGAAGATAGTTGTGGACAGTACACTAATGAGTGATCACAATGGCACTCTAATAAAGCCTTCTTCAGGGACTCCAAGCTTTGCCTTTCAAATAATTTTCATGTGCCATGAAATGCTGTTTCTTGTAATTTTTTTTACAGCTTTAAAACCGTGTAAGAAACATTCTTGAAAGTGTGCATGCTTCTTCTAATCGTGTCTGATTCTTTGTGAACCCAAGATCTGTAACCTGGCAGGCATCTCTATCCATGGGATTCTCCAGGCAAGAATACTGAAGTGGGTCGCCATGCCATCCTCAAGGTGATCTTCCCGACCCAGGGATCACACCTGCATCTCCTGCATTGCAGGTTTTTCTTTATCCACTAGCTACCTGGGAAGCCTGAGAAGTATTCTTAACCTTTGGGCAAAAATTGGTGACCAGTTCGGGTTGGTTCATGGTTTGCCAACTCCTCTTATAGTATCTAGAAACTTCAAGAACTTTTATTCGAGAGAGATATTATTCAGTGTCTCATCTCTGCTATGGGTGAGCTCTGGACTTCAGGGACTCAACCCATCTCCATCTCATTGCAGTTTCATTTGTAAAATGGAATTAATAATGTTTTTCTCTGGGTTTTTGTGAGACACCAAAAGTCAAATAACTAGTATATAAATGGGTCTCAATATGAATTCCCTCCAGTCTTCTAACAATCATACCTTTTCCAAGTAAATTCCAAGTAAAAATTCTTAGCCCATCTTCTACAAAGATAAGTTCTCATTGGAAGAGTAGTTATTCTTGGAAAATTTTCTTCCAAATGAGGTATCTTTTAAGTAATTCCATTACAGACAGAGCACTCTGCCTTCCCTCAGCAGACTGCTTTCTGTTCCACAGCTTACAGACCCAGAAGCCCACATCAGATACAGGCCTCACATTGAAGCTTCTTAATGGAGACAAAGGACAGATGGCTCCAATTAAGGAACAGCAGGAATGGAGCTTACCTTCCTTTTCAAACCATCAGAACTAAGCAGACTGGGTCACAAGCAAAGAAGGCTTGCATTTAGACAGAAATAACCATGGACAATTTTGCATGCCTGAGAATAAAGTTGGGGATAAATTGATCATCTGGGCTGATGGTAAAGAACCCAACAGAGAATGTTGGCATATAAAAAGGTCCAATATTTCTGGATTTTTGATTGATTGCTTATTTGGCAGAGAGACTACCCTGGTTGAGTGTTATTTTTTTAATTTTATTGAAAAATACTTAATTTGCAATGTCATGTTAGTTTCAGATGTACAGCAAATTTGATTAGGATATATGTATATACATATATCCATGTATATATGTTCATTTTTTATATTTTCTTCCATTATAGGTTACTACAAGATCTTGAGTGTAGTATAGACTATATACTCTAGAATCTATATAGAGTTGGTCTTTATACTATACATTTATTCTTTGTTGGTGATTTATTTTATATATAGTAGTGTTTACATTTTAATCTCCAGCTCTTGATTTATGCCATGTAACCTGCCTTTCCTCCTTGGTAACCATAAGTCTCTTCTCTGTGAGTCTATTTCTGTTTTGTAAATAAATTCAGGTATATAAATTTTTTTAAATTCCACATAGAAGTGATATCATATGATATTTTTCTTTCTCTGTCTGGCTTACTTCACTTAGTAAGATAATCTCTAGGTCCTTCTGTGTCACAGCAAATGGCATTATTTCATTCTCTTTTTTTGTGCTCCAACTCATTGCAGCCCCATGGACCGTAGCCCACCAGGCTCCTCTGTCCATGGATTTTCCAGGCAGGTATACTGGACTGGTTCCACTGCTTACTCCAGAGGATCTTCCCAACCCAAGGATCGAACTTGAATCTGTTGCATTTTCTGCATTAGCAGCCAGATTCTTTAACCTGGGAAGCCCCTGTTTTTTTTATGGCTAAGTAATATTCCATTGTGTATACATGTATGTATGTATACATATATCCATCTTTGTTCATTCATCTTTTAATGGACATTAGTTTGATTCCAAGTCTTGGCTATTGTAAACAGTGTTGCTATGCACACAGGGGGTGCATACATCTTTCACATTATAGCTTTGTACAGACATATGTCCAGGAATGGGGTTGCTGGATCACATGATAGCTCTGTTTTTAGCATCTAAGTAACATCTGCACTATTCTTCATATGATTGCACCAACTCACATTCGCACCAATAGTCTAGGAGGGTTTCCTTTTCTCCGTACCTCCTCCAGCATTTGTTATTTGTGGACTTTTCCATGATGACCATTCTCACCTGTATGAAGTGTATATTAGGATAAGTCTGTTGTTGTTCAGTTGCTATGACATGTTCCACTCTTTGCAAACCCATGAATTGCAGCATTCTGGGCCCCTCTGTCCTCCAAAGTCTCCTGGAGTTACTCAAATTCATATCCATTGAGTCAGTGATGCTATATAACCATCTCATCCTCTGCCGCCCACTTCTTTTGCCTTCAATCTTTCCCAGCATCAGAGTCTTTTCCAATGAGTTGACTCTTCACATCTGGTGGCCAAAGTGTTGGAACTTCAGGTTCAGCAGCAGTTCTTCCAGTGAACATTCAGGATGATTTCCTTTAGGATTTACTGGTTTGATCCCCTTGAAGTCTGAGGGACTCTCAAGAGTGTTTTCCACCACCTCAATTTAAAAGTATCAGTTCTTCTGCACTCAGGCTACTTTATGCTCCAACGCTCACATCCATATAAGACAAATGGAAAAACAATAGCTTTGACTATATGTAATTTTTTCTGCTTTTTAATATGCTGTCTAGTTCTGCCATAGTTTTTCTTCCAAGAAGCAAGTGTCTTTTAATTTAATGGCTGCAGTCACCATCCAGAGTTATTTTGGATTCCAAGGAAATAAAATCTATCACTGCTTCCACTTTTTCACCTTCTGTTGGCATGAATTGATGGGACCAGATGCCACGACCTTAGTTCTATCAGTGTTGAGTTTCAAGCCAGTTTTCCACTGTCTTCTTTCACCCTCATCAGGAGGCTCCTTGGTGCCTCCTCACTTTCTGCCATTAGAGCAGTATCATCTACACATCTGAGGTTGTTGGTATTTCTCCCATCAATCTTGATTCCATCTTGTGATTCATCCAGCCTGGCATTTCGCATGATGTGCACTGTTGCTGTTGTTCTGTCGCTTAGTCATGTCTGACTCTTTGCAACCCCACGGACTGCAACACGCCAGGCTTCTTTCTCCTTCACCATCTCCTGGAGCTTGCTCAAATTCATATCCATCAAGTCAGTGATGCCATCCAACCATCATCCTCTGTTGTCCCCTTCTCCTCCTGCCTTCAATCTTTTCCAGCATCAGGGACTTTTCTAATGAGTCAGCTCTTTGCATCAGGTGGCCAAAGTATTGGCCCTTCAGCATCAGTCCTTCCAATGAGCAGACACTAATACCATATGCCACTTATTTGCTGTATTATCTTAAATGGTATCTTAATGATTCCTCACTTTCCTCATGTTGTAAAATTAATAAGCCTAAGTTTCCAAGGGTGCACTAGAAAGCTTCACCTAGAAGATGCTCAAGAAGAGACCATCAGCCACTGTGCTCCCAGAGTGCATTAAGTACTTTTCTTTCCAGCTCCACATCAATAGCTTGAAACCAGCCACATGCAAACACTAAAAATCAGGGCTTGCTTTTACTGTATAAAATTTGGGGGAAACACTTCTTAAAATTTACCTTATTTCACTCAGATCAGATCCCTACACCTGCTGACTCTATACTTTACTCCTTAACTATAGAAAGAAATGTTTTGTCTGTGATACTTCAGACTTTAACCAGAAGTTATAGGAAAGATGTATTTGAGGAAAAAAATGACAGCATAGATATTATGACACTGTTGTTTACTGCCATTTAATAACGAAGTTCAATATCTTCAGGATGAAGATATCAAAGACCAAACTACATCTGAGGCAAAATTATCAAAGGCTACTTATTCATAAACTTACAGCATATAATTCATAAAGCTTCTTTGAGGGACTCCTTTGTGGTCCGTTCATTAAGAATCTGCCTCCCAATG
Organism: Hydropotes inermis; assembly: GCA_020226075.1. Taxonomy (NCBI): domain Eukaryota; kingdom Metazoa; phylum Chordata; class Mammalia; order Artiodactyla; family Cervidae; genus Hydropotes; species Hydropotes inermis. Next base: position 3,713,803 of record CM035281.1, on the reverse strand, counting down.
CAGGGGATGTGGGTTGGATCCTAGACTGGGGAACTACAATCCCTCATGCTATGAGGCAACTAAGGCCACGTCACAACTACTGAGCCTGTGAGCTGCACCAAATTTGTTACCTTTCACTTCATTCTCATTTTTAAAAATTGTATGGCCAGAATATCTCTATTTTAGCCTCATATTCTCTTGAATTATTTCTTCAAGAGCATCTGACATTTAATTCATACCTACATTTTTTCGTGGATGCTGCAACTTGAATGAACCTAGAGGGGACATTATGCCCAATAAAATAATCCAGTCCAAAAAGGGCATATTGTATGATTCTCCTTATATAAAATGCAAACAGTAATCAAATACATAGAGACAGAAAGTGGGAAGGTGGTTGCAACAGGTTGTGGGGAGAACACAATGGGAAGTTAGCATTTAACAGGTACAAAGTTTCAGTCTTGGAAGAGGAAATATTTCTGGAGATGCGTAGTGATGATGGCTGCACAACAGTGTAAATGTGCTTAACGCTACTGAACTGTGCTGTTAACAGTGGTTAAAGTGATCAATTTTTGTAATATATATTACCACAATGAAAAAAAAGGAAAGTATCAAAAATACTGCTTTAAACCAAAGGCAGCTTCGTGCGTTACCTGAACACTTAGGTTCCTCACTGCTGCTCCGTCCTGACTCTCCTCTGGGGAGAATGCAGAGAACTTGTATCCTCAGTCTCTTCAATGGCAGCTTCCTGTTCCCTTTCTTCCTCTTTTCCTTAATTTCTTGATAGTTTCATAGTAGCATTAACTTCCATCTGGGAAGTTATTATTTAACTAAATTATTTAATTGAATGCTCGCAGGCCAGTTTTAAAAAAAATAATTGAAATTTCACCTTCTTACTTTGAAGTCACAAGCTAATTTTGAAGAAAAAGAATACTGTTTTTGTTTTAAAAAGAGATTTGCATACTATTTATTTGGCTCTTCTTGGCGGGTCCTTGTTGCAGCACATGTGCTTTCTTTGGGTGCAGGGACTTCTCTTGTGGAGCACGGGCTCTAAAGCATGGTGCCTGATAGTTTTGGCACATGATTTAGGTGCCCGGTGGCATGTAGAATCTCCCCAGACCCACTCCAGTATTCTGGCCTGGAAAATTCCATGGACTGTGTAGTCCATGGGGTCACAGAGAGGGAAATGACTGAGTGACCTTTAATTTCACTTTCACTTTTTAGGTGCCTTGTGGCATGTAGAATCTTCCCAGACCAGCGATTGAACCCATGTTCCAACCCCCTGCATTGGCATGAGAGTTCTTAACCACTGGACGACCAAGGAAGGCCAGTACTATTTTTTATTCTTCATAAATATCATCAAGTAATTTATTTAAATATATTCCTGAGATCAAAAAAATAAAAAACAAACACCCAGAGTTGAAATTGTAAGCAGATTCAATCTTGTCATTTTAGAGAAATAATTGAATATTTATATCATTGTGTGTTTCCTTAAAGAAAAGTACTTTAATTTGCATGTATATTTTGTATGTATTTAAATGTTAAATAGTTATCTTATGGGAATGCTGTGTAAAGAATTGTAAATATAAATCAAACTCTGCTTCTTCCCCAAAGATTCATAATTGTGAGTATCTGTTTTCATTTTTAATGTATAATATCACTCAATAAAATACTAAATATAAATTGCCCACCAATTTGCTAATTCTGCATAAAGGTTTTAGTCAGTAAATGAAAGGTCTCTTCCTCTGTGAATAGCAAATTATTCAATTAAATGAAATTAAGAAGCCAGCATACAAACTATAAAATTAAATATATATCTTGATAAGAGTTAAAATTTAGTGCAATGTATTTACTTTGTAATGTACTTAATTCATTTATTGTTTTCTGTCTGTTTTCCATAAATATTTCATCATTTTGTTAATTAATTACAGTTTGTTTAGTGATTTCTAAACACATACATTAATTTATTCTCAGTGAACAGAAACAGTGTCCCTATTATTAAAGATTGCTAAGGCATTATCTATCTTATGGTAATGTCTACTTAAAAAATAATCTGTACCAAAATCATAAAGCTAGCTACTCCACATTTACTTAGGTGACCTAGTTTGAATATGGCATTCTTCACTAATTTCCGTGGTCTACTAGCTGGTGTTGTTGAAAGTCAGCATTTTAGTTCTAGGGATTGGCAAACTTTTAGTGTCAAGGGGAAGATGGTAAATATTTTTAGCTTTTCTGGTCTGATCATCTCTGTCACCACTAATCAATTGTGTCATTATTGCATATAACCTGTAGATAATATGTAGGCCAATGAGTATGACTATACCCCAAAGAAACTTTATTTCTGGGTATTCAATTTCAGACTTCATATAATTTTCATGTATCATGAAATATTCTTCTGATTTGTTTCAACTATTAAAGAAATGACTTCAGTCAAAAAATACACTAAACTAATGATGATTAATGATAACAGTGATAATTTTTGGTAGGATAGGATCATGACCTCATTAGTCAGCTAGAGTCCTCTTTAAGAGCATTGTTTTTAAAGGAGTTCAGAAGACAAAGGCATAATATTTTCCATGCTATCATTAATTTATATCATTATATTAATATACCTGTCCATAAGACATCTTGCGGGCAAGAAAAGAAAATAAGGTATCTTTACCTTCCTTGGTATTTCTGTTTTCTGCATGGAATAGATAAAATACCTGTCTCAAAAATTATATATATATGTGTGTGTGTGTGTGTGTGTGTGTGTGTGTGTGTATACAATTTTGAATCTTTCATTTGTGAGGCAGGTATTTGTATCTATATTTGTGAGAAATAGATATACAGATCTAGAGAGAGAGAGAGAGAGACTGAACCTGAGAGTGAGGGTCTGGCACATGGACACCTGATGAAAGATGCTTAATGAATGCAAATCATACTGTGCTAATGATTATTAATATTTTATTCATAGTCACTTTCTCTACTTCACATCCTACTACAACAAATAATAAAAGAATATGGTCTTTTACATTGGAGCCCTAAGGAGATCATCCCAACTTGGAAACCATCCTGCAGAACCATTATACTGGAGACAACAAAGATCATCCAACCAGGTTTATCTGCGAAGGGTTTCAGAATCACCTGTAAGACAGCCTTCTTAGACAAAGGAACTCTTCAGGAATACACACTTCTTACAAGAGTATGATTTAAGGATGGGATGTGGTAGAGAAAATGGGGAAGGCAGAATGCTGGACCATTGTGAATACAATGTAGGTCCATGGCTCAGACTGCTTCTGGCTTATTTTCTACATATATTTTTGAACCCAAGACTCATGGAATAGAGTAGTGATTTCTCTTATATTTCTATACAGTTAAAGAGACAGCATAAGTTAAAACTCTTTCATAAGCTATTTGCCAAAATGTAGTAGAAACAACTATGAATCGGTCAATTCAGTTCAGTCACTCAGTCGTGTCCGACTGTTTGCAACACAATGGACTACAGCATGCCAGGCTTCCCTGTCCATCACCAACTCCTGCAGCTTGCTCAAACTCATGACCATTGAGTTGGTGATGCCATCCAACTATCTCATTCTTTGTCATCCCCTTCTCTTCCTGCCTTCAATCTTTCCCAACATCAAGGTCTTTTCTGATGAGTCAGCTCTTCACATCAGGTGGCCAAAGTATTGGAGTTACAGTTTCAGCATCAGTCCTTCCAAGGGATATTCAGGACTGATTTCCTTTAGGATGGACTAATTTGATCTCCTTGCAGTCCAAAACACTCTCGAGTCTTCTCCAACACTACAGTATTAACATATTCATTGTTTTGCCATTGAAACCATGGGAAAGTTAAGGTGATCTGAAAAGCAAGTCAAATGGAATCTAGGTTGTAGATATCATGTTCCAGTTGGCATCAGAAGCATCTGCACAACTTTGCAGTCTTTGGCCTCTACTGTACGTGTCCGTGGCAGCAAGGTCTCACAGTATTGTGTTGGAGCAGTACGGGGAAGCCTAGCTGTGGGCCATGGGGTGGCAAAGAGTAGGGTGCGACTGAGCGACTGAACAATTGAGTAGCCTAGCAGACCACTCCATGAAGAAACAATTTCCTTCTTAGAATTCACAAAACTATTTAAACAATTTCAGAAATCTATGGTTCTCTAAGTTTTGAGTATGGTAATTTTTACGGGGGTTCAAATTGTTGAAACCAGTTAGTAGGTAAACCTGAATTTTAAACATATGGAATTGTGGATGTTTAAGCCAATATATTGGGCTTTCTAGGTTGCGTTAGCAGTAAAGAAGCTGTCTGCCAATGCAGGAGATAGACAAGACAAGATACAGTCCCTGGGTTAGGAAGCTCTCCAGGAGAAGGCATGGCAGTGCACTCCAGTATTCTTGCCTGGAGAATCTCATGCAGAGAGCCTGGTGACTACAATCCTTAGGATCTCAAAGAGTCATACATGCCTGAAGCAACCCAGCGCTCACACATGCAAGCCAATACATTGGAGCTTCCCAGGTGGTGCAGTGGCAAAAGAATTCTCCTAACAGTGCAGGAGTCATAGAAGACCTCAGTTTGATCCCTGGGACTGGAAAATCCTCTGGGGTAGGAAATGGAAACTCTCTCCAGTATTCTTGCCTGGGAAATCCCATGGACAGAGGAGACTGGTGGTCTACAGTCCATGGGGTCACAGAGAGTCAGACACTACTGAGCATACACACAGAGATGAGGCAATATGTTACTGAAGATAAAATTAAAATCTGGAGAAGTAGGGGGGAGTCAAGATGGTGGAGGAATAGGACGGGGAGATCACTTTCTCTTCTACAAACTCATCAAAAGAACAATAGAACGGTGAACAAAGTTTACAAAACAACTTCTGATCGCTAGCAGCGGACATCAGGCGCCCAGAAAAGCAGCCCATTGTCTTCGAAGGGAGGTAGGACAAAAATATTAAAGATTAAAAAACGGACACAAGAGAACGAGGGACGGAGACCCGTCCCGGGAAGGGAGTCTCAATAGAGGAAGTTTCCAACCACCAGGAAACCCTCACGCTGGCGGGTCTGGGGGAAGTTTTTCCTCCTAACTGGGAGGAGAAATTAAATAAGGCCCACAGATTACGTGCCTAAAAGCAACTCCCAGCAGAAAAGGACCCCAGACGCCCACACCCGGGGAGAACGCGCGCAAACCTCTGGCCACCCGAGACGCTCGCAGCGGAGGGAAAAGGCGCGCAGCACCCGAGGAGAGGTCCCCAAAACTGCAGGCTGCCCGGCCAGGACACGGCGAGAGCTCCCCACACACAGCGACTTCTGCCTGCAGCCCCCGCCCTCCCCGCATCAGGACTGAACTGCACTAGCGAACCTAAGTAAGAGATCACCTCCGCCCGCCTGTGTCAGGGCGGAAATTAGACACCGAAGAGACGGCAAACAGAAGCCAAATAAAGAAAGGGAACCACTTCAGAAAGGTCCCGTGCAGCAGGTTAAAATCCTGGAAGGCAACACCGACTACAACGGAAGGGGCCTATAGATATCAAGAAGTGTAAGCTGGAAAAAGGAGCTATCTAATATTGAACTGAACCTACACTGACTGCAACAGCTCCAGAGAAATTCCTAGATATATTTGCATATTTTTTTGTCTGTTTTTTGTTTGTTGTTCTTGTTAAATTAGAAAAAAAAAATTTTTTTCTTTTCTTTTTTCTTTTTCTTTATCAATTTTTTCTTTTATTTTCTTTTAAACTTCCCTACTACTTCATTACTCCTCAACTTTCATTTTCATATATTTTTATGATCTTGTTCAATTAGGGGAAAAAAATTTGTTTTTCTTTTTTCTTTCTTTTTTCTTTTTTTTTTGTTTTGTTTTTTGATGTTGTTTCTCTTCTTTTTTTTTCTCTTCTTTTTTTCTTTTTTCTTTCCTTTCTTTTCTTTTGCTTGTTTTTCTCTCCTATTTCCTTTTAAAGTCCTCTAATACACCTCTGTTATTCCTTAATCTTCATTTTCATCTCAATATAACCTTGCAAAAAAAGAAAGAAAAAAAAAGAAGAAGAGAGAGAGAAGCCCTATTTTTAAACTGAACTCCATACATATTTCTAAATTTTTGGTTTTTGTTTTTGTTTTTAAATATTTTATTTCAAACAGTCTAACCTCTACGCTAAATTTTTTAATCTTTGTCTATCAGTATGTGATATAAATGTTGGACATTTAAGAATCCAATTGTCAATTCCCACTTCTATTCAGGAGTGTGTTGATTACTCTCTTCCACGTTTGACTCTCTGTTTTCTACCTCAGAACAACTCTATTTCCTCCTTTCCCCTTTTCTTCCCAATCCAATTCAGTGAATCTTTGTGGGTGTCTGGGCTATGGAGAACACTTTGAGAACAGATAACTGTGTAGAACGGTCTCTTTCCTCTTGAGTCCCCCTTTCTCCTCACCTGCTCACCTCTATCTCTTTCCTCCCTCTCCTATTCTTCATATAACCCTGTGAACCTCTTTGGCGGTCCCTCACGGTGGTAAATCTTTTCACCATTAACCTAGAAGTTTTATTAACAGTGCTGCATAGTTGGAGAAGTCTTGAGACTATTGGTAGAATAAAACTGAAATTCAGAGGCAGGAGAGTTAAGCCCCAAACCTGTGAAAACCATACAACTCCTGACTACACAGAACATTAAGGAATAAGAGTCCATCCAAAAGCCCCCATACCTACACCAAAACCAACCACCACCCAAGAGCCAAGAAGCTCCAGGACAAGACATATTGTATAAAATCTATAGTAACGCAGGAACATAGACCTAAGTGTCAACATACAGGCTGCCCAAAGTCACACCTAACACATAGACCCATTGCAAAACTCATCACTGGGCACTCCATTGCACTCCAGAGAGAAGAAATCCATTTCCACGCTCCAGAACATTGACACAAGCTTCCCTAACCAGGAAACCTTGACAAGCCAATCGTCCAACACCACCCACTGGGTAAAATCTTCACAATAAAAAGGAACCACAGACCAGCAGAATACAGAAAGCCCAACCCAGACACAGCAATCTAAACAAGATGAAAAGGCAAAGAAATACCCAACAAGTAAAGGAGCATGAAAAATGCCCACCAAATCAAACAAAAGAGGAGGAGATAGGGAATCTATCTGAAAGAGAATTTTGAATAATGATAATTAAAATGATCCAAAATCTTGAAAGCAAAATGGAGTTACAAATAAATAGCCTGGAGACAAAGATTGAGAAGATGCAAGAAATGTTTAACAAGGACCTAGAAGAAATAAAAAAGAGTCAATTAAAAATGAATAATGCAATAAATGAGATCAGAATCACTCTGGAGGGAACCATGAGTAGAATAACAGAGACAGAAGATAGGATAAGTGAGGTAGAAGATAAAATGGTGGAAATAAATGAAGCAGAGAGGAAAAAAGAAAAAAGAATCAAAAGAAATGAGGACAACCTCAGGGACCTCTGGGACAATGTGAAACGCCCCAACATTCAAATCATAGGAGTCCCAGAAGAAGAAGACAAAAAGAAAAGCCATGAGAAGTTACTCGAGGAGATAATAGCTGAAAACTTCCCTAAAATGGGGAAGGAAATAGTCACCCAAGTCCAAGAAACCCAGAGTGTTCCAAACAGGATAAACCCAAGGTGAAATACCCCAAGACACATACTAATCAAATTAGCAAAGATCAAACACAAAGAACAATTATTAAAAGCAGCAAGGGAGAAACAACAAATAACACATAAAGGGATTCCCATAAGAATAACAGCTGATCTATCAATAGAAACCCTTTAGGCCAGAAGGGAATGGCAGGACATACTTAGAGTAATGAAAGAGAATAACCTACAACCAAGACTACTGTACCCAGCAAGGATCTCATTCAGATATGAAGGAGAATTCAGAAGCTTTACAGACAAGCAAAAGCTGAGAGAATTCAGCACCACCAAACCAGCTCTTCAACAAATGCTAAAGGATCTTCTCTAGACAGGAAACACAGAAAGGTTGTGTAAACGTGAACCCCCAAACAGCAAACTAAATGGCAAAGGGACCATACCTATCAATAATTACCCTAAATGTAAATGGGTTGAATGCCCCAACCAAAAGACAAAGACTGGCTGAATGTATACAAAAACTAGACCCCTATATATGCTGTCTACAAGAGACTCACTTTAAAACAAGGGACACATACAGACTAAAAGTGAAGGGCTGGAAAAAAATATTTCATGCAAATGGAGACCAAAAGAAAGCAGGAGTTGCAATACTCATATCAGATAAAATAGACTTTCAAATAAAGGCTGTGAAAAGAGACAAAGAAGGACACTACATAATGATCAAAGGATCAATTCAAGAAGAAGACATAACAATTATAAATATATATGCACCCAACATAGGAGCACCGCAATATGTAAGGCAAATACTAACGAGGATGAAAGAGGAAATTAATAGTAACACAATAATAGTGGGAGACTTTAATACCCCACTCACAACTATGGATAGATCAACTAAACAGAAAATTAACAAGGAAACACAAACTTTAAAGGACACAATGGACCAGCTAGAGCTTATGGACATCTATAGAACATTTTACCCTAAAACAATCAACTTCACGTTTTTCTTAAGCGCACACGGAACCTTCTGCAGAATAGATCACATCCTGGGCCATAAAACTAGTCTTGGTAAATTAAAAAAAAATTGAAATCATTCCAGTCATCTTTTCTGACCACAGTGCAATAAGATTAGATCTCAATAACAGGAAAAAAAATATTAATTAAAAATTAATATTAATTAAAAATTAAAAATTATTATATGGAAGCTAAACAACACGCTTCTGAATAACCAACAAATCATAGAAGAAATCAAAAAAGAAATCAAAATATGCATAGAAATGAATGAAAATGAAAACACAACAACCCAAAACCTATGGGACACTGTAAAAGCAGTGCTAAGGGGAAGATTGATGGCATTACAGGCCTACCTCAAGAAACAAGAAAAAAGTCAAATAAATAACCAAACCCTACACCTAAAGCAACAAGAGAAGGAAGAAATGAAGAACCCCAGGGTTAGAAGAAGGAAAGAAATCTTAAAAATTAGGGCAGAAATAAATGCCAAAGAAACTAAAGAGACCATAGCAAAAATCAACAAAGCTAAAAGCTGGTTTTTTGAAAAAATAAACAAAATTGACAAACCATTAGCAAGACTCATTAAGAAACAAAGAGAGAAGAACCAAATTAACAAAATTAGAAATGAAAATGGAGAGATTACAACAGACAACACTGAAATACAAAGGATCATAAGAGACTACTACCAGCAGCTCTATGCCAATAAAATGGACAACTTGGAAGAAATGGACAAGTTCTTAGAGAAGTATAACTTTCCAAAACTGAACCAGGAAGAAATAGAAGATCTTAACAAACCCATCACAAGCAAGGAAATCCAAACTATAATCAGAAATCTTCCAGCAAACAAAAGCCCAGGACCAGATGGCTTCACAGTGGAATTCTACCAAAAATTTAGAGAAGAGCTAACACCTATCTTACTCAAACTCTTCCAGAAAATAGCAGAAGAAGGTAAACTTCCAAATTCATTTTATGAGGCCACCATCACCTTAATTCCAAAACCAGACAAAGATGCCACAAAAAAAGAAAACTACAGTCCAATATCACTGATGAACATAGATGCAAAAAACCTTAACAAAATTCTAGCAAACAGAATCCAACAACATATTAAAAAAATTATACACCATGCCCAAGTGGGCTTTATCCCAGGAATGCAAGGATTCTTTAATATCCACAAATCAATCAATGTGATACACCACATTAACAAATTGAAAGATAAAAACCATATGATTATCTCAATAGATGCAGAAAAAGCCTTTGACAAAATTCAACATCCATTTATGATTAAAACTCTCCAGAAAGCAGGAATAGAAGGAACATACCTCAACATAATAAAAGCTATTTATGACAAACCCACAGAAAGCATTACCCTCAATGGGGAAAAATTGAAAGCATTTCCCCTAAAATCAGGAACAAGACAACAGTGCCCACTCTCACCACTTCTATTCAACATAGTTTTGGAAGTGTTGGCCACAGCAATCAGGGCAGAAAAAGAAGTAAAAGGAATCCAGATAGGAAAAGAAGAAGTGAAACTCTCACTGTTTGCAGATGACATGATCCTCTACATAGGAAACCCTAAAGACTCTACCAGAAAATTACTAGGGCTAATCAATGAATATAGTAAAGTTGCAGGATATAAAATTAACACACAGAAACCTCTTGCATTCTTATACACTAACAATGAGAAAACAGAAAGAGAAATTAAGGAAAAAATACCATTCACCATTGCAACAAAAAGTATAAAATACTTAGGAATATATCTACCTAAAGAAACAAAGACTTACACATAGAAAATTATAAATCACTGATGAAAGAAATCAAAGAGGACACAAACAGATGGAAAAATATACTGTGTTCATGGATTAGAAGAATCAACATTGTCAAAATGGCCATACTACCCAAAGCAATCTACAGATTCAATGCAATCCCTATCAAGCTACCAACGGTATTTTTCACAGAACTAGAACAAATAATTTCACAATTTGTATGGAAATACAAAAAACCTCGAATAGCCAAAGTAATCTTAAGAAAGAAGAATGGAACAGGAGGAATCAATCTGCCTGACTTCAGACTATACTACAAAGCCACAGTCATCAAGACAGTATGGAATTGGCACAAAGACAGATATATAGATCAATGGATCAGAATAGAAAGCCCAGAGATAAATCCACAAGCATATGGTCACCTTATCTTCAACAAAGCAGTCAAGGATATACAATGGAAAAAAAATAGCCTCTTTAACAAGTGGTGCTGGGAAAATTGGTCAACCACTTGTAAAAGAATGAAACTAGAACACTTTCTAACACCATACACAAAAATAAATTCAAAATGGATTAAAGATCTAAATGTAAGACCAGAAACTATAAAACTCCTAGAGGAGAACATAGGTAAAACACTCTCTGACATAAATCACAGCAGGATCCTCTATGACCCACATCCCAGAATATTAGAAACAAAAGCAAAAATAAACAAATCGGACATAATGAAACTTAAAAGCTTTTGCACAGCAAAGGAAACTATAAGCAAGGTGAAAAGACAGCCCTCAGATTGGGAGGAAAACAATAGCAAATGAAGCAACAGACAAGGGCTTAATCTAAAAATATACAAGCAACTCCTCCAGCTCAACTCCAGAAAAATAAATTATCCAATCAAAAAATGGGCCAAAGAACTAAACAGACACTTCTCCAAGGAAGACATACAGATGGCTAAGAAACACATGAAAAGATGCTCACCATCACTCATTATCAGAGAAATGCAAATCAAAACCACAATGAGGTACCATTATACGCCAATCAGGATGACTGCTATCCAAAAGTCTACAAGCAATAAATGCTGGAGAGGATGTGGAGAAAAGGGAACCCTCTTACACTGTTGGTGGGAATGCAAACTAGTACAGCCACTATGGAAAACAGTGTGGAGATTTCTTAAAAAACTGGAAATAGAACTGCCATATGATCCAGCAATCCCACTTCTGGGCATACACACTAAGGAAACCACATCTGAAAGAGACACGTGCACCCCAATGTTCATCGCAGCACTGTTTATCATAGCCAGGACATGGAAGCAACCTAGATGCCCATCAGCAGACGAATGGATAAGGAAGCTGTGGTACATATACACCATGGAATATTACTCAGCCATTAAAAAGAATTCATTTGAATCAATTCTAATGAGATGGATGAAACTGGAGTCCATTATACAGAGTGAAGTAAGCCAGAAAGATAAAGACCATTACAATATACTAACACATATATATGGAATTTAGAAAGATGTTAATGATAACCCTATATGCAGAACAGAAAAAAAAAAGACACAGATTTATAGAACAGTCTTTTAGGCTCTGTGGGAGAAGGCGAGGGTGGGATGTTTCAAGAGAACAGCATTGAAACATGTATATTATCTAGGGTGAAACAGATCACCAGCCCAGGTTGGATGCATGAGACAAGCGCTCGGACCTGGTGCACTGGGAAATCCTAGAGGGAGCGGGTGGAGAGGGAGGTGGGAGGGGGGATTGGGATGGGGAACACCTGTAAACCCATGGCTGTTTCATTTCAATGTATGACAAAATCCACCACAAATAAAAAATAAAAAAAACCGGGGGGGGGGGGAGCCGAGAGCGATCATCAAGAGGACTCCTTTGGGATTGGCCTGCTCCCATGGTTTGGGATTGTCTGTCTAATAAAAGATATGTCTGCTTGAGCTGAAAAAAAAAAAAAATCCAAACACCATATCATGTTATTCCCATCCAGCCAAGAATGCATAACCTGAATCTAATTAAGCAATTCAAAATAAAGAGCATTCTATGAAAAATGGAGGAGATATTCTATTTTTTTAATATTAATGTCATAAAATAGAAAGCTGTGAAATGTCCCAAATCAAAGGAGGCTAAAGGAACATGACAACTAAATGCCATATCTGACCCTAGTCTGGACCCTCTACAGGAAGGAGGAAATGTGCTATAAATGACATTACTGGGTCAATTGAATATGGATGTAGGTAAAACTTGAATATGGATATAGATTAGATAAAAATATTGTATTCAATTCAGTTCAGTTCAGTCACTCAGTCATGTCTGACTCTTTGTGACCCTATGAACCGCAGCACACCAGGCCTCTCTGTCCATCATCAACTCCCGGAGTCCATCCAAACCCATGTCCATCTAGTCAATAATGCCATCCAACCACCTCATCCTCCTTTGGCCCCTTCTCCTCCCATCTTCAATCTTTCCCAGCGTCAGGGTCTTTTCAAATGAGTCAGCTCTTCACATCAGGTGGCTAAAGTATTGAAGTTTCAGCTTCAGCATCAGTCCTTCCAATGAACACTCAGGACTGAGCTCCTTTAGGATGGACTGGTTGGATCTCCTTTCAGTCCAAGGGACCCTCAAGAGTTTCTTCAACACCACAGTTCAAAGGCATCAATTCTTCAACATTCAACTTTCCTTATAGTCCAACTCTCACATCCATAGATAACCACTGGAAAAACCAGAGCCTTGACTAGATGGACCTTTGTTGGCAAAGTAATGTCTCTGCTTTTTAATATGCTGTCTAGGTTGGTCATAACTTTCCTTCCAAGGGGCAAACATCTTTTAATTTCATGGCTGCAGTCACCATCTGCAGTGATTTTGGAGCCCAGAAAAATAAAGTCAGCTACTGTTTCCACTGTTTCCCCATCTATTTGCCATGAAGTGATGGGACCGGATGCCATGATCTTAGTTTTCTGAATGTTGAGCTTTAAGACAACTTTTTCACTCTCTTCATTCACTTTCATCAAGAGGCTCTTTAGTTCTTCACTTTCTGCCATAAGGGTGGTGTCATCTGCATATCTGAGGTTAGTGATATTTCTCCCGGCAATCTTGATTCCAGCTTCTGGTTTCTCCAGCCCAGAGTTTCTCATGATGTACTTTGCATATAAGTTAAATAAGCAGGGTGACAATGTACAGCCTTGACGTACTCCTTTTCCTATTTGGAATCAGTCTGTTGTTCCATGTTAACGTTAATTTACTGAAGTTCATCATTGTATTGTGGTTATGTAAGAGAATCTCCACTATTACTATGAAATGGGCACTAAATATTAAAGGATTAAGGATTGTAATATATATAGTTTATCTTCAAATGGTTCACAAAAATGTAATATTAAGAAATAGCAAGAAAGAGAACAAATGACAAACAGCAAAAATATTCATAAAAACAAATCTGGGTAACTGTTCTTTATTTTCTTCTTGTAAATTTTCTGCATTTAAAAACATTTTTAAATAAAAGTTTTTTTAAAAACAAAACAAAACAAAAATCTGGAGAAGTAGTGTGATTTTTTTCCCCCCACTGTTGCAAAAATAGACTCAAAGTTGAGATACCATATTTGAGTGGATATTTATTCATTCTTCTTCCCATTCCCAACACATTGCTTACTAAGATATTTTCTTTTCTTTCATGTATTCTAATTTAATTTTAGTAGGGATATATCTTTCTTCTCAGTTCTATCTCAGTAATGAGGACTGAAGACCATAAAGTTATATTATGGAAGAAGGATACTTCCCTTGCTTGACAAATGACAATGTGCTATAGAAACTGTTTTAAAGTGTTACTTTTATTTTGTACTGTTTATATTTTTTTCTGAGAAGAAGGAAAAAACTTGGGGCTGGGAAATACATTCATGCTTACTTTCAAGCATTCACATGATCCAACAGACAAGATTATTATGATATGACTTATGAGAAGAAAGAATTAATAATGATGGTAAATTGCAACATGCCTCATTCAATACATGTGTATCAAGTTTGGTTTAGGTTAGCCAAGAGAACAGAACAAACCTTACATTATTTCACTGATAACTTATGTGGACATGTTTAGGTATCACTGTGGTATTGATCTTGAAAAATTTTTTATGAAACTTTAAACAAATTATTTGACCTGCGATGGAGACCCCACAAACAATCCCTCGAAACATCATCTCCTTAAACTCAATTTAGAGGAATGATGCTTTAAAATATTTTAGTTAATTCATTGTAGGAATAGACAGTAGGTGTTTAAATATAAATCATTAATACAACAAGTATTCTTATAAAGAGAATTTGTGAAAGGACAATATCAGACATTACAAAAGCATTTTGGTAACATTTTCCATGCAATGAAATACATTAGAGCATCATTATTTTGAACTTCTGCATTGTCATAATAGAAATTTCAAATAAAGTCTAAAGAAGCTATAAGGGGACTTCTTCAGTTCACTCTCATTTGCAGCTTAGTGAGCACAATTAAATGAAAATTGTGGAATTACCTCATTCTTCTGAGAAAAGAATAAAAAGGAAAATGAGATATCCTTAAAAAGATATAAACTATTTTCTTCAAAAATGTATTAGATCATAATAGCCAAATTGTCCAGAATGCTATTGAAAATCACCCACAGGACCAAGAATTAAGAAAATCAAAACTTTAATGAGAAAAAGTCAATGGAGACCAAGAATGAAATGAATCAGATATTGGAATTATCTGATAAGAAGCTGAAAATGTCACTGTAAAAAATGTTCCAAAATTAATCACAAAGTATGTGAGTATGTATAAGCAAAATGAAAAAATGCAAAATATCTGTTAAAAAAACCACAGAAGTTATTTAAAGAAAAAAAAAAAAAGAAAGAAGCAAATGGAAATTACAGAACTTAAACATAATGTCAATTAAAAAAAAAATCACTAGATGTGCTCAACAGTAGATTGCATATAATGGAGGATATAAACGGCAAGCGTGGGGAAAGAACAATAGAACTCATATAGTCTGAAAAAACAAATGAAAATACACTAAAAAGAAACAATATTCATATCATCATGATATCAGAATTAGAACAGAATGAACATGGGCCTGAAAGTTTACTTGAACGAGTAATTGTTGATAATTTCCCAAATTTGACAACACACAAATTTATAGATCCAAGATTTTAAATGAACCCCAAATAGAACAAATCACAAGCCATCCCAGACAGGACACACCATCATTAAATCCTTGAAAAGTAAAAGAAAAAAAAGAAAGAAAGAAAACACACATGCATGCATGTGTGTGTGTTCAGTCGTGTCCAACTCTTTGCAGCCCTAGACTGTAACCCACCAGGCTCCTCTGTTCATGGAATTCTCCAGGCAAAAATATTAAAGTGGGTTGCCATTTCCTACTCCATGGGATCTTCCTGACCCAGAGATAGAACCTAGGTCTCCTGTATCTCCTACATTGGCAGGGAATTGACAGGCAGAGATAATTGGAATATTATTAATAGAGCAATCTCAATTCAAATTACAGAGAAGTTCTCTTCAAAATTGAGGATGCCAGAAGAAATTGACACAATATTTTCAAGCGGTGAAAGAAATGTGCTATCATCCATGGATTCTGTGTCCACTGAAATTTGCTTGAGAAATGAAAAGGAAACAGAAGCATTAAGATGAATATCAGTTCAGTTCAGTCTCTCAGTTGTGTCCAACTCCTTGCGACCTCATGAACTGCAACATGCCAGGATTTGCTGTCCATCACTGTGATGAATAAGACCTATACTAGAGAATGTTCAATGTCCACTTGAAAAGAATATGCGTTACACTACTTTGGGATGGCATATTCTGTAAATGTCTAAGTTCATGTCATTTAAAGTTCATATCATTTAAAATACAATGTTTACTTACTGATTTTCTGTCTAGATTATTTACCTATTGATGAAAAAGGAGTACTGTAATCTCCCACTATTTTTATTTCTTTCTATGTCTTTTAATATTTGCTTTATATAGTTACATATTCCTATGTTAGGATATATAAATATTTACAAATATTATGTGCTTCTGTTGTACCTTTTTTGTCTCCTAAGTGAAGTGAAGTCGCTCAGTCATGTCCAACTCTTTGCGAAACCATGGACTGTAGTCCACCAGTCTCCTCTGTCCTTGGAATTTTCCAAGAAAGAGTACTGGAGTGGATTGCCATTTCCTTCTCCAGGTCATCTTCCTGACCCAGGGCTCAAACTCGGGTCTCCTGCATTGCAGAGAGAAGCTTTACGCTCTGAACCACCAGGAAAGCACCAGTCCTAACCTTAAAGCTTATCTATCCTGTCTGATATGAAGTGAAATCCTTTGTGGCTCAGACAGTAAAGAATCTGCCTGTAATACAAGAGACTTGGCCATGTTTCACCCCTGGGTCAGGAAGATCCCCTGGAGAAGGAAATGGTTACCCACTCCAGTATTCTCGCCTGGAGAATTCCATAGACAGAGCAGCCTTGCAATCTATAGTCCATGGGGTTGCAAAGAGTCAGACATGACTGAGTGAGTAACACTTTCACAGTCCTAGACTTAAAGCCTATCTTGTCTGATTGCTTTTCCAGCTTTCTTATGGCATCTGTTTCCATGGAATATCGTTTTCCATCTCTTTGCTTTTGGTCTATGTGTGTCCTTAAAGCTGAAGAGAATTTCTTATAGAAAGTATCATATTTTTGTGTTTGATTTTTTTTTAATTCTTTCAGTCACTGTGATTTTTTATTAGAGAATTTATTTTGTTTACATGTAAAATGATTATTTATAGGTATACTTATTGTCACTTTGTTCATTGTTTACTGAAAATTTTCCAATTGTTTTCATTTCTTCTTCTCTTGCATTTTTTTTTTTTTTTTGGTGGTTTGATAACTTACTTTAGTGGTATGCTTACATTTTTTGGTCATTTGTTGTATAGCTACTGTAAGTTTTTGCTTTGTGATTACCACATGGTTTACATGAATCATCTTAGCTTTACAGCAGTCTATTTTAAACTGATGACTTAATTATGAGTGTATTCTAAAATTCTGCAATTTTCTCCTACTTTTCTCCTGAATCCACGCCTTATAAGCTTTTTTCACAATCCGCATCTTTTCTCTAGAACATCCATTAACAATTATTGTAATCGCAATTGTTTGTGCTGTTTTTGTTTTGCTCTGAATTTATCTGTATGTTTACCTTTGCCGGTGATATTTATATTTCCTTTTCCATTTTTCTTATTTGAGCCCTTTCATTTTAGCTGAAAGCAGCTCATATAAAACTTCTTGTAAGGTTGATCTTAGTGGTAAACTCCTCAGCCTTTGCTTTTCTGGAAAGCTCTATATTTCTCCTTCTATTCAGAAGAACAGCTTTGCTAGGAAGAATGTTTTCAGTAGGTGATTTCCTTTTCTTTCTTCTGCTTTTTGAATATATCATGCCAGCCCCTGCTGGCCTGCAAAGTTGCTGCTGAAAAATGTGCTCAGGGTCCCCTGCACACAAGGTGTTGATTTTCTCTTGCTGCTTTCAAGGTTCTCTCTTTGCCTCTAATTTTTAATGATTCAGTGATAACATGTCTTGGAATGGGTATATTTGGATTCATCTTATTTGGAAATTTTCTGGGCTACTTGTCTGTTTTCTTCCTCAAGTTTGGGCATCATTCAGCCATTGTTTTTTCAAATAAACTTTCTGCCTCTTTCTCTCTTTCCCCCTTCTGTGACTTGTACAATGTGAATAGAGTTGACCATTGAACAGCAAGGGTTTGAGCTGAGTCAGTCCACTAATAGGTGCGACTTTTCAACAGCAAGCCTTACAGCGTTATATATAGTCTGCGGTTGGTTACTTCTCAGATGTGGTGAGATAATTCAGTCACCTAAAAGTCTGCTGACTCTTTCACTTTATCTAGACTGCTGTTGAAATTCTGCTGTCAATTATGTCATGCCAATTATTACATTTATTAATGTGATGTAGTTTACTTATATAATGTACAAAGAGAAATTATGATTTCTTCTTGGTACTTTCTTATATTTTTGCTGAAATACTTACTTTGTTCATGGATTATTCTCATGACCTCAGTACCTTGAGGTCTTTATGACCATTGCTTACAAGTCTTCATCAGATAAAATTTTAGTCTCTGTTTCACTAAGGTCTTTTCCTAGGGCTTTACACTGTTCTTTTGTTTGGAACATATTCCTCTTTTTTTTTCCCCCCATTTTGCTTGACTTTCTGTGTTGGTTTCTGTGTATTAGATAAGAAAGCCACATCAATCACTCTTGAAGGGGTAGCATCTTGGAGGTGATGATCCTTATCACTTGACCTTGCCTACCTGTTTCTTGTTTCTCAAACCTTAATGAAGGCCCAAATGACCTTCTTTTCTTCTCAGTGGTTCTCAGGAGAGGAGGGTGCCGAGACTGCTCAGTGAACCAAAGCTGAGAGTCTCCGTCAGAACCTAGGTCTAGGCTGATTGGAAGCCACATCCTCAAGATCACTGTCTTTATTTTCCGTTTGCTCTAGTTTGATCCTGACGCTTTCTTTGCACTGTCGTTGAATTCTTCAGTTTCAGACTTTCTGTTGAGTTCTTTTAATGATTTCTACCTCTTTGCTAAACTTCTCATTTTGTTCATTTACTACTTTTCTGATTTTGTTGACATATTTGTTGTTTTCTTGTAACTTATTGAATTTCCTCAAATAAAGGGTCTGCATGCTGCTTGTAGCTCTGTGTTGCTGCTTTTGCATTTGCAGTAGCAGTCGCCTCCAGTCTTTGCTAGCTGCTTTCAGGCGGGCGGTACTTTTTGCTGGTCCTGCTTGTGTCTGGGGCCTGCTCTGGCCTGTGTGGGTAACCTGCTCCATGCTTCTTGCTCCCTCTTGTGGCAGAGTCCTTAAGCTTGTAAATCTTTTCTGGGTCTACAAGTCTCCAGCTGCTAAAAACCTCTCTTGTTTTCCTGATGTTGGACCTAGGGCTCATTTTGTGATTTGTCACTCTCCTGTAGATTCCGGCATGTTTTCGGAGGGTACTCCATGTCTACCAGAGCTGGTTCTTTCCCCAGCCTTGAGGAGTCCACACAGGAAACCAGCTGCAGCGGGGAGGTTTCCCTAGCAGCTTATAGTCACCCTGGTGGAGTCCTGAACACAGCCAAGAGCTATGTCCTTTTAGTGCTCTCTGATCTGCTTATCTGCCTTCTTCCTGCCATGGAGGTCTCCCTTCAGTGCTCCAGGTGCTTTGACAGAGAACTGTTTCTTTAGCAGCATCCTACAAAGCCAGAGGAGCCTGGTACTCGCTCACTGATTTCTTTTTCCCTGATGGAAGTCGGTTGCTGGCTAGGTTAGCTCTATGTCCCCTCAAACCGGGGTGGGGTGGTGCTGGCAGAGTTCTTATCCAAAGGCTCTCCCGATGCTCCTGGCTGCCCAAGTCAGCACTCAGCAGGGACTCCTGACTGTGGCTGACTGTGGCCAAGGCTGCCTTATAGACTTCTGCTGGCTTTATAGCCTATACAAAGGTCTGGGCACCTGTTACCCAAGGCATCGGGGGCTGAGTCTCCTTCTAGGTCCCCTCACATGCGCAGCTGGATCCCACTATTCCTGAAGAATCACATTTGTTCATAAATAGATGCCAAATTTTAGTTATTAAAATGGGGGACAGAAAGTAGGGAAATCTTTTGCTGATGTTTCTCCAGAGACCAGTTTTAAGGGAGCAAAACAAAATTCAAAACCCTGAAAATAATAACTCCATTTTGAGCAACTGACTATATGAATAAACGATAGATAGACCCGTTTATAAAAATAGAACTGCAACCCACAGCCTGTGGCAACCAGCCCCGGAAACCAACCCATTAGCTGCAGTAACCAACCCAGGAAGTCAGCCTCCTATCTGCGTCGGTCTTGTGGGAAGGCAGAACAAGAACACTGTCTCCAGTAGCAATCCAGGAAATCAAACCATAACTCCAGTACCAACGGGCTCAGGGTGGCCAGCATTTGATTAATAATTGACAGCTTCTCTAACTTTTGTCTCTACTTTCAACTGAGGACCAAATAGAAGAAAATACGCATTCTTGCCCCGTCACATAATCAAATAGAAAGCCTCCTTTCTGCTTAGCTTTCCTACCACTTCCCCATGGAAACAGCCTCCAATCAGGGCATACTTGAAGCCTGCTCTCACTCTTCTGACTTGTCTTGGTCTCTGCCAAAACAAGGGACAGTGGCTGACTTCATTGCTGCAGCACTGTGAATAAGTACGATTTGCTTGTTCTTGTTTTGTTGTTACTTGCTTATTTTCACAATTTCTCTTTTTAAAAAACAAGAACAATGCAAAAATCATGCAGGAAAGAGAGCTTTTGCCTATATCTATATAATTTTTTGTAGATAGTAATTTTTTACCTATAGTTTTTTTTTTTTTTTTGTTTACCTATTTCTATATAAAAAAATAAAAGAGCTTTGATGTCTGAAATTCCCTAGCCATCCAGTGGTTAGGACTCTGCTTTCACTGCTGAGGGGTTGGATTCAATCCCTGGTTGGGGAACTAAGATCCTGCAAGACATGTGCCTAAAATTAAGAAACAAACAAACAAACTCAAGTGCCTTAACAAAAAGAACTGAGGTGTTGTCTAGAACTGTCCACAAATTAGCTCTAAGACATCTGATCACTTTTTAACACTCAAAATGCATTGCTCAACAGGGACAACTTCATATGCTTCCAGTAACATGAACAAGTGGTTGGTATCATGAGAGTAGGATTGTGTGTTCAACAGTGTGCACTGATGTAGAATCATTCCATACTCTCTGTTATTCATTGTATTTTATCTTTGCACATATTTATTAAACGTTGTGTATTAATTATCTTCTTTAAATGTGATAGAGGTGTGTTACTATAAATTTAGTGGCAAACAGAAACGCAGTCTAAGAAGATACGGATCTCCAGCTCCAGGACAGGGGAGAATACTGAATTGAAAGTAATCTTGAATTTCAGTCCTACTACTAAATTTATATGCAAAATTTCTCCCCAACAATCCCAATTATAAGACTTGAAAGGCTACTTGTATATGACCAAAGGTTTACCCCAAGTTCAGCTTTGACCCACAGAGTGCAAAGGAATCTGAGATCACACTGCTTTTGATTGAGGTAATAATTTCTGAAAAAGTCAGGAACACTGAAATGCAAGACAATTTAAAACTGAAAAAAAGATGATGGGCCTTTTTCTGTGACAAAATGAGAGGCACAAGTTACAGATAAGTGGTTTAGGTGACTCAGATGAGCTGTCTACAGGCAAACAAACCTTTAGAGACCAGAGTGGAATGCAGCCCTTTGATTGGACAGAGTGTTATAGATGCTTCAAAAAAGGAAACAGTAGGTCCAAAGTACATACTTTTTGGAATGAATTAAACAGGAATTGCATCAAATATCTACATCTTCTTAGAAACAAACTGAGCTATAAGTAGCTGCAATGAAGCCTTCTAATTGTAAATTTGATGTTAAATAACTCACTGACCTTAAAAGAATGAAGTGAACTTCACAGACCTTACATGAGTTACTGTTTGATACACTGGAAAGATCAGAGACAGAGAAGTTTAAACATCATTTGTTCAGTCCATGACTGGACATTAAATGTCACCTTATTTCAAGTCTCTGAACTTCAGCTTTGTCATTTGCAGAAGAAAGGGAATGTCTTCCAGCCTCAGTGAGGAGTGGTGATGGTGTCAGTGAACCACAGGCATGATGTGCAGGCACCTCACACAGGCTGCAGGGGTGACCAGGTGCGGTGATTATCATTTAAATGAGGACTTCGGGTGGAGACTGTTCAGGTCACTTATGGGTCCAGGTTCTTGGATTTATGAGCTTCCCTGGTGATGCTAGTAGTAAAAGAACCAGCCTGCAATACAGGAGACAGAAGAGACATAGGTTCCATCCCTGGGTCATGAAGATCCCCTGGAGAAAGGAATGGCAACCCACTCCAATATTCTTGTCTGGAGAGTCCCATGGACAGAAGTGCTTCATGGGTGACAGACCATGGGGTCATAAAGAGTCAAACAAGACTGAAGCGACTTAGCACACACACATTTGGGTTTATGATGTGGACAGAAGAGCTATATTTTATATAGATTATGATGATTATTCAAACTAAAAAGCAATGAACTTATATAAATCTGAGGAAGCTTTCCTGAATGTGTCAGGAGAAAATATATTCAAATAAGAATATCTATAGCTGCCTCTACATCTGTGCTCTGTATGGAAAGAATTATCAGGATCCCAGAGAACACTAGAGTGAAAACCCTAAGGCTATTCCTTCTATTCTTCACACCGGTCTAGAAATTTCACCAAAGACTCAGATTTCTATTCTGTTAACATGACTAAAGAACATATGGATAAATCATCAGCCTTTAAACATGTTCCCTTCTGTCTTTATTTTTTGATTAAAAAATCAAACACAATTTCTAATGAACAGGTGTTTAAATCTTTAGTCTTCATGGACTCTTCATTTCTTTTTGAATCTTGGTTGCCTTACAATACTGAGTTAATTTCTGCTCTACAGCAAAGTGAATCAGTTACAAGTATGTATGTGTGTGTGTATTTACACACATACATATCCCTCTTTTTTGGACTTCTTTCTGGTCCAAGTTAAGCCACAGAGCCTTGAGTTGAGTTTCTTGTGCTATATGGTAGGTTCTCATTAGTTATCTATTTTATACATAATACCAATAGAGTATATATTTCATAGAATCTTAACAGTTTCTGTAGCAGGATTCTCCATTGATAACCACTCAGTTAGGCAATGGGAATAAAGAAGAGATAGTTTCAGAAATTCTTTTTAAAAGATGCTGATTAATGACATGTAAATTTTACATGTAAATTATCTCCTACTAGAAACACCATTATTACAAAAAAATATTAATACATAGTCAGCTCCACTTCCACATGCAGGCTGCCCTTGGCAGAAAGGGCTGAAAATGGCCATCTAGTTTGGGCCCTACCTCATACTTGCTTAAGGACAAGTCACTTAAGCTTTCTATGACTCTGGAACTTTATCTCTAATCTGGAGAAAGAAGCATCTCAGAGATTTCTTTGTGTGTGTGTGTGTGTGTGTGTGTGTGTGTGTGTATGCAAATGCATATTTAAACAAGCATTTTCTATATTTAATGGGAGTTCAAAATGAGTGGTAAAGTGACTTTCCTAAGTCAGAGAATGTTGGCTCATTTGGTCAATAAATGAATGCCAATTTCCTGCCAGACCTTTTATGGAGATGAGAGAAACAAAGTTCTGCCTTCCAGGACACTTGGTGTAGTTGTGTTTTGGGGTGAAATCACTCACACACAGAACAGTATTGTGTGTCCATACCATCAACATTCTCTTTAGGGGAAATAGTGCAGCTCTTTAGAGATGGGTCACTTTTTAATTGGCTTCATGTCTTTCTGTCTTTCAGGTTCTTATCTGTCTGTCCCTCCGAGTCTAGCAGGTTTTTTTATTTGTTCATTTATTGAAGCATAGTAGGTCTACAATGTTGTGTTAGTTTCCTGTGGTGGAGCAAGGTGATTCTGACACTTTTTCAGATTCTTTCCCATTAAGGTTTATCACAAGATGTTGATTGCATTTCCCTAGGCTGTACAGTAAGTTTTGTTGCTTCTATATTGTACGTATAGTTGTGTGTGTCTGTTAGTCCTGCAGCTCCTGATTTGTCCATCCCTTTCAGTAGCCGTAAGTTGTTGTGTTTTTTTTTTTTTCTATATCTGTGAGTCTGTTTCTGTTCTGTAAATAAGCTCATTTGTAGATTATTTTTGATTCCACATATAAGGGTGTTCTTCAATGGCTTCCAGCTCTGTTGAAAATGGCCCATGGTGGTGGTGATGATGGTGGTAATAGCACTACTTATGGTGGGCATAATTGGCACTTTCTGACCCCACTTTCCCTTTATCCTCATAACAACACGTGAAGTAGTTTCTGGCATTAATCCTAGTTTGCTGATGAAAAATCCAAGACTCGAGTTCACACAGTTAGTAATTGCTAGAGTCAGGATTCAAACCTCACCAGACTGAGCTCAGAGCCCACACACCAGGGCGACCCAAACTGGATTCCTCATCATCAGCGTAGAGTCATCTGGAAGCCTGACAGGAACATAGATTCAGGAGCCCTGATCCAACCTGCTGAACAAGTAACACTGCTGGAGTTTGGTGCCCAGAGAAGGAAACCCAATGCGTTCACCATGTGATTCCCAGGCAGATCACAGCCCAAGGGTCACTGCCCTGAACCGCCGGTGACTGAGGCAGCTTAGCACCCAGGCACCTGTGGCTCTGACCTTGGCTTGCCAGCTGCATGATCACCGTCTTTAAGCACGACCCCTGGGCTAAGTCTCCACCTCTCAACGAGAAAGGTGATGGCTTCTAATCTAACAGTGGTCCTCAAACTCAGTAAGGTTTGCAATGAAAAATTAAGGTGGTATATTCAATCTAGTTAACTTCGTATCCTGTCCATGTGAACACATGATTATGTGCTTACAGCATTGCTGCAGATCATCAGTGTGCAGTGGTCACTATTTGCGATCTACCTTAAGGAAGTACAGCTGGAGCAACCTCCTCTCCTTCACTGCCGAAACTCTGTTCTGGGGTCTCCTCTTCATATCTTGTCCCCTTTTGATAATAACAGTCCCCAAAGACACTGACAGCTGCCCTCATGTGACATTTGAACATGCACTGCCTTAGGTTTGTTTTTGTGTGGGCTGCTTCTGACACTAGTTGTAACTCTCTTAAGATCTCTTTAAGAATTAGAATAGCACTTTCCAATTGCTTGCAAGAATGGATATGAATAATAAATAAGAAAATAAAGTGATTAAAATGTGCCTTAAAGGAGACATTAAAGTGATGCCTTATTAAAAAATACTGCTTTGTCTGTTTCCGTCATGATGGAATGAATGAATTAGGCAGAGGGAAAACTGACTGTAGTCCATTGAGTGTTAGTAAAGTGGAAAGGTCTATGGACAACTGAATTGTTTCTTTCTCATAAATTAAGAGCCATTTTCAAATCCACTTATAAAACTCCTAAGAGGGTGAAGTTGCAGCACATCTATTTTCATTTGTAATATGGGGCATGTTTTCTCAACAATGGGCTAATAATTCAGCATGTGATGTTAGCAGTTTTTATCCTCTGTGTAGTAGGAAGCATTACCATCAAACCCCAAAGAGTCATGAAGTTCTTAGCTTAGTAAAAGAAATTTCAGAGAAAGCCTCTGACAATACTTTATGCTTCTCATTATTACTTAACTGAGAATTATCAAAATGTTTAGAGTTGATTATTTCATATTATTGTAGGACTTTATCACTAGCTAAGGTGTAGAATAATGCTGATAGTACTGAGGAAATGCATTATATAATAAGAATATTTGATATAAAAGTTACTAAATATTTAGTTATTTGGAACTAAAACTGAAGTGAATACCAGAAGTGAAGGAATTTATGGAAATGAGTCAGTCTAATACTATTAACTTCCAAATGAAGTAACCCAGGTTAAAGAATTGTTGTCATGTAGGTAGTGAAGGCTAATCTTTTATTCACTGTTTAATCAAGCATCACTGTATGCCATACTTTCTTGGTGGTTCAGATGGTAAAGAATCCACCTGCAATGCAGGAAACCCAGGTTTGATCCCTGGGTAGAGAAGATCCACTGGAGAAGGAAATGGCAACCCACTCCAGTATTCTTGCCTGGAGAATCCCATGGATAGAGGAGCCTGGTGGGCTACAGTCAATGGGGTCATAGGAGTTGGACATAACTGACCGACTAACACAGACATACACACCACCATATGCTACAAAGGAAGAATACAAAAAGAAGGCATTAGGTATATTTTCTTAAAAGAAGATCAGGATACAGCTATGATTTGAAGATAGAAATTTCTGAATTACAAGCATATCAATGGTTCAGTTCAGTCACTCTTTGCCACCCCATGGACTGTATCACACCGGGCATCCCTGTCCATCACTAACTACTGGAGCTTACTCACACTCATCGAGTCGGTGATGCCATCCAACCATCTCATCCTCTGTTGTCCTCTTCTCCTCCTGCCCTCAATCTTTCTCAGCATCAGGGTTTTTCCAAGGAATCAGTTGTTTGCATCAGGTGGCCAATGTATTGGAGTTTCAGCTTCATCATCAATCTTTCCAATGAATATTCAGGGCTGATTTCCTCTAGGATTGACTGGTTTGATCTCCTTGCAGTTCAAGGGACTCTCAAGAGGTTTCTCCAACACCACATTTCAAAAGCATCATTCTTCAGTGCTCAGCTTTCTTTATCATCCAACAGTCACATCCATACTCAACTACTGGAAAAACCATGATTTTGACTAGATAGGCCTTTGTTGACAAAGTAACATCTCTGCTTTTTAATATGTTATCTAGGTTGGTCATAGCTTTTCTTCCAAGGAGCAAGTATCTTTTAATTTCATGGCTGCAGTCACCATCTGCAGTGATTTTGGAACCCAAGAAGACAAGTCTGTCACTGTTACCATTGTTTCCCCACCTATTTGCCATGAAGTGATGGGACTGGATGCCATGATCTTTGTTTATTGAATGCTGAGTTTTAATCCAGCTTTTTCACTCTCCTCTTTCACTTTCATCAAGAGGCTCTTTAGTTCTTCCTCCTTTTCTGCCATAACAGTGGTGTCATCTGCATCTCTGAGGTTATTAATATTTCTCCCAGCAAACTTGATTCCAGCTTGTGCTTCCTCCAGCCCAGCGCTTCTTATGATGTACTCTGCATATAAGTTAAATAAACAGGGTGACAATATACAGCCTTGATGCACTCCTTTTCTTATTTGGAATCAGTCTATTGTTTCAAGTCAGGTTCTAACTGTTGCTTCTTGACCTGCATGCAAATGTCTTAGGAGGCAGGTAAGGTGGTCTTGTATTCCCATATCTTGAATAATTTTCCACAGTTTAAGTGTCTCCTATGGAGGTACAGGTCAGCAGTGGCCTGCCACAAGGGCAGGGGCTCTGGGTGCAGGAGACCTGGTCACACAGCCTGTGGCATAAGCCCTCTTGGAGGAGGTTGCCATGGACCCCACCACAGAGCTGTGGAGCAGATGACCCACAAACTGCAGAACAATTATACCAAAGAAATTCTAGCACTGGTAAGAAAGATTTCCACAACCTGGGGATCTGGCAGATTTCCTTCTCCAGTGCATGAAATTGAAAGTGAAGTCGCTCAATCTCTTCATGACCCCATGGACTGCAGCCTACCAGGCTCCTCCATCCATGGGATTTTCCAGGCAAGAGTACTGGAGTGGGGTGTCATTGCCTTCTCCGTCAGAGCAGATTTCCCAACCTGGGGCTCTGACAAAAGGACTGAAAACCTCCAAAGAATGTGACTTTGGAGGTCAGTAAGATTTGATTACAGAACTTACATGGGACTGGGGAAACAGACTCTCGGAGGGCACAAACAAAACCTCGTGTTCACTAGGACCCAGAAGAAAGGGGCAACAGCCCCACACGAGGCTGACCCAGACTTGCCTGTGAGTGTCCAGGAGTCTCTGGCGGTGGCGTGGGTCCGCGGTGGCGTGGGTCCGTGGTGGCCTGTGGCAGGGTGCAGGGCACTGGGTGTGGCAGGATGAGCACAGGGCCTTTTGAGGGATGTCCTTGTTACCTTAATTACCTCCACCTTAGTTTGGTCTCGGGTCAAACAACAGGGAGGGAACACAGCCCCACCCATCAAACAGAAAATTGGATTAAGGATTTACTGAGCACTGCGTGCCCATCACAACAAGACCCAGTTTCCCGCACAGTCAGTCTCTCCTAATGGGAAGCTTCCGTAAGCCTCTTATCCTTCTCCATCAGAGGGCAGACAGAATGAAAACCACATCACAGAAAACTAGTCAAACAGATCACATGGACTACAGACTTATCTAACTCAATAAACTGTATCAATGGTAAGCAAACTAATAAGCTGTTATGTTGCTGTTGTTGGTGAAAAATCTACTTATGAAATGAACCACATGTGAAATTAAAATCATCAGTAAAAACAAAAATAGAATTTTCAAAAAAAGGAAGACACCTTCATTTAATAAAACCTAGGTGTTCTTGACGGAGAAGGCAATGGCACCCCACTCCAGTACCCTTGCCTGGAAAATCCCATGGATGGAGGAGCCTGGTGGGCTGCAGTCCATGGGGTCATGAAGAGTCAGACGTGACTGAGCGACTTCACTTTCACTTTTCACTTTCATGCACTGGAGAAGGAGATGGCAACCCACTCCAGTGTTCTTGCCTGAAGAATCCCAGGGATGGGGGAGCCTGGTGGGCTGCCGTCTGTGAGGTCGCACAGAGTCGGACAGGACTGAAGCGACTTAGCAGCAGCAGGAGCAGCAGCAGCAGGTGTTCTTGAAGATATAAAGGATGTCTCAAGACGTAGAATCAGCCTTCAAGAAGCCATGGTAACAAGGTTACAGGGGTTGCCTAGGAACAGGGTTCAGTTCACACGCCATGTGTGAGTGGCTGAGACATTGATGGAGTGGTTCACAGCCTCTCTGTTTCCCTGACAAAGCTGGATAAAATACCCTATTCCCACTTTGGCTGAGAGTTTGTAAGTCTGGCGGTCCTGCTGTTCCATCAGAGCCAGAAATAGTTCTGGCATCTTTGATCTGATATCATTCACAAAACAGGATGGATGTTAAATTAGAAAAAGGTGAAGGACAGTGATTGAAAGCATGTCAGCATTTCAGGGGTAGAAGGGAAAGAGCCTCAAATGAATACACGTTTTCTGACTATAACTGTCTTCCTCTGTGACTATGAAACCTTGTTAGCTGAAGTACTTAAGGATTTATAATCTGTACTGATGTATCAGTTTGCATTTTTTTATTTGTATATACTCAATTTATTTAATAAGAATTTAATAGAAATCATATTTAGTGTACACTTGTAGCACGATCCTTCACATTCTTAATACATACTTATTAATTGACTAATTTTAACTGTTTCCTCTAATGTCAATGGTTAAAAAACATTTTCTTAAAAAAGGTTAAGTTAGCTCCAAAGATAGGAGTATATTTATTTGGAGGGATTATAGCCTGCTGGAGTCTCATAATAATTTTCACAAAAAAGTTACTTAAGTCTCCTCTAATTGACATATTTTCAACAAAAATACACATAATCTTTAAAATTTTCCCAATTATAAATCCCAGAATATGGTCAGAGGCAATTCTCAATCATTCCAATTAATTGATGAATTTTGATGCTGGTATTCTTATAGACACATGTGTTAAACCATGGCAAATTAATCTGCCATGGTTTAACACATGTGTCTAGAGATTTAACTATAATTTCAGATTTCATTCAATGATGAATCCAGTCTTTTATGGCTAAGAAATTCTGTAAAATGTACACTAGGTACAAAGGTCACTGATTTCTAATTGGAACTATGAACATCAACTTATAACTTTGACCTCCAGTGACTCAAAATATGCCAAGTGGATCCTCGGCATGAAGTAGTACAAGGGGCTCTTTCTAAGTCAGTTTTTCTTCATTCTATTAATTGGGCACTTTGTCTCCAGAAGGAGAGAAAGATACAAAGTCTTCACATTGAGGAATTTGATTTTAGATTAATGGAGGCTCTCATACAGATTACAAACTAGCAGTCTATTATTAAAACTAACTACCATTTAAACTCTTTATAAGTTGATTTACTTACTTGTACAATGGGAATGAGTAACTACCTAAAATTAGGAGCTTCTGCAAAAATTAGAGATTGTGAATGCTGAGTATTTGTTATAGAGCTTGGAACACGGTAAGAATATGGTAAATGATCATATTTTGGTTATAGTTTTGTTTTCCCTACCTTCATTTTCCTTATTAAGCTAGTTTATGAATTAGGCATAGCTTTGAATATTAATGATTACAAGAGTAAGGCATCCGTGGAGTTTTTTCAACTTACTGGAAATACAAAGTAACATCTTCAATCTAAGCAGTGATGGATTTGAGCTTGTCAACATACTTTTTCTTTTTTTAGACTTTGCAAAAATACAGTGGTTAGATACTTTATTCTACATTGGTTAAGAGTTCAGCTTTCAAACCAGACAGACATGGGTTTGGCCCAGCTTTATTATCGATTTGTGTGGTAGAGTACAATTTCTAAAACATCACTCTAGAGTAAACTGGGGAAACCTGAATGGATGGGTTTATTGCGCCCATATCCATACCCTCAGCTCAGTTTCTGAGTCATGTCCAGCTTTTTGCAACCCTGTGGACTGCAGCACACCAGGCCTCCCTGCCCATCACAACTCCTGGAGTCTACTCAAACTCCTGTCCATCGAGTTGGTGATACCACCCAACCACCTCACCCTCTGTTGGCCCCTTCTCCTGCCACCTTCAATCTTTCCCAGTATCAGGGTTGTTTGAAGTAAGTCAGTTCTTCGCATCAGGTGGCCAAAGTATTGGAGTTTCAGTGTCAACATCAGTCCTTCCAAAGAACACCCAGGACTGATCTCCTTTAGGATGGACTGGTTGGATCTCCTTGCAGTCCAAGGGACTCTCAAGAGTCTTCTCCAACACCACAGTTCAAAAGCATCAGTTCTTCAGTGCTCAACTTTCTTTATAGTCCAACTCTCACATCCATTCATGACTACCAGAAAAACCATAGCTTTGACTAGATGGACCTTTGTTGGCAAGTAATGTCTCTGCTTTTTAATATGCTGTCTAGTTTGGTCATAACTTTTCTTCCAAGGAGCAAGTGTCTTTTAATTTCATGGCTGCAGCCACCATGTGCATTATTTTGAGATGATACCTTTGGAGGTAGCTGGTAAAGAACACATGGGATCTCTCTGTATTATTTTGTAGCTCTGCGAGTACCTGCACTTATCTCAAAAACTTCAATTAAAAATGTCTAAAATACTGTCCTTGGTCCCATATGTTCTTCCAAACATGTACCAATAGGCAGAGTCTATTTCCTCTTCTCTCAAGCCAGAGGGAGACATTATAACCACATTGCTGAACAGAATGTGGCAGAAGAGATATTGCATGACATCCAAAGAAATATGCCACTTAAAAAAAGAAATTATTCGAGTACTGTTGATTTACAATGTTGTGTTAGCTTCAGGTGTATGGGAAAGTGATTCAGTCACACACAGACACACACACACACACACACACACACACACACACACATGCCTATATTCATTCTTTTTCAGATTCTTTTCCCTTAGAGGCTATTACAAAACAAGTAGAGTCCCCTGTGCTCTATAGTAAGTCCTTGTGGCTTATCTACTTTACATACATAGTAGTGGGTATGCGTTAGTCCCCAATCCCTAATTTACCCTCCCCTGCCACCCACCATCACCTGCTTTCCCCTCAGTATCCTTAAGTTTGTTTTCTAAGTCTGTCAGTCTGTTTATGTTTTGTACATAAGTTCATTGGTATGAGATTTTTAGATTCCCCTATAAGTGATGGCACATGTTATTCACCTCTCTGTCTGACTTACTTCACGTAGTAGCTCATCTCTAGGTCCATCCATGTTGCCGCAAATGGTATCATTTTGTTCTTTTATGGCTGATTTGTATCCCACTGTGCATAAATGCTACATATTCTTTATCCAAGGACAGATGCCATGTTAATCTCCCTTAGCCTTCTCACCCTTGAGCCCAGCCCCTGTGGCGTGAGCAAGGTCAAATGGCTCACATGGAGATGAACTGACACCTCCACTTCCAGTCAGGATTCTTTGCCAGATGGGTGAGTGACGAGCTTTAGATGATTGTAGCTTAGGCACTATCCCTCTGGATCACAGAAAGACCACCCCGATTATGCCCCGTGAAAATTCCTGACCCAAAGAATGTGTGAATCTGTGAACATAATAGGTGATTGTTTTACATGAGCAATTTGGGGGGGGGGTAATATATAACATAGCCATCAGTAACTCTAATAACTAGGCTAGCTAGATTTCATAAATTTATTTAACAGCTTCACACCTCATTATTCCCATAGCTAGAAATATGTAAAAACACCATAGGAACAGTGTTAAATTCATATGTGAGTATGAGAAAAATTATATGCATAAAGTTTAGTGGTTGACACTTAGAAATCTTGAAGAAAAGGGTACTCTATTTATATAATAATAGTAGGTATAAAATGTCCAAACTTTACTAAGCACACGTGCCAGGCAAAACTTTGAGTGCCCTTCTAGGTATTGACTTGTGTAATTTGCACGACAACACTATGAAATAGGTCATCGTGTTAGTACACATTTAATTTAGATAGCTGATGTTTCAAAATTTAGATCCTGGAGCTAGAAATTACTGTTCCTCTCCTTAAAGTGGATATTTTATTTTCTCTGAGTATATCTTTCTACCCTCAAGAACATCAAATGAGGCAGTTCTTGTTGTGTTCTGTTTTGAAAAATTAAGCAACTCAGGTCTTGTGAAATGCCTCCAGTTAGGTTCAGTTCAGTCGCTCAGTCATGTCTGACTCTTTGCAACCCTATGGAATGCAGTGCTCCAGGCCTCCCTGTCCATCACCAACTCCCAGAGCTTGCTCAAAATCATGTCCATCGAGTCGGTGATGCCATCCAACCATCTCATCCTCTGTCATGTCCTCTTGCCTTCAGTCTTTCCCAGCATCACGGTCTTTTCTTTAGACTTGTTTATCTTTGCAAGTTTTTAAACATTTTTATTGGAGTATCTTTGCTTTACAGTGTTGTTTTATTTTCTGCTGTAAAGCAAAGTGAATCAGTTATACATATACCCCCTCTGTTTTGGATTTACTTCTTGTTTCAGTGAGGCACTGAGGAAGAAGCCATGTGAACAAGAAATGTGTCCAGAGTCCAGCTTTCTTGGTATGAAACACATTCCCACCACTTTCCTTCTATATGTGATCTGTATTTCTTCATCTGAGACAAGGATTTTGCTCCTCAGCTGAGGAAACTATGTATAGTGTTGGCGGAATGCCTATATAGGCAGTGAAGTGGAAGTGAAGTCGCTCAGTCGAGTCTGACTCTCAGTGACCCCATGGACTGTAGCTCACCAGGCTCCTCCGTCCATGGGACTCTCCAGGCAAGAATACCATTTCCTTCTCCAAGATATGCAGTAGGCCCTAACAAAGTCAGCTATTATCACGATGATTATAAACTGAATTCAGACCTCGTGACACTTCTCAATTAGTTCATTGTCAAGCAGGAAGTTAAGCTTTCTCCAGTATCATAAACATGGAGTTGAATTGTCCCAGCCCATTTCAAGGAAGGACTTGTTGTTGGCTCTACCCAAGGTGAGCAGCATGCAGTGCCTAGATTGTACCTCTCAGCATCTGCTCTAGCTGCAGAGAGCTGCCTTAGTCAAAAGCACTTGCTTCCCAGGGCAGCAAGCATCTAGTGACTGATCAAGCCAGGACATCAAAGCTCTGTGGTTGCATGTCCTGGCTAAAGTAAATAGTGCTGCATTAAACATTGGGGTGTGTGTATCTTTTGCAATTACGGTTTTCTCAGGGTATATGCCCAGGAGTGGAATTGCTGCATCATTTGGTAGTTCTACTTTTAGTTTTTTAAGGCACCTAAGCACTGTATTACAAGGTGGCTGCACCAAACCACATTCCCACCAACAGTGTAGGAGGCTCCCTTTTCCCACACCCTCTCCAGCATTTATCATCTGTAGATTTTTTTTTTTTAAATAATGGCCATCCAGACTGATATGAGGTGATATTTCATTGTATTTTTGATTTGCATTTCTTTAGTAATCAGTGGTGTTGAGCATCTTTTTATGGGGCATTTGGTCCATTGACAGAAGATGGATAAAGAAGGTATGGCATATAAATATATATGCAGTGGAATATTACACAGCTATAAAAAGGAACATAATTGTGCTATTTGCAAAGACATGGGTGGACCTAGAGACTGCCGTACAGAGTGAAGTAAGTCAGAAAAAGATAAACAAATATCGCATATTAGCACATATATGTGGAATCTAAAAAAATGGAGCAGAGGAACCTATTTTAAAAGCAGAAATGGAGACATACATAGAGAACCAATTGGGAAATGGGGGTGGGATAAACTGGGAGGTTGCGATTCACATATATACACTACTATGTACAAAACAGATAACTAATGAGATCCTTCTGTATAACACAGGAAACTCTACTTATAATGTTCTCTGCTGACCTAAATGGTATGGGAATCCAAAGAACAGGGAATACATGTACATGTGTGGCAGATTCACTTCACTGTATGGCAGGAAAAAAAAATTTAAAAAAGCACAATTCTGTAAAACAACTACCCTAATAAAGATTTTTTTCAAAGCCCTGTGGTTTAGGACCAATGCAGGATAACTCTGAATAAGCAATGACTGTTCCTGAGTGCCCCACCTTCTGCTGAGTTGACATTGTACTTTGACTTCTGCTGCTTAGCTCTTCTTCCATCCCATGCCTTCTACAGGGGTTGGTTCCTGGTAAGCATCTTGCACTCTGACTTCTTTTCAATATATGTTTCTAGAAAGCCCATCCTGCAACAGCCAGCCTAAAATCTATTGAGAAGATGCGATTCAATGAAAAGTGGAGGGAAATTGACATCGGTCGAGTGTGCACAATGTCACTAATCTAGTATTTTATAAAACGACTCTTCTGTGTCTCCTTCATGAGACCGCATTCTTTTTACTCCCAATTTATGTGAAGCTTTTAGAATTTACAGAATTTTTATAGCCTGGCTAAGTTAAAAGGATGGTTCTTGTGGGGCCAGATGCAAATTCAAAGCAGCCACCTACACAGCCTGTGTTCATCCTGGTGTGTGCAACTGCTTTGCGGATTTAAGTCTTTATTTTAAACCTACAACATATACTTTCATTTGGACTTTGCTTGCTCACAGTTTACACACTATGGTGGGTGCACAGGCTGGGTCTCATCTCGCCGAATCTCATCTCTAATTTCAACTCTCACTGTCAGTCTTAGAGCTTTCCCTCGCTGATATTCTTTGATTTAATATTTCCAAACTTCTGCAGCAAATCTGCATGTAGATTTCTGCTTGATGGACAAGCCCCAATTATAACTTTGAACATGAACTTCATTGCCTTTCTCTACATCTTGTTAAGTCCTTTCTTATTTCCAGAATCCATTCTTCACATCACCAGTCATGAGGTTTCCAAGGCCATCCTCTTGGGAACACAATGTATCTGTGCTGCTAAATTCCAGGCCTGCACGTTCCCTACCACCTGTCTCCTTCACTGTATTCCCATGAGCCCTGGCCCACTCGGTTCCTCAGTGTGGTACCTAAGCTCCTGCCATCACCTTCCGTTCACCTACTTCCTGATGCCTTCCCTTGTGGCTCAGCTGGTAAAGAATCTGCCTGCAATGCAGGAGACCTGGGTTCGATCCCTGGTTGGAAAGATCCTCTGGAGAAGGGAAAGGCTACCCACTCCAGTATTCTGGCCTGCAGAATTCCATGGAATATATAGCTCATGGGGTCGTAAAAAGTTGGACATGACTAAGTGACTTTCACTTTTATCAGATGATGTGTTTTGAAGCCCAGCTTCTGTCTCAAGTTTTCTCATGATCTCAGTATTTAATCCCAGTCATAGTTTAGATTCCTAGGATTCCCCCAGGACTTACTCCTTGCAGGGTAAAAATCAAATAGCAGGGAACAACTTTGCAACCTGTAGGTCAGATCTGGTCAAAGGTTATCTCAAATATGCTTTATAAAACTGAAAACCTTTAACAGTCAAAGATTTCAAATAAAAAAATTCATATTTCTGGTTTCTCTTTTAAAATACCAGAAAAAAAAAATGTAGTGATACCTGGCCCATATTGCTCATGTCCTGATGTAATTGGAGCTGAGAAATGTCTCCTCTGATTATAGGGTCTGTCACTCAGGTTCACATGTCTCTGGTCAGCCTTGGAGGACACGCATATACATGTGAGCACAGCCAGCTTCATTCCTCGCTTGCTTCTCTTACACCAGACCAGGCACTACGGCCACTTGTTCAAACATGTTCTCTGATATTCAAATGGTTTCCTTGTCTGGCTAAAACTACTCTTTATTAAAATATTTTAAGTGATAAGCTATAGCATACAGAAATGCTAAAGAACACACACACACACAACATTCAATTCAGGTTGTAAAGAATACAACAAGTCAACACTTCTGTG
Source organism: Hydropotes inermis (assembly GCA_020226075.1). NCBI lineage: Eukaryota > Metazoa > Chordata > Mammalia > Artiodactyla > Cervidae > Hydropotes > Hydropotes inermis. The sequence goes on along the minus strand of CM035281.1, from coordinate 3,677,435 downwards.
CTTAGCACCTTCAAGAATTGGAATTTTAACCCAGTTTCTGAGGTCTCTCATTCACCTCTAACTTTCAAATCTCCGTGCTTTCTCTGTAACACCATCTTAGATTCTGTGTTTATCATGCTCCGTGACACAATTGAGATTTTCTCGTTTGGAATGGAATCACGTTGTCTATGTTATTCTATTACTTGTTTGTTTTCTTCTACTCAACTTTCTGTTCAATGCAGTTCAGTTGCTCAGTCATGTCCCACTCTTTGTGACCCCATGAATCGCAGCACGCCAGGCCTCCCTGTCCATCAACACCCGGAGTTTACTCAAACACATGCACATCGAGTCGGTGATGCCATCCAGCCATCTCATCCTCTGTCGTCCCCTTCTCCTCCTGCCCCAAATCCCTCCCAGCATCAGGGTCTTTTCCAATGAATCAACTCTTCACATCAGGTGGCCAAAGTACTGGAGTTTCAGCTTCAGCATCAGTCCTTCCAATGAACACCCAGGACTGATCTCCTTTAGGATGGACAGCTACTCAACTTTATGCTCCTATAATTCATTTTTATTGCTGTGTAGTTTACAAACCATGAATTATTTATTGCCATGTTGATTTATTACACTTTGGATCACCTCTAACTTTTATGCACTTAGGTACAATGTTGCTATGAATGTGTCTAAACATGTCTCCCTACATAGGGATGCTAAGGATACAATGTTATGAATACTAGTCATAGAGTATGTGCATATTCATTCAACAATGTATGACCAAACTATTTGTAAGATAAAGTTTGACCATAATCTAGGGAGGTTCTTTGTGCCTGGATTTGTGGAAATTTTGCCAAAAAAAGGCTAAATTCTGTAGGTTGCTAGATGCATTCTCTGCCCATTTTAGCCTGTCACACCTAAATTTGGGAGTCTCAGAGTTTTCTTTTACTAATTATTGTTTGAAGAATAAATATCTCAGCGATAGTGTGTCTCAATAATCTAGCTCCAGGGTGAAAAAAAAAGCCTGCTTCTTTCTTAGGTCAGCCCCTTACAACACACTCCCAGCTTCTGACACTTGTCCTCTGCCATGCCCATCTGATCCTGGGTGTCCCTGCCGGCTTTCAGACACCTAAGATCCAGTACCAGCTACCACCATAAGCCCCAGCTGTTAAGTGTCTGCAGGATCAGGTTTCACGTGTTTGTTCATTTGTTTGGGGCGGTTATGCGAGTCCAATTTATGTGAGTCCAACTTTGATCTTGACAATGTGTTGCAAAGTTTCGGTTGATGTGAAGCAAGAAATTTTTCTCAAGAGTCTCTGATCACTCATAATTGGATGTGTGCTGTTTAGAACGCCCATACTTCCATACATGAGTAAGCATATATTACAACTGTTTTTTTTTTTCCCCCTCACACTGTCCTTTTCTGGCTTGAATATCAAGTATATAGCAGTTTATAAAATGAGTATTTTTAAATTTTTTAACTTATTAATTTAATTTTTATTTTACATTGGAGTATAGTTGAGTTACCACGTTGTGTTCATTTCAGGTGTATAGCAAAGTGATTCAGTTATGCATATACATATATGTGTTATTTTTCGGATTCTTTTCCATAAAGGCTTCTGCAGATTACTGAGCAGAGCCCCTGTGCGATACAGTAGGACCCTGTCAGTTATCTATTTTATATGGTAGTTTGTAGATGTTAATTCCCAGCTCCTAATTTATCCCTTCCCAACAGTTTTCCTCTGTTGTAACCATAAATTTGTTTTCCAAAGCTTTAAGTCAGCTTCTGTTTTGTAAATAATTTTACTTGTATCATCTTTTAGATTCTACTTGTAAGTGATATCCAAGGGTGTTTTCTTTTTTTAAGGAATGTGCAAGATTTGAATTACCTCTTCCTTGAATGTTTATATTTTTGACTATACACTAGTTATTACTTAGCTTTCATGGTCATATCATATGGTCTTTTAGGTTTTCTATTTCTTTTAAAACTACACTAAGGGTTGTTTTCTTAGTTATTTTTTTTTTTTTTCTCTTAAGTTCTCTAATCAGTTCAGTTCAGTCACTCAGTCATGTCCAACTCTTTGTGACCCCATAGACTGTAGCATGCCTGTCCAACACCAACTCCCAGAGCCTGCTCAAACTCATGCCCGTTGAGTCAGTGATGCCATCTCATCCTCTGTCGTCCCCTTCTCCTCCTGCCTTCAGTCTTTCCCAGCATCAGGGTCTTTTCTGATGAATCAGTTCTTCGCATCAGGTGGCCAAAATATTGGCCAAAGTATCCAGTTTCGGCATCAGTCCTTCCAATGAGTATTCAGGACTGATTTATTTTAGGATTGATTGGTTGGATTTCCTTGCAGTCCAAGGGACTCTCAAGAGTCTTCTCCAACATCACAGTCCAAAAGCATAAATTCTTTGGTGACAAGCTTTCTTTATGGTCCAACTCTCACATCCATACATAACTGCAGGAGAAACCATGGCTTTGGCTAGACGGCATTTGTAGGCAAAGTAATGTTTCTGCTTTTTAATATGCTGTCTAGGTTGGTCATCGCTTTTCTTTCAAGAAAAAAGCATCTCTTCCTTTCATGGCTGCAATAACCATCTGCAGTGATTTTGGAGCCCAAGAAAACAATCTGTCACTGTTTGCATTGTTTTCCATCTATTTTCCATAAAGTGATTGGATCAGATGCCATGAGCTTCATTTTCTGAATGTTGAGTTTTAAGTCAGCTTTTTCACTCTCCTCTTTTACTTTCATCAAGAGGCTCTTCAGTTCCTCTTCACTTTCTGCTGTAACGGCGGCATCATTTGCATATGTGAGGTTATTGATATTTGTCCCAGCAATCTTGATTCCAGTTTATGCTTCTTCCAGCCAGCATTTTGCATGATGTATTCTGCATGTAAGTTAAATAATCAGGGTGACAATACACAGCCTTAATGTATTCCTTTTCTGATTTGGAACCAGCCTGTTGTCCCATGTCCAGTTCTAAGTGTTGCTTCTTGACCTGCATACAGATTTCTCTGGAGACAGATAAGGTGGTCTGGTATTCCCATCTCTTTCAGAATTTTCCAGTTTGTTGTGGTCTACACAGTCAAAGGCTTTGGAGTAATCAATAAAGCAAAAGTAGATGTTTATCTAAAATTTTCCTGTTTTTTCACTGATCCAATGGTGTTGGCAATTTGATCTCTGGTTCCTCTGCTTTTTCTAAATCCAGCTTGGACATCTGGAAGTTCATGGTTTATGTAATGTTGAAGCCTGGCTTGGAGAATTTTGAGCATTACCCTACTAGCATGTGAGATGAGCACAATTGTGCAGTAGTTTGAACATTTTTTGGTGTTGTCTTTCTTCGGGACTGAAATGAAAACTGACCTTTTCTAGCGCTGTGGCCACTGCTGAGTTCTCCATATTTGCTGGCATATTGAGTGCAGCACTTCCACAGCATCATCTTTTAGGATTTGAAATAGCTCAACTGGAATTCCATCACCTCCACCAGCTTTGTTCATAGTGATGCTTCCTAAGGCCCACTTGACTTCACATTCTAGGATGTCTGGCTCTAGGTGAGTGATCACACCATCGTGATTATGTGGGTCATGAAGATCTTTTTTGTACAGTTCTTCTGTGTATTCTTGCCACTTCTGTTTAGTATCTTCTGCTTTTGTTAGGTTCATACCATTTCTGTCATTTATTGTGCCCATCTTTGCATGAAATGTTCCCTTGGTCTCTCTAATTTTCTTGAAGATTTCTAATATACTACTCTAACCATCCATACGTTGAAGAGCTCGTGAGCATCCTTTATTTGTCACACATTTGTAAATTCTTGGTCTGAATCAGTGAACACAGCCTCACTAGATCCCTCCCTTCATGGCTCATACAGGTCAATCCTCAGTAGCGCATGAATCAGTTCCTCAGTTTTCTCCAGTAAACTGGAAGGCACACACCAGTATGCAATTTCTGGTCCAAATGTTGTCTTTGGTTGTATAATCTGCAGTCCTTTCGTTAGTGACAAAGTACTGCAACCGTTTTGGTCCTTGTGGATATTATGATCACTACAGTTTTGCCAAAACACTTGGAAGTAATTTATCTTTCTTATTCAGACATTGTACATATACTGAGTATTGATGCTTCATGGAGTTTCTGTCTCATGGAACATCCTCTGACCACAAGTGTTATTATTTTTACTCTTTTGTTACTCACTTTGATAATAACTGTCCGAATACCAGTATTTTGCAGAATATCAGTTACTTCAATTAATTTACATCATAACTATTGATATAAATAATTGTGAATTTCTTACAGTGTGAGCTTAATCACTGTGAAGATTCTTTTTATAGTTACTTATCATTTGCAGTTCATCAAATATTTTAAGCTGCATTCTTTTAGGAAAAAATGTATTTAGACATTATACAGAACTATGTTTAAATCTCATTCTCTTTTAACTATAAATTATAGAACACATTTATTCCATGAGATTGCTGTCAACACATTTCATGAGGGCTTCCATATATAGTTGCTATTTTCAATCAATTCTCAGGCTTTGAGATACTGGCATCCTACAATGACCACCTGGAAAAAGGAAAGTCAGTCAGTGACATATCAAAAGAAGAGTTTCAAAGGTCAGCAGAAAAGAAAGAAGAGGTCAGAGACTGAGTAAATTTGTTCTGTTTGGAAGAAACAATTATAATCTGTGCTTCAATTATATTCAAATGCTGTGTTCTTGATTTTTAAGGCAAATTTACAATCAAATTTGGTTATCCAACAACTCCTAAAGTGTTTATGAAAAAGGAAAATAAATTATTGAGATTTAATATCTCAGCACCTGAAGAAATGCACCTGAAAAAAATTTTTTTTCAACACCAGGGGCTTAAGAGTAAAACAAATCTATTTGTTTCTACCAAAATGAAATAACCTTGAACTTATGTGAATCCAGACTCTTCAGAGTGTTTCTAAATTAGTGACAAATGAGCAAAGGCAGATGACCCAGGAAATGTTTTGATATTATCTCCAGTAAACCTTGTTTTATAAGCACATTATGTACATATTGATAAATAACAGAACATATCCTTCCTATAATAGTTGCCCCCACTTCCTCCATATGTCTTCAAAAGTATTTAGTCCAACAAGTGCAAATTCCTTTCAGCTGTGGCTTACTGGAGACGTTTCTGTTCCTGCTCTAAGTACTTAAAGAAGTGAATTAACCCAGAAACCTAATTCATGATTGTCCTAATACCTTAAAAAATTAGATCAGAAAAATTCTTACTCAAAAGTCAATACAAATTATTCAATACTGGACTGATTCTTCTGCTTACAAATAAGAGCCTGTTAACTCAATGTTGTTTGAGGAAGCACATGAAGTTCATCCTTCTGTGGATGCAAGTGTAGATCCCAGGGTGCAGCTCCTCCTTCTGACCTGCTTGTCTCATTTTAGCATGAGTCTATGACCATTGGTCCAGGAAAGATAACTGGTGGTTATAGCATTAAACTGCAATGGTAGAATGCTAACATATACTGATATTAAGAACTGATTATGCATCTACAGTAGTAATTGGCATTTATTTCATTTTCTTCCCAATCCATTTAAGGTATTTTAAATTGAAGAAAACTCGAGTTTATGAAACTGAATTAATTTATATAACATCAAACAGTCAGTAAAGGGTAATGCTAAGAGTGACCTTCAACCTCACATGATCTCAAAGTCCATATTGTTTGCCTCTGCATTAGATCCTCACTTTGGTTTCCCTATCTTTTTTTTTTTTTTTCTTGATGCCTAATGGATATAGTTTAGGAGATCTAAGAGAAACATTTTATGGGTTGTTTTCGGTTTTGTTTTGCTGTTTGGTTGGTTGCTTTGTATATTGGAGACAATGAAGAAAATGTAAGAACATGGTAGCTAAGCTCCAAACTTAGGCCCTGAAGAAGGGGACTTGGGTCGCATTCACAGGTGAGGAGCTCTCTCTCCACGCTACCTGACTTGCTTTCTGAAGGATGTTGCAAAAACAGCTTTCATCTGCCCTGACTCAGCTTCCTTTACCACAGGAAAAAGGATCTAATAATCTCTGCTCAACATTGTCCTTGGGTTTCCGATCACATAAACAATACGAGAGTTCACTACTGAGACTCAGCACGTGCATAGTCACCAGCAAGGTTAAGTAACTCACCGAGTCATTGACTCCCTGGTTGGCCTTTGTTCCGGGGCGATTGATATTGAGGCAAACATTCAGTTTTTCAATCAATGATTTTGTTCTGAGTGCCAGACAGAACACAAAGATCCTGCCCTCATACAGCTTACAATTTAGCCATTTCTAAGACATTTAAATAATCATGTTTAGGTGTAAAAATAGCCACAGAAATATGTTCTATAAAGAAGAAAATGTGAGTACTGTTGAGAAGGTAAATTGGTGCGGCCACGATGGAGAATGACGTAGGGGGGGTCCTTGAGAAGCTAAATCTAGGGTTGCCATATGATCCAGAAATCCTACTCCTGGGTACGTGTCTGGAAAGAACTATAATTCAAAAAGATGTATGCACCCCAATGTTCATAGTCAAGCCATGGAAGCAAACGATATATCCATCAACAGATGAATGGATGAAGATGTAGTATATATATACACAGGAATAATACTCAGCCCGGAAGAGAGATGAAATAATGCTGTTTGCAGGAATATAGACGGACCTAGAAATTATCATACTAAGTGAAGCAAACCATGCAGAGAAAGACAAGCATAATATGATATTGCTTAAATATGAAATCTAAAATATGATGCAAATGAACTTATCTAGGAAATAGTAACCGACTCACAGAAGCAGAGAACAGATTTAGGGTGTGAGGGGTGGGGGAGGGAAGCATTGGGAGTTTGGGATTAGCATGTGCAAACTATTATACAGATATGGATAAATGACAAAGTCCTACTACTCAGCACAGGGAACTATATTCAATATCTTCAGATAAACCACAGGGGAAAAGAATATATATCACAGGATACTGAATAAAATTTTCTGTGCTACATAGTAGGACTTTGTTGTTTATCCATTGTATATTTGAGTCACTTCACTGTACAGCAGAAATTAATACAGCCTTGTAAATCAGCTATACTTCCGTTTAAAAAAAGAAAAACGTTTGATACCATGAGACCATATAATAGAGGAATCTGTTCTAGTCTGGAGACAAGAGTAAAGTCTTTTACAGGAGGTGAAGATTGAGCCAGCATGTTAAGAGCTAGTTTAGTACATGAAGGGAAGTGAGAGGAGTTCTCTGTGGAAAAAGTCATCTTACACAGTTGCATCCAGTCAGAGAGAGGCAGGGAAAATCTGAGAAAAATTTTGCAAAGGGCAGTAGAGCTCAAGCATGTATGAATGTATTGTGTGTTTGTGTGTGTGAGTGAGAGAGAGTGGTGTCAGCACAAAAGTCACGTGGGAAACACGTCAGCAGGGCCTTGTCTGCCTTGGGAATATTTGGCAGCTTTCATGCACGTGTTTTATGAGTGCTGAGGCCATAAACCTTCCATTCCCAAACATCCTTCTGGCTTTGTGTGGAGACTAAATTGAAGTCGAAGGAGAACAAAATTGGATGGGGACTGACCATCAGGTATGTTGATCATCTTTCTAACCAGAAGCTCTAGTTCATACAAAATATGCTGTTATTACAGGAGTGCTGTGGTTATAATAGGAAGATTTTCTGTATCTGGAGTTTTTTTGGTTTTTTTGATTTGATATCTGAAGAATAAACTTGTTTAGCTTCACTTTGTTCATTTTTAAAAGTCTCTTCAGAAAAACAGAGTAAGTGTTTTCCATCATTATTTTGATCTGAAATAGCCCTGAAAGGATTGCAGGGTTTCCATTTAAGACAATTTATCTGTAGTAGTTTTCACTTCCTCTCTTTCGCACAAAGGAAGAAGTTACAAAGTTTAGTTGTCCCCACATGTTTAATCCTGAGCTTCTTAGGAAAGACACAGGCTTAGACAATGAGATTCACTCAGATTCACAGTTCTGTCTTCTATCCGTTCTTCTACATTAATAAATCTTGTTACCTAATAAAAATAGCTTGAAACATTTCCTTGTTATTATAAACATTTTGGTACTTCGAGTAAATTTCAGAGAAAATGCTCATTTTAAATGTCATGCATGTTTATAACGTTTCAGGTGTTTCCCACAGTGATCAGACAGCAGAACACAATGTGGTCTGAAAAGGCCCAGAGGGACAAGGACACCCATTGCATTCCTAGCCTGGCCTCAGGGGGGGTTTCTTTTTATTTTGCATATCTGTATGCATTTGGCTGTGCCAGGTCCTTACTTGCAGCATTCGAGACCTTTGATCTTCCTTGCAGCATGTGGGGTCTCTATTTGCAGCATGTGGGATCTAGTTCCCCCACCAGGAAGCAAAGTCGGGCCCCCATTGGGAGTGTGGTGTGCCAGCCACAGGACCACCAGGGAGATTTTCTTTATGTCTGACTCTCCTAGGATTCTGACTCTGATTGTTTTCTGTATTCCTCCCAGCAGTGATAAACTCTCCCTCCCAAGCTGATCTCTCATTTTTCTTTTTTTTTTCCTAATGAGCTTTGATCTTTCATGCACACCACTGAAGTTTTATTCCATCTAGTTTACCTCAAATGGCATCCACTTTTGAAAACTCTCTCATGCCCCCCCACCCACCCTCAATATAATATTTCTGTTTTGGATTTCACTCTATTTTGGCCAAACTGTCAACGATATGCCAGTAACACTTACTTATATCAGTTTATCTATGTCCATCTAAACGATTTAAGCCCTGTGGAGCCAGGATCTCCCGCCTATGTGGTTTTTCTCTATTTCCTATTAATTTGCTTTTGGACACCGTGTCATCATTTAATATCAATTGCCTCTTCCTCTCCACTGTTCTTGACATCATTAATGGTCCACCTCATCATCTACCTCCCAGTTCCTACTTTCCTGACCACAGTGGATGTTCATCCACCAATTCTGATTTATATGGGTGTGTCACTACCTGCCTCATAACTTACTGGTTTAAAATTGCCATTTTATTTTTGCTCAAAATGTCAGGTGGCCTGTGATTAGTCTGGTAAGCAGCTGGCATAGCCAAGTCAGAAGGATTCAATTCCTGAGAGGCTCTTTCTATTGAATGGTCAGTGTTCCTTGTTATTTTCCCTCTCCTCGTGAGGGGTCTCATCCCTCTGTGCCTCTCCCTCACGTGGAAACAGCCTCACAGAGTAGGATTTTGTATGTGGAATCAGTTTCCTCTAGAGCGCGTTCTCTGATGACCTGGAAGAAAACCACGAAGCACCTTCCGACCTAACTCAGAATTATGAATTGCGTGGGTTAAAACATGGGTCACAGGCTGCTGCTTGCCTCTTAGTCACTCTGGTCATATCAAGAGGAGGAGAACCAAATAAAAGCATAAACTGGCGGTCATGTTTGCTGAGGGTGGGGAGGCATCTTGGGAGAAGAGAGATGACATTTCCATTCTTTATTTGACAGGAAACATGCATTTTTATAGCCTCTCATTTCTGTCTCGTCATTGGTGTATGTACTGTGCTGTTCCATGGAGACCATGTCCAGATGCTATTAGTCGAGTTAAACTACTTGTATATGACTGACTGAAGCCTAAACAATCTGGAATCACAGTTTTCTACCAGTCTGATAACCTGTAATTGAATAAGTACACAGAAAATCGACATGTATCAACCAGGTTAGTTTAATTAAGTCTGGTGATCAATGAAGATGGATATTTTGCAGCCCAGTTGCTCACCAAATCCGATAGGGATGGTAAAGATTTTTAAGACCGAGATCTCACGTTTGTAACTTTGATTTTGACAGAACCTGGCATAGCACGATGGGCATATCAGAGTCATGGCACATCCTAGTTGAATAAACTGGTGAATAAATAAATGAAAAAAAAAAAGATTCTACAACTTTTATGAAGATATGCATGGACTAATACCTAAAAAAAAATTTGTTTGCAATGCGGGAAATAATTGAGAACTCAGAGCTCAAAACACATTCGGAAGTCATGGGAATGATCGGCTGTCTATCATGGATAAAGAAACAGGAGGTCACCTTTTTGCTTCCTTTGAAATGCCAGTTTCTATATTTCCCTTTCTTTCAGTGTCATTGATTCTAAGTACACAGGGCATGCTAAAAAATGAAAATAAAATAAATCAAGCAGTCATTTTTCTGCTTGTTGCCAAAAATACTGTTTGGTTGTTGACTGTTTTTTACAAACTGACTAATTCAAGAGATGGTGACATTTTCTTAAAGGGCCAAATTGATGGTAATATTTTAGGCTTTGAGGGCCACATTTGTCTCTGTCCCAACTAGTCAATTCTCTCTTGATAGTGCCAAAGCCATAGATAATAGACATGTAAATGAATAACTGTGGCCTATTCCAAATAGAAGTTTACTTATAAAAACAGAATACTGTCTTAGAGGCCATAGTTTGCTAACCTCTGGACTAGTTCAGTTGTAAAAACAAAACATACATAATGTTTGATTTGGTCTCATTTTGTTATTTGGAAAATATAAGACATACTTTTTAGGATTAAGAACAGATTTTAAAAATACTGAATTGCCAGCCCAAGAGAGCCCATATTAGGGTATAAATCCTAATGAAAGAATAGTAAGAGATCCTACGATAGACAGACAGGAGTTGGGGAGGTCAGAAACTTTACAAGTGCTTTGGGCCAAAATAAGAAAAAATGTGTTTAAAACATCAAGTCCAATAGTTAAAGACAGAATCACAGGATAGGCTTATGGCTAAATACAAACCAAAAGGGAGCAGGTCAGCGTGAATGAGATAAAGTTGGGGCTCTTGCTGTCAATTGTCTACCTTGTATCTTTATGTGTGGTACAGGTTCTAGGAAGGCAGATGCCAAGTGATGAGCAAATTTTCTTTGGATGAAGGATTTGTATTTAATCCTTAGGTTGCTAGTTCAACTCCAGCTCAAAGGCAAGCAGCTTGCTTTGGGGGCTTCCTTAGTGACTCAGATGGTAAAGAATCTGCCTGTGATGCAGGAGACCCAGATTTTATCTGGGTTGGGAAGATTCCCTGGAGAAGGGAATGGCTACCCACTTCAGTAAGCTTGCCTGAAGAATTCTACGGCCAGAGGAGCCTATTGATAGTCAATAGAGCTGCAAAGAGCTGGACGTGACTGAGCAACTAACACACTTTTATGCTTAATGTCTATGTCCATCAGCTTTTTACTAGTTCATCTAGCAAAATACACCAAATAAATATCCCAGAACACAATCTCTACTATTGAGATGCTTGAAGTCTAGTTCATAAGATATCCTATATGGATACAAAATAGTTAAGCACATACAATGCTAATTCATATGATGCAGAATGATGTTCTGAGCCACAGGTTTTAAGATTTTCATGCATATACAAACTACTGGGGATCCTGTACAATTCAGACTGCAATTTGATAAATCTGAAGTGAGGCTTGTATTACCACATGTGTTTCAAGATTCCATGTGATGACACCCTCTTTGTTCATGGACATATTAATTAAACAATACTCTATGCAATTTTAGAAGAGCTCATCAGGCTATGTGGTCAAGGATTCTTGGTTGAAATGGGAATGAGGCTATGCCTGGAAGGAGGAATTCAAATAACTTACAACAGGCATGTGGTGTTAATGGGCGATTAGCTGCAAAATAAGACTGCCCAGACCTGGTATCTGTTGTTGCTCCATCAGGTGTAGGTGTAGTTAGAACAAAGAACCAAACTAAAAGCAATGCATGCTTGCATGCTAGGTCGCTTCAGTCATGTCTGACTCTATGCCACCCTATGGATAGCAGCCCACCAGGCTCCTCTGTCCACAGGATTCTCTAGGCAAGAACACTGGAGTGGGTTGCCACTCTTACTCATTCCACAGTGCGAGCTGGGCTCCTGGTGGTGCAGTGGGTAAGACTTCCCCTTGCAAGGCAGCAGGTGCATGTTTGACCCCTGGTCAGGGAGTAAGAGCCCACAGGCCTCATGGCCAAAAATACAGAACACAAACAACAGAAGTAATACTGTAACAAATTCAATGGAGGCTTTAAAAATGGTCCACATTTTCTAAAAAAGAAAAGAAACAGTGGAAGTAATGTCGCAATGAGAAATGCTGACTTCTCCATTCCCTTGTGCAAATTAGCACTGGCCAAGGCCTCATTTCAAGGGATGCTAAGCAAGAAGCTCATAGGCTTTTTGGACCCATGATTGAAGGATAAGAAGGAGAAAGGCTTTAAGAATAGCACCACAAGTTTTTAAAAGTAGAGAGAGTTGCTTCAGCTGAGACTCCAGAGGAGAGTTCTACGTGGAGGTGCCTGGACTGGAGATACTGATATGCATACTAGGGTGACCAGCAGGGAAGGCGGGGAACCTGAGTCCTTGGCCGTGACTTCCTCCAGGAAACTGCAGTGCTGTTTAGGTACCGAGTCTCTCACGAGGCTCACCTGGTAAGGACTTGCAATCGCCCTGGTCAGGTTTGAACAATCACAGACAGCGTTCAAGCCTGGGACTGGACTCCTCACTTAGGCTGTCTCCAAATGGTGGTCACTATTCACTGTCAGATATTGTTTTCAGGAAGGAACTCAAAAATGTTGCCAGATTTTCAATTTTTTTCCAATATAAATTTCTATTCACACAGGAAGCTATCAGATTTTCACATGCTGGTGACTTTTTGCTAAAATTATGATTATTTTTAACACTTTAAACTCACAACAGTATGCACTTTATTATCCTGATCCAAGCTAAGCACCATCAGTTATAACTTACACTTGAAAGGATGATTGAATTCTACCGAAAGCTTGCGGCATAAAGGAAACTTGGAGCGAGAAAAACAACAATAAAAAAAAGAAGTCCATCCTTTGAGCCACCGATGTAGCATGAGATAAAGCCAATTTTAAATTTATTTCAGCTCTTGATAGACATTTCGGCTGTTTCCACATCTTGGCTATTGTGAATAGTGCTGAATGGATGTAGGAGTGCAATTATCTCGTCAAGATCTTAATTTCAAAGCTCTTTCTGTCTCAGAAAGGGGACTGCTGGATCATATGATCATTCTAGTTTTAATTTTTTGAGGAACTGCCATACTGTTTTCCATAACTGCTACACTGTTTTTCATTCTCACTAACAGTGCGAAAGGTATTTGATTTCTCCACATTCTTATAAACGTGCAAAGCAAGAAGGAGCACACTTTGATCAGATCTTGGGTTTCTAGTTGTGCTGTTTGCAACCCCGTGGACTGCGGCCTGCTCGGCTCCTCTGTCCATGGGATTCTCCAGGCAAGAATACTGGAGTGGGCTGCATTTCCTTCTCCAGGGGGTCTTCCGGACCCAGGGATTGAACCCACATCTTTCCTGTATCTCCCGCATTGGCAGGTGGATTCTTTACCACTGACACACCTGGGAAGCCCATTTTTGTAAAAGCCTGTCTTCTTTTTCCTTTTTGATAATAGCCTTCTTGACAAGTGTAAGGTAAATCATTATGGTTTTGGTTTGTTGTATATACATATAATTAAATACTCTTCGTCTTATACAAAAAGGAGGGAAGTGTGAAGTGTTTAATAACATGAATGTACCTTGATGTTGTGCTAAGTGAAATAAGCCAGTACCAGTAAGAAAAATATTGCATGATTCCACTCATGTGAGATATCTAAAAGAGTCAAATCCATAGACTCACAGAACGTGGCAGTGGTTTCCAGGGGCTTGGATATTAGGCTCTCAGTCATGTCCAACTCTTTTCTCACCCCGTGAATTGTAGCCCACCAGGCTCCTCTGTCCATGGAATTCTCCAGGCGAGAATACAGGAGTGAGTTGCCATTCTCTTCTGAGGGGAATTTTCTGATCCAGGGATCAAACCCGAGTCTCCTGCTTTTCAGGCGAACTTTTTACCATCTAAGCCACCTTGGTGGAGGGAGAAATTGGGAATTATTAATCATTAGGCATAAGACTTTAGTTAAGCAAGGTGAATAAGTTCTAGACATCTGCTGTGTATTGTACCATCAGCCGATAATAATGCATTGTATACTTAAAACTACAAGAGGGTAGATACAGTAACTATGGAAAGTTGTACAGAAGTTCCTTAAAAAACTGAAAATAGAACTACCACATGATCCTGCAATCCCACTACTGCACAGGTACCCAGAGAACACCACAATTCAGAAAGATACACGGGCCCCAGTGATCACTGCAGCAGTCTTATTAACAGCCAGGGCACAGAAGCAACCTAAATGTCCATCAGCAGAGGAACGGATAGACAAGATGTGGTGCATGTACACAATGGAATACTACTCAGCTATAAAAATGAACAGAATGGGGTCATTTGTTGGGAGGTGGATGGACCTAGAGAGTGCCATACAGAGTGAAGTAAGTCAGAAAGAGAAAAGCAAATGTCATTTATTGATGTAGATATGTAGCATCTAGAAAAATGATATAGATCACTTTATTTGCAAAGCAGAAATAGAAGCATGAACAAAGGGAACAAATATAAGGCTGCCAAGGGGGAAAGGGAGAATGGAATAAATGGGGAGGTTGCAATTGGCACATATATACTATTGATACTATGTATAAAATAGATAACTAATGAGAACCTATTGTATAGCACATGGAACTCTACTCATACTCTGCAACCTTAACAGAAAGGGGGTCCAAAAGAGAGGTGATGCATGTATATGTATGATTCATTTTGCTGTACAATAAAGCTAATGCGACATTGCAAGGCAAGTATACTCCAATAAAATTAGTTTTAAAATTATGAGGGTAGACCTTGTGTTAAGTGTTTTACAACAATAACATTTTTAAATGCTTTTAAAATTAATTTTGTCTCCTATTTGGCTCCATGTCATCAGGGCCCTGAACCTTCCTGAAACTGCCATGTTTTTAAGAACTGAGCTCCACATGCAGGAGATTTGTTCTAGGGCAAACAATTGCCAGGCTGTTTCTTGTTAAAATGTCACAGTTTTCAAAGTTATAGTTCATCACACTCAAGCACCCTGGGAAACCATCCTCCACAACATGAGCTCACAGACCCAAAGTAAAACTGTTTTTCTCTGACATAATAAACATCTCCTTGTGGAGAGGAAGATTAAAGGGAGACATTTATTTTACTGGGGTATCAACTTTATTACGGGGTACCTGAAATTCCCAGGGTGGTTCACAATGCAAGTGACAGGGACATGTTTGTGTGCCTTTAAATATGTACTATTGTGAGTGCCAAGCTGCAAAGATAAATCTTTCTGAGGAATAATAGGGTACTTTCTGCTTCGGAAATGAATGGACCTCTGGATGGCTATTTCCCAGGCTCCAAAGCTAAGGGCAGTTTTTGTCTGCCCATCCCCGCCCCCCCACACTCAGAGAGTCGCCAGGGCTTTTCTGGAATGGTGTAACAGTTTTCTGTCCCTGGGCTGGGGGGACGGAGGCAGGGGTCCCATTTCACCACCTAAGCTCTGTCATTCTGTTTTATATGGCAATCACTGCATCAGTTTCTAATGGGTCTCTCCCACTGTCTTCCGACTCAGATTATCTCTGCCTATTACCTAATATTACCTTTTCAAACATTCAACTCCGATTTCACATTCAATGTATTTAAAAGACTGAATTGACAAAAATAAAACCACAAAATTTAAAAAGGAAAAAAAGAAATAAATTGATCCTTAGAGCTGCCCTTCTGGACCACTTTGTCTACATTTGTTCCTCAGTTCTTTCCTCCCGGCATGTTTCAGGCTTATGCCCCCCTCGCCCCACCACCCCAAATAAACTTTTAACTTTATACCTCTAACCCCCTGGCCTTCTTCTTGTTGCTTCTCCTTTTGACACTGAGTCAACATATGCATCAAATCCGCAACTTAACCCCGTGGAAGCTTTTCCTTTTCTTCCATTGTCCAGATTCTTTACCTTCTGAGGGATTTTGTGTGTGAAGAAACAGTCACACTGTGTGCATTTGGCTTACTTCCCTCTTAATCTATTTTACGGCCAATATTCAAATACTAATAACATAACATGTATTCATTTATTAATATTTCCTGGTGGCTCGGAAGTAAAGAATCTGCCTGCAAGGTAGGGGACGTGGAAGGAACTGCTCATCCGATCCCTGGGGGGGGGGGGTAAGATCCTCTGGAGAAGGAAATGGTAACCCACTCTAATATTTTTTGCCTGAGAAATCCCATGGACAGAGGAGACAGGCAAGCTACAGTCCATACGGTCACAAAAGAGTCGGACACAACTTAGCAACTAAACAATAACAACAATAAAATCCATTTACTAAATACTCAGAATCCGAATATCTTTTATGGTACAATTTATCAATAAAAGTGAAATGTATTGAAAATAATGAAACTTATTCTTTGAATTTAAAAGGTTATTATAGACATATTTAACCAATTTTTCTAAGCAGAGTAACTAAATAAAATGTCTTATTACTTTTAAATAGACAAACAAAAATTGTAAGGTAATTAAAACTTTGCTAATGCACTTTCAGCTAAACTAATAAAATTTGCTAACTCCTGAGATTTAAAATGTTTCTTCATAATTTCTAACTTCAACACTATTCTTGCTCTTTTTATTTCCAAGGCTAGAGTAATCATAACAGGTAGTCATTTCTATATCATTTTAGAATTTCAGTAATCTTTCTATATGAAAAGAAAAAAAAGTGAATTATCAGGTTAGCACAGGTTCTGGATTGTGCTGTTGTTGTTCAACCACTAAATTCTATCCAACTCTTTGCAGCCCCATGGACAGCAGAACACCAGTCTTCTCTGTCTCTCACCATCTCCCAGAGTTTACTCAAATTTAAGTCCACTGAATCGGTGATGCCATCCAACCATCTCATCTTCTGTCACCCTCTTCTCCTTCTGCCTTCAATTTTCCCAGCATCAGGGTCTTTTCCAATGAGTCAGCTGTTTGCATCAGGTGGCCAAAGTATTGACGTTTCAGGTTCAGTACCAGTCCTTCCAAAGAGTATTCAGGGTTGATTTCCTTTAGGATTGACTGGTATGATCTCCTTGAAGTCCAAGGGACTCTTAAGAGTCTTCTCCAGCACCACAATTTGAAAGCATCAATTCTTAAAGTGTTCTCCCTTCCTTATTGTCCAGCTCTCACAGTACTACTGGAAAGACCATAACATTGACTGTACAGACCTTTGTCAGTGAGTGATATCTTTGCTTTTTAACACACTGTCTAGGTTTGTCATAACTTTCTTGCAAAGAAGTAATTGTCATCTAATTTCATGAGCAGAAAAGTGAAGAAGAACTAAAGAGCCTCTTGATGAAAGTGAAAAAGGAGAGTGGAAAAAGTTGGCTTAAAACTCAACATTCAGAAAACTAAGATCACAGAATCTGGTCCCATCACTTCATGGCAAATAGATGGGGAAACAGGGGAAACAGTGGCTGACTTTATTTTTCTAGGCTCCAAAATAACTGCAGGTGGTGACTGTAGCCATGAAATTAAAAGACACTTACTCCTTGGAAGGAAAGTTATGACCAACCTAGACAGCATATTAAAAAGCAGAGACATTACTTTGCCCTCAAAGGTCCATCTAGTCAAAGCTGTGGTTTTTCCAGTGGTCATGTATGGATGTGAGAGTTGGACTATAAAGAAAGCTGAGCACCGAAGAATTGATGCTTTTGAACTATGGTGTTGAAGACTCTTGAGAGTCACTTGGACTGCAAAGAGATCCAACCAGTCCTTCCTAAAGAAGATCAGTCATGGGCGTTCATTGGAAAGACTGATGTTGAAGCTGAAACTCCAGTACTTTGGCCACCTAATGTGAAGAGTTGACTCATTGGAAAAGACCCTGATGCTGGGAAGCATTTGGGGCAGGAGAAGGGGACGACAGAGAATGAGATGGTTGGATGGCATCACCGACTCAATGGACATGAGTTTGAGTAAACTCTTTGAGTTGGTGATGGACAGGGAGGCCAGGCATACTGCGATTCATGGGGTCGCAAAGAGTCAGACATGACTGAGAGACTGAACTGAACTGAACTGAATTTCATGACTGCAATCACCATTCCCAGTGATTTTGGAGCCCACAGTGGGTTTGGGAGTATGCAGTGAAACATGGTTCAGAGTCAAACCTTTGATCATTTATAATTAGGTCTTTGATATATAAAGTGAATTTTAGTCACACATTCCATATAGAATGTAGCTTTTGAAGCTTGGAATGTTTACCATAATTTAATTACTTGTTCATCATGGTGTTATCATAGCCTTCTGCTTGTAGATCCCAGTCTTTGAGATGAATTGGTTAATTTACAGCTTATCACGTGTGTTCCTCTCTAACTGAACATACATAGGTATACACAATCCTAAGAGGAAAAGAAAAATGATCACCAGTCTAGTATTCACTATTGTTAAGTATTTGTGTTTGTGTCTGTATAATATTCAACCACTTTTATATGGTAACTACTGTTATATAGTTCATATATTTGCATTCTGCATATTATTATTAACTCATGATATTTCATAACTACAATGACTGTCCCTTACAAGTATGAATGATGCACAGATTACCGCAGCCTGACCATCAGAACTTTCTTGGTCCTTTCAGTGTTTCCTGACACTCTTGACTTTGTCCTTGAATTCGGGGGATGATAGGATATCCCATGCCCATCCAAAGATTTCAAGCTACTCTCCATAGATCCCTGCTCCCTGGGACATTATAACCTAGAAAAGACCTTTGTGAATATTGAAAAAAAAAAGTGATGTTTCTTCCTGTAAACACAACTTCCTACCCGACCTTGAGGCCTGAAGCGGACGCAGCGGCCTGTGCAGAGCAGCCCGGCCTGCTCCCTTTGAGCGGCGGCCAGTCGCAGAGACTGAGCTCATCCTCGTTATGTGTGGAAGTTGGATGGTGGAGCTACCGCCACTTTTGCATAGTGGTTAAGAGCATGGATTTGTTGGAATCCTGGCATTGCCACCGCCTATGTGTCTTTGGGAAGCTCATAAACATGTCCACACTTTTGCTTTCTTAGCTATAAAATGGAGATGAAAATAGTAGTATCTACCTCAAAGATTCATGGTAAAAATTAGGTAAGTCAGCATATCTAAAGCTCTAAAAATAGTGCCTGGTACATGTATCTACATCACTTCAGTTGTGTCTAAGTCTTTGTGACCCAGTGGATTGTAGCCCACCAGGCACCTCTGTCCATGGGATTCTCCAGACAAGAATACTGGAGTGAGTTGCCATGTCCTGCTCCAGGGGATCTTCCCAACCCAGGAATAGAACCCGAATCTCTCAAGTCTCCTGCATTGGCAGGAGTGTTCTTGACCACCAGTGCCACCTGGGAATAAGTGCCATAAAAATGTTTTCTCCATCCACTGTTGTGTTTATAGTGACAGACTGGAAGGAGAGTGCTTTCATTCATACCTTAAATTTACAGCGCTATTCTCTCATGTCCTATCACTCAGCTGGTTCTATCCTTACAATACAGAAGGTGTCCTTACTGACACAACTGTCCTGTGGTGACCATAGGACATACTCCAATTAACAAAGGGGAGTTAAATTGCCTGCTGAGAATCAAACTGGGAAACTAACATTCCATGTATACAATCAGAAATGGGGAAGGTCATAGAAGCACACAAGAAGTCTAAAACATGTATCACTTTGCTTAAAACACTGTAATAAAAAAAAATGGTAGATATTAATGTTTTTGGTCCACATAGATATTTCATTATTTTTAACTGCCCAATAAAAGTGGGAGTACAGTTTTTGAAAGATATGAAAAATTTCAAACTTCTGTACATCTAGCATGATCTTTTTGGGAAAAATCTTCACAATCCTATACTTCTTATAATTGCTCCTAGCTTCTGTTTGCATTATTTATGAGGTGCCAGGATCTTTACTGAAAACATCACATTTAATTCAGTTAAGAAGCATATGAGCTCCATATTTGTTTTATTCTTCAAGATGAGGTAGCTGATGGTGACAGCAGTTCATCGCACTGAGTAAATTTAAACTTATGGTAAATGGGAAGGCTGGGGTTAGAACCTGGCTCTGTCTGATTAAATGACTAGCGTGCTGGTCTCTGAGTCAGCTCACAACTGACTGAATATTGCTGATGAATTAATGTTACAATGGCTTTGACTAAAACATTAAGAGAGGTTTAAATGAAAGTATTAGTTTTCTAATTTTAACACATAGGACTCACCCCTGATAAACAAGGTACATTATTTTCTTGATCTTTGTATGTCTCTGTTTCTTTATTTTTCCTCTCTATATCCTTTCTTGATCCCAATGTTTATTTTATTTTTATTTTTTATGTATATTTTATACATAGATGAGGCTGGGGAGCTCTGGAGGAAACAGTTTTCCTTGACAAGTCCAAAGCCCCATATGCCAACCCTGCTCCTTGTCTACAACTGGTGTCCATTTTCTCAAAAATCCAGGATCTCCTCACCACAGTATAATTTAATACACTCTATTGCATTCTCTGTTGGTGAATTATTTATTCCCTTTACTTTTATTAGAGCAATGGGCTATATTCTGGAGAGAGACACCAAGGGAGCATTAAGTCCAGGGAGAAATGTAATGACAGCTTCAACCACAGAGACCAGCATTTGGCCTTGGAATTACAAAGACATCAGAGTGGGATTTATGAGATAGGAAATAGATATGTTGTGTTCTACTAGGGTAGAAATGTTTCAGTACAAAACAGGGGCTCGGAGGAGGGCATTCCCATTTCTTCCCTGCTTGGGCATGGATGTCTGGAGAGAATTCCTATGAGGACAAATTTTACCTAATTCAAAAAGCAAGCATCTTTGTTTACATCATGTAAACCTCATTTCTGGTGACTGTTGTCTCTCACCTTGACCAATGAGTAAGTAAAAGTCCTACTGCTTTGCTGCTTCCACTAGTTAGGAAAATGTAGAATCCTTACTTTTAAAAACGTCAGGAGAAATACCCTGGGACTTTTAAAAGATAGAAATGCATTTTATGTTCACTTGGCCTTTCTCATGAACAGTACTATCAAATAAAAAGAGTTCAGTCAGCAAATAGATTTCAAAATATATTTTTAAGCATAAGGAGAGTTCACATCTCTTTTACTATTTTGAACACAGCTTAATAAGTGAATACATTGCTTTCACACTCTCAAAGTATATAATTATGCACTGAAGACCATAGCGAGAAGATTTAAATTATTCACGAAAGGTTTTTGGAATTACTTACAAATGATTCTGTGATTCAGCTATGCAGTACCAAACTTATTAATGTTCCTATTAATACAACTTGTACTTGACACAGAAAATATCTTAAAATTTCTTGCAGCAGCCGTTTGTCCAATCCTCAAACCTATGTCATCATTCTGAATCCATAACTTTGTATCACATTCAGAGAAATTCCAGCTTTGGGAATAGCCATGATGAGAGAGGAGAATTGTAATCCCCAATGCTGTGTTGATTGTGATACCAAATAGAGGTCTTGGCTTTCCCTAAGCAATAGAAATTGACTAGAGGCCAGACAAGAAATTCAGACAAAGCTTTACTGAGGCCTCTGCTGCAGCAGTGGGAAGTGAGAACAAACAACAGGTTCTCTTGCTTACTTGTTCCCTGAGAGGGGTGCAAGCTTGTTCCTTTTATGAAGTGAAGGTAGGAGTGTGTCCAAGGGTGAAATTGGAGGGGTAGCTTAGGTGGTTTGCCTACCCCTTTGTGAAGTTGTGAACAGGGGTGCTGTGGAGTACCCAGTTTTTGCTCTAGGCTCCTCAAAAGCGGCAGTTGGGTTTTCTGGTCTTTTTTTATCTTTTGTTCAGAATTTGCCCCAACTCACATGCATGCAGTTACTTTTACTCTCTTGTAGTTTCTTTGTGTTTTGTTGCCCCCCAGAGACATTTGCCCACATGCAAGTGTTACCGTACTGCAGCAAAGGGTCTCGGGTCCCAGTACCTAGGCCTGTCTCAATAACAAAACTCAGCCTGGTGTATTCACCACATATCTTCCAACCTAGGTACTTTGTAAGTAGCAACTTCCTAAAGGCTTTTTCCTGACAGAAACTGGACACAGTGTTTGCAATGGAAAATAGTGTGTTCTTAACTACACTGGTCATTTCTAATTGGGAAAGAAGAAATACATTATATATAAAACACCTTACTGAGTACAAGCATTCAATATGTTATTTTAAAGTAGCGTTTATCTCCCCAAATCCAAAGTTGTGGAGAGGAAAGGTTTCTTGTTTCTCAGTGGATGAAGCCAAGAAAGTTGAAAAGGGAAGCTCACTTCTTTGGAGGCATTTGTCCAGAAGCTTGGTCTAGGCAACTTCCACAACATGTGAGCTTGCTTTGTGTGAGATGTGAAGCAATTTATTTGCTTTTCTGTATATTGTTCCAGATCTTTTGATACAGAGTGTGGTGGGGAGAATGTTTGATGTGGCTTGATTGTTTCAGTGTCACATTCTCACGTGTTAAGATATTTACTCACCACTTGGGTGCCTCACCAATTTTTTTCCCTTTAAAAGGACCAATAAGGCTCCAAACATCCTGTCTCCTTTAAAAGGCATGAAACGGTCAGAGTGCTGTTGTGTTTCTAAAATAATAACAATATAAGGCTAGCATGCTATTTGGACTTCCTGGGTGGTTTGAGTGGTAAAGAACCTGTCTGCTAACACAGGAGATGTAAGAGACACGGATTCAGTCCCTGGGTCAGGAAGATCCTCTGGAGGAGGGCATGGCAACCACTCCAATATTCTTGCCTGGAGAATCCCATGGTGAGAGGAACCTGGCAGAGTACAGTCCATGGGGTCGCAGAGAGTCAGACACGACTGAAGCAACTTAGCGTGCATACACAGCATGCTATTTGGTACTTCGTGCAGACAAGCATACTTTGGCTTAAAATGCAAATACAGTGCCAACGTTGGGCCATCATCATTTCTAAGTCCAAATCCCAAATGATTACCATGTCATACAATGTCACCCATTTCTCCCTACAATTATCTTTAATATTTTATGCTCATGATATTTTTTTATGCTCTAGCCATGTTATTCTTCCTTAAGTTTCTCCAGTGTGATAAGCCATTATCCCTCAAGACCTTCACATATGCTGGCAGCTCTGCGTGGAAAGTTACCCACAAACACATCACAATTTTAATTCACCCTCTGTCTTCCATATCAGAAATTGAATCTTACTTTTCCAAGAAACCCTTCCATGTATTCTTGCACAGGATGAACAGGAAAGCAGAGTCTTCATCAGTTAAGTTCAGGGACTTAGATTTTTCTCTTGGCCATTTGCATCTCTGGGAGGAGTTTCAATAAACTGTTCATTTGAGTGAGTGACTGGGCCCTCAGGTAACTGTCAACAGCCCACAAGCTGAGGTGAGATGGACCCAAGTTCAAATAGACTTGACTATTAGCAGTGTCCTATGGGAAATTCATGTAACCTCCCTTTAAAGTGTATTCCGCATTTCTGTTGAATGGGTGAATGTGATGGTGATAATGGTGATGGTGACGATAATTATGACGCCGCTGCTGATTTTAAAGGGAATAAATGAGGTGTAGATGAGGAATGCAGGTTAGGGATAAGACCAGAAGAAGCTTCCCGTTGGAAGGAGAGTGGAAGTTGTCACTGCTCGTTTCTCTTCCCTCTCTGTTTAGCTGAGCGAGCAATGTTGAAAGGTTAAGAGGCATGCTTTAGAGTCCCCACTGCCTCATTTGATAAAGTAGTGGTTCTAAAACTCAGTGTGTGTCAGAACCATCATACTTTCAGGTTCAGTAAATTTAGGGTTTCCAAGAATGTCCATTCGAACCAAAACCCCAGATACACAGACTATACTTTGAGAAATAGCCCTGTGCGGGAGGAGAACATACCCATAAATGAGGGCCAAAGTTGACTTGTCCTTACTGTAGAATTAAAGCAATAGAAGGGCTGTCAGACACCAGGGGACTTCTTCACAGATAAGAAAAATGAATCCAATAATGGAACAGTCCAAGGATGCACTGGGCTAGATAACATATCGTGTTGGTATCAGAAGCAGGTCCCAGACCTGGGGTCCTGTCTCCTATCTTGTCCTCATTTTTTAATTTTTTTAACCAACTTTCTTAATTGTGCCCAAAGTTCATTTGTTCCTACACCCATGGCTACTATCTGACATTTGAGAATAACACAGATCTTTTCTAATGCTATTGAGGCCATATTTAGATGAAACTTTTGGAGACATTTGAAGTTAGAAATGGAGATAGGAATGTTCCTCATGCTGTGAACAATAACAGCAGCAGCAGCAACACATTAAAGTTCACGTGCCCTGACTTTCAGTCCCAGGAAAGGAAAAGTCAGTACTGCATCCTAATGTTCCTTTGCTTTGCAGGGAAGGAGGAGCACTTACATGCCTTTCCACAGTCTGAATTGTGGGGATGCAGCACTGAGGAATCTTAGAAACTCCATTGAGGAATCTTGGAAACTCTTGCATAAGTCACTATCGGGTTTATATAGCTGTCCTGGGGGCATTTTGAAAGCCTCACTGAGTCACAGAGAGAAGATTATGGAAAAAGAAATGCCCACAGTACTGTCACAAGGCGGTCTTGCATGTTCACGGAGAGTCTGCGTGAGCATCTGCTTTCCTGTTTACCTGTTTTCAAAATATTTCTCCAGCCTCATACTACAAGCCAGTTACAGTTCCTCCCTAATTGGTCATGCTCTTGACCTTCACTGTGTTCCAAGACTACCTCGTTATCTTGTACATTTTCATGTAAGTTCTAGATTACCCTTGAAGATGAGGCCAATGTCTTACCACATAATTACACAATTTTATACTTCCACTAAGAGGAAACTGATTCTTCACTTACCATGTATGAAGCTCAGGGCAATGTGTTATGTAAGCATTGCTTTATTTAATTCTCTCAAAGCTCTCTGAAGCAGGTATTTCCCCCAGTGTCACAGGACATCAGAAAGTTGATTGGGTAAATAATTGTTCAAGACCCAGAGCCAGTTGCTGCAGTTAGTGTGATTTGCCTTCTTTGCCTGATATTAACAACTGTTCAGGAGAGAAATATATTTTAAGGCTGACCTTTGCCAAGGTTGGAAAGTAAGCAGGGAATTTGGTAGATGAAACCACCAAGCACTGAAGTTTGATATTTAGTCTTAAACATTAATTATGCAGCCCTAACTTGATTTATTTGAAAATAATTGATGTCTAACTCATAACTACCCATATATAAAAGAAGATGCTCATGTCTGATTAAAAGAAAAGAAAAAACAAAACATGGTTGACATAAATTTTGAAATAAAGTATTAAAATTCACCTCTCTTATTTACTTTTTTTTGTTTCTTGACTGTGAGGCATGTGGGATCTTAACCGCCAACCAGGGATCAAACCCACACCCCTCCATTGGAAGGTGAAGTCTTAATCACTAGACCATCAGGGAAGTCACAAACTTCGCTGTTTTTGTATTGTGTTCTTATACCCAACTAATACACAAAAAAAGCCTGCCTATGACACTTTGGACTCGGTGCTAAGAATATTCCGTTTCTCTTTCTCTTTACCTGGATTTTTTCTTTCCATATAGTGAGAAACATCCCTCCTGACTCCTCCCTGACATTTTGATTACCATGTTTTCTTTTAGATATAATACTATTGTTGTGTAGCACTGTATAGAAGATATTTATTGAAAATTATAATATTGGTAGTCAGGAGTCTTGTTGTTAAGCTATTAAGATAGATGACTATCCAATGCTTTGTTCAATAAGTGTAAAATAGGCGAGTATTTCGCAAATCGTTGCATGCTATCGTTTGAGCTCCACGCACGCTACTTTTATAAATAGACTCTGCTGATGCCCCAGGGTAGTATTTTACCCAAGTTGTTCTATCGTTCTGTTGATTCACCTGTTGCACCAACAGTGTTTCACTTTTAATATTAAAATTTAATTATGCACTCCAAAACCTCTGACAGTATAAAAGTTTTCTTGCTTATCAAAGCACCAGATAGGAGTGTTTTAAAAGATTGATTTCTATTATGTATACAAGCCTGTTTATATTTTGAAGTTTCAGATTATAGGTATAGTGCAGACATTTTTATTACTCTGTGCTTTGACAATTCTGAATATTATAATACACCCTATTAGAATCGATGTACTGTGTCATTGCATATTATAGATAAACTCATATACTCCTAATGTGAGAGGGGTTATAAAATTGAAATAGAATAACAATTTTTTTCTGGTTTCTCTGATGCTTTATGCATTTCATTTATAAAAAAAAAACCATAAAATGGTCAGTAAAATATTTACTAGAACATCAAAAGTCTTTAATAACATAAATTGAATAGTGCTGTATCTGGGCTTTTCTATAAACCACCTTGTTTCAGAATACAACAGTCCAGCATTTTTTAATTGAGTATATGTGTCTTTGGAAGCCTGTCTATTTTAATTCAGCATTAGAAAACATTTCCACTTTTCATTAAATTCTTAGAAATTTATGTATGATTTACGAAAAAATTTTAGTAATAAGAAATAAAATGTTACAGAATATGTGATAGCTTTGCAATGATTTTATATAGAAAAGTTTATAAGACTTTTACATATTTGGCTATAACAGAGCTGCTGAACCTATGTATTTCTTTAAAAGCTAGCCTTTACAAAACTGAGACATTTCCAAAAATCTTCCATTAGTAGTATCTCCTTTGTGACATTATCTTTGTGCTCTTGAGTGGCTATGGTCTGAATATTTGTGTCTCCCCAAATTTTATGTGTGAAGTCCTAGCCTCTGAGGATGATGGGATTACAGGCTTTGGAAAGCAATCAGGTTTCAAAGGTATATTCCTCATGAATGGGATTAGGGTGTTTATAAAAGCAGCTCCAGAGGGATCCTTGACCCCTTCTGCCATGTGAGGACACAGTAAGATGGAGATGGTGGTAGCTTTTAGCAAGGAACACGGCCTCCACCAGAAATATGACCATGCTGACTTGATCTTGGACTTCACAGCCTCCAGAATTCTGACCAATAATAAACTGTTATTGTTTATAAGCTACCTAGACTGAGATCCATTTTTAAAGCAGCCAAAAGTCTTATGCTATAGGATGCATGGCACATTATGGAATAGAGGACTTCAAGAACAAATCTCTATTAACTTAGAACTTTTTAAATACAGCTTTCTCATCTGTTTAAGCATTCATAGAATTAAAGGGAGTTAGGATCTTGCTCTAGATTAGGTTTTGGCTTAAAGTAACCTTGTGGCTAGTTTGATCTATCCACACCTTGACAACTTTCTCCATATTAGCAATAAGGCTGTTTGCTTTCTTATTAGATGTGTGTTCCCTGAAGCAGAAGTTTTAATTTGTTTCAAAACCTTTTCTTTGCATTACGACCTGGCTAACTACTTGACACATGAGACCTAGCTTGTGGCCTGTCACAGCTTTTAACGTGCTTTCCTCACTAAGCTCAATCGTTTCTAGCTTTCGATTTAAATTTAAGAGATGTATGATGCTTCCTTTCACTTCAGAACTTAGAGGTCATTGTAGAGTTATCAGTTGGCTTAATTTTAACATTTTTTTTTTTTCACAGAATAGGGAGACCCAAGAGAAGGAAAGAGGCAGGGTAATGACTGATGGGTGAAGGGGTGAGAACATATATTTATTTATTTTATTTTATTACCTTTGCCATGTTATGTGGGCATAGTTTGTAGCACCCTAAAACACTTACAATGATAATATCAAACATCATAGATCACTAAAAAATAAAATAAAAATAGAAATTTGAAATGTTATAAGAATTACTGAAACATGATGCAGAGGTAGAAAATGAGCAAATGCTGTTGGGAAAATGACACCCATAGATTTGATGGATTCAGACTTGCCACAAATCTTCAGTTTATGAAATATGCAGTACCAAAAAGTGCTTAAACTAAAACAAGGTCTTCCTGTACATGGGCATGTGGCAGATTAAATTACATTTCTTTTTTTTTTTTAACAACTTTTCAGCATTCAGTTCTTTAACCCAATTCTCGACAAAGTCAGTCAGTAATACTAAATTGTTAACATTTGTGTATTTGTTTGATTCTTTTCATTGCACTTAATTTTTTCCTGTTATCTGAGCTATCTTTCAGAAATAACTTATTTTGATATGCTTTCCAAGAAATCTTGCCATTTAGCTCCTAAAATTGATTTTACTCTAAAATCACTTTCCTTAATCTCTTCATGAGAGGTTCTAGTAACTGGCAACTGCTAGATGATGCACTGCTTAATGAGTTATATGATCCATAATTCAATAAGATTTTCACTGATGTTTAGCATTTAGTGGTATATTTTCACAGTAAGAGATCAGAGGAAGAGAGTATTATCTTTTATCTTCTTAAATAATGATTATTTGGAACCATATTTTCCAGGAAAAATGTTATTTCATAAGTATGTCCTGTGTAATCAATATATTTTCTAGAGTTGGTCTTAATTCCTATAAAATCTATAAAAACCAAAGGAGACAATTTGTGTGAGAACTCCAGGACAGTAAAAAAAAAAAAAAAAAAAAAAAAAAAAAAAAAATCTTACTTTTTTTTTTAAATCTTACTTCATTAACTTCATTTTCTTTATATCTCAACAGCTAAGTGAATTTTTTGAATGTTACATGCTTTAATCTTTGAAGCTTTTCACACATTGTTTTGTTTAGAATACTCTTCTGCCTGCCTTATCTAATTATACTTGTCCAAATCTCATTAATCTTTCAATACTGAAAACAGGTTTTACATCATTTGGGAAAATAATTTTGAACCTCATTTTGTGCCTTTCAATCGGAAAAAGGTTCCTTGCTTCTTTTTCTCTGTGACATCTTGTAGTTACATTTACTATAAATATAGTATAAATGTATTTATGCAACTAAATATTTATGTAGTATAAATACATTTATGCAACTAAATATTTATGTAGTATAAATACATTTATGCAACTATAAATGTAATTAGAACATTAAAATATAGCCTAACTTTGTTATTTAGTTTTTGTTCCTCTGCTAGACTAAAGGGTCTTTGGTGGCAATAAATTTATGTCATTCATGTCTATCTCTGATTTCTGCTGAGTTGAAAATTATACAGATAGATATATAGAGGCAAATCCATAAACAATTTTAGTTAACTGATCCAATGTAAAATATTATTTCTTAAAAATTAGAGTAGGGCTTGAATGAATATGAGAGAAAATCCCAGGATCCTGAAAGCTTAAAATAGACAAAATATCCATCAAGATAATGAGTTGTTATCAGATTCTTATTTTCTGATACAACTCTCTATACTCACTGGCAAAATAGAAATGTTAGCAAGAAGAAATAGGGTGTATTTACAGGAAAGTTTGACAGCAGCTTGTTATGTTAAATATTTAATTTCTCAAACAGATGTTCTTCTGGTACTTCCTTAGGTGTGCTCATTCGCTCAGTCGGGTCTGACTCTTCCTGACCCCATGGGCTGCAGCTCACCAGGCTCCTCTGTCCATGAGATTTCTCAGTCAAGAAAACTGGAGTGTGCTGCCATTTCCTCCTCCAGGGGATCTTCCAGACCCAGGGATCAAACCTGTGTCTCCTTTCATCTCCTGCATCGGCAGGCTGATTCTTTGCTACTGCACCGCCTGGGAAGCCCACTTAGGTAGGGTCTCTCAAAACAGACAAATAAAATAATCAGAGAGTTCATTTTTTACCTCCATATCTCATTGTGTATTTTCAGAAAGAGATACGAATAACAAATCATGTGAAATATCTCCTGTTTTAATAGTGATGTATCAGTTTCTTGTGCCTGCTATACAAAAATTACCACATAATTAGGGACTTAAAGAAACAGAAATTTGTTCTCTCACATTTTTGGAAGCAACTGTTTCAAAGTCAAGACACTGGCAAGGCTATGCTACCTGGATAGAGAGTCTGGAAGGGTGGAGGGGGGGGGCAGAAATCCCAAACCGCTTTCTTACCTCTTCTAATTTCTAGGTTTCCTTGGCTTGTGACAGCATCACTCACTTCTCAGCCTCTGTCTCCACATTACCTCCTGCTCTTCTTTCTGCTTAATCTCCCTCTGTGTCTATTTTATAATGACATTTATTATGACATTTAGATCCATCCAGACATCCCGGAATAGTCTCCTTATCTCCATATCCTTAATTTAATTACATCTGAAAAGACCCTTTATCCAAATAAGGTAACATTTACAGGGTTTGGGGATTAGATCTTGGTGTCTATTATCAGCTTATCACGGTGATATGCATTATATGGAGGAAGATGGCACAAAGTGTGAACTTGAAAAGCTTAAGAAAGCTACAGCAGAATTCTTGAGGTTACAAAAGGTGGGGTTGCGGAGGGGAGGTAGAGTTATCTTGATAAGAGGACATGCAAAGAGCATTATTCAAATCAGAGTCAGGAAAATTAGTGTAGTTAACATACATTCAATCAGAGGCTATTCTAGCACCCAAGTTAATTCCACACAAAGCTTCCCTTTGAACAGCATTCACAACATACTTCCTGCCAGAACATGTTGAGGCCCCAGAGAACCTTTGCTCATTTCACGGTTTTGTCTGGTTTAGTCCAGGCTGGTAGTTTTCTGGGTGGTAATGCTGTCTCAGAAACTTTGTGTGTTTTTAAATGAGTTTGAGTCTATTCCAGTCTAACAAATCAGGAAGCTACATCAGTACTTCTTTTCTGTATAGGTTTTTATTGTTTGGTTTATTCAGTACTATTTTAGGCTTGCCAAGCTTCTGTAAAACGATGTCCTTAGGTTCCTAGAAACCCGTACTGCAAACTGTGAGAAGCAAAGTGAAATCATTGATCTTTCCTATCTTTACCGCATATTCTGTAAATACCTGTGTGTGTGCATATATTTTTATGACTGAATGTCAGAATAGGAACTATGGGAATCTCCTGGGAATACTTAATTAAAATGCAGATTCCAGAGCCCAATGGGCCTTAGTCAGTTTGAAACTCTGACATTATATATTAGAAAAAAAAAAAAAATTAGAAGCTCAATTATTCAGGCATATATGACAGCAACATAGAAAATTAAAGTTAATTTTTAAATAATGAATTGATGCTAATAATAAAGATAAAAGAAGAAATTAATAAAATATAAACTAAATATGTAATATACATTATAAGAAAATGTTAACTCTCTGGAAAAAATGTATAAAATTAATAACATCTTAACATAATTGAACAGAAAAAGAGAGATTAGGTATAAATATCCAAAATACAAAATGAAAAATAGAAATAAATACTGACCTTATAGCTACTGAAAAGATGAAAAGGCATTATGAACAATATGGCAATGCAAGTTTAAATAAAATGATAAATTCAGACAAAACCAAAATCTACTAATAATGATACAAGAAGATACAGGAAACTTGAATAATCACTAAGCAAATCAAATAGCTTTAAAAA
The DNA here is from genome assembly GCA_020226075.1 of Hydropotes inermis. Classification (NCBI taxonomy): domain Eukaryota; kingdom Metazoa; phylum Chordata; class Mammalia; order Artiodactyla; family Cervidae; genus Hydropotes; species Hydropotes inermis. The sequence continues at coordinate 3,646,178 of CM035281.1, read as the reverse complement.
TCAAATTCATAATTAATAAGCTTCAACAAACAGTCCTACGTGCAGCTGACATCAGTGATGAACTGAAACAAAATTGTAAGTAGGAAATAGAGTTAACATGATGCAATTGCTTTCAGAGAACAGTGAAAAAGTAACATCTCTTCCTAAACACTTTTCTCTGTACTTTAACAATCTATGTTTTCCAATTCAGGTTTGGCTCTTCATTACTCAGAAGTTAATAATTTGAGAGGCAAGAGTCAGTAGAAAGGAAAGATGCTTTAATCAGAAGGATGGGGTCTATGTCCTTCTCCACATGGTATCTTGCCCCAAGATCTGACCGCAGGATTGTTAAGGGAGCCATTGGGGGAAGGGAGCTGGTCATTCTCTGCTTAATTCTTCATTCTTACTTCTTTTTATCCAGGAAAAGAATCAACAGGTTAGACAAGGCATGGTGTGTACTCAGGAGAGCATAGGTCAGGAGTTAGGTCAAATTGCCTGGTGATCTCATTCCTATATAGTTAGGTTCTTTCAAGGTTAGAGGGAAAGAGAAATGGGCAAACAGGAAAAGAGGCAAAAGAGCTGCTTTCATCTATTCAAAGGAGACAGACAGCACAATAGAAAAAGGAGAAAACTTTTGTACATAAATTTCCAAAAAAGCCCTAGATAGCCAAAAAATATGAGAAGATGCTCCCTCATATATTATCACTGATATGAAAATTAAACCATAATAAGAAACAATTTAGTGTGCACCAGTATAGCTAAATTAAGGAGGTTAAACACAGCAAATTTTGGCAAATATATGAAGAAACTGAAATTTCTATGCAATGTTGAGAATATAAATTCATGCAACTACTTTGGAAAATTATTTTGTGTGTTTGTTACAGTAAAATATGCAAATTACTTTTTATTTTCTTTATATATATATATATATATATATATATATATATATATAGACAGTGGAGATACAGGCCTACATGCTGTCTCCCAAAATGTAAAAATCTATATATAAAAAATAATTCATGAAAGAAAAAATTTGTTTTTTCACCAGCAGATACACTGAATTATATTCATAGATTAAAATACTAGACAACAGTAATGAATAAGCTATTGCTACATTCAACAAATATGAATGAATACCATAAGCATAATATTTTAAAAAGATATAATACATGTTCCAACCCCAAAGTACATATTTATGATATCATTTATATAAATGTCAAAAACAGGCAAAACATTTATGGTTATTGAAGTAAGATTACTAATTATATTTGTGAGATAGAGCCTGAGGAAAAATAAATGTTTCAAATCTCAGAAATTTCTTTACAAGTGCTACTTAAAAAGAAATGACAATTTGTAAAAATTAAATACCTCTCTTTTACATATATATATATATATATATATATATATATACACACACACACACACACACACACATATGTGTATACACATATTTTATGTGTTATATTGCACTGGAGTTGAACGTTTATAATAATTAAAGCAATAAGCAAAAGATGTGAGCAAAAGTTGGCCTTTTGAGACAGTAATTTTCTCCCAGATTTAAATACAGATAAAAACCAACAGTTCTTTTAAATAAATATGTTATTACATTAAATGTTTTATAAGTGTCTTTAATGATTAATTTTAAAGGGAAGAGGATTAAATGAAACAAAAATATTATCCAGTGGAATAGAAGGATTAGTAAGAGGTTCAGTTTTCTGAAATTAAGAACAAAAGCAAATATGTTTTAAGAAGTAGAGTGTGGTTTTCTGTGGTGAATATTTCTGAGATGTTCTGTGAGGTAAGGACCCAAAAGAAGCCTTTGGGCTTGGCAATTTGAGGAGCTATTGTTTACTTTTCTAGACTGCCTTTAAATGGTGTGGTAGAAACAAATAGAACCTCTTAGGGCTTTGATGCAAAGACTTTTGTAATCTTAAATGACACGAAGTCAAGCCCTCCCATGTATGGAAATTCTTTCAAATATGTATTATAGAAACATAACTGCCATCTGATATATCATTAATGACTATGACTAAAAGTGTAACTTTAGGTGAAGACTCTTTTTATCTATTTTATTTCCTAGTTTTGAACTTGAGAATTTAGAGACTTAACTCTTGCTTTATATCTGATTTTAAAATATTAAAATTTTATTAGATTATGGCTATTTACTTATTATTTAGATATTTATATAAATGTATGTGCTAATCCAGTAAAGAGTTTTCACATAGGGAATATTTAATAAGCAGTTATGATGAGGGCATACCGAAGATCTTATAACTCACATTTCCAGTCACATAGCATTTTTCTCTTTTTGAGACAGAAATTGTTATCCTAAAGCAACTTGTTATAATACATTTATATGTTCATGGGACACACTGATGGAATTCCTAGCTGGTGACTACATCTGTGCCCTGGAATGGATGAAGAATTTTTTTTTTAAACCTAAAGAGTCTTTCAATTTTTATTTTAGTCTTTTGAAACTGATGGTGATTTTCTTAAAGAGACACTGTTACTCAGGCACTAGAAAACCAGGAAAAAAAATTCAGTGCATTTCTGTTTACCTGATCAATGACTTGAACCAAACAATAAACTTATTTATTCTTTTATTATAATTCTGCTTTAAAAATATGCCTCACCTATTCTTCTAATGTCAGTGTGTAGAGTCTTCTCTTTTGTTGGAAGAGGGTGTTTGCTATGAGAAGTGCATTCTCTTGGCAAAACTCTGTTAGCCTTTGCTCTGCTTCATTCTGTACTCCAGGGTCAAATTTGCCTGTTACTCCAGGTATTTCTTGACTTCCAACTTTTGCATTCCAGTTTCCTATAATGAAAAGGGAATCTTTTTGGGGTATTAGTTCTAGAAGGTCTTGTCTGTCTTAATAGAACCATTCAATTTAAGCTTCTTCAGCTTTACTGGCCAGGGCATAGACTTGGATTACTGTGATACTGAAAGGTTGCTACTGAACCATGAAAAGACGCTGGGGTTCTTGGCCTCTGGAGGAGAAGAATTAAATTCGGGGCCAGAGACGAGTCTCAATCACTCAGAGCTTGTGTGTAATAAAGTTTTATTAAAGTATAAAGGAGATAAAGCTTCTGACATAGACATGAGAAGGGGACAGAAAGAGTACCCCTTTGCTGGTGTTAGCAATAGAGTTATATACTCTCTAGTCAGTTATTACAGTGAATCAAAAGAATGTCTGGAGGTTGTAAAGACTTCACTAGACCTACTCCCATAATTTACATTTTAAGATAACAGGATTAGCCAGGAGCTTTTTTCCAGAGACTGTCCTCAGGCAGGATGCTTTATTGTTATATAATCCTAAGGAATGTAGAGGGGAAAAAATTTGTCCTTTCTTCCTCCTTGAGAATTCCAGACCCCTCTCTCCTTGGGGACCCCTGGACTTCTTATCAACCTGCCTAGGAATTGTCTCTTCAGTACTGAATGGTTTGGAAATGAACAGAGATCATTCTGTCATTTTGAGATTGCACCCAAGTACTACATTTCATGCTCTTATTGACTGTGAGGGCTCCTTCATTTCTTCTAAAGGGTTCTTGCTCACAGTAGTAGATATAATGGTCTTCTGAGTTAAATTCACCCATTCCAGTCCATTTTAGTTCACTGATTGCTAGAATGTTGATGTTCTCTCTTGCCATCTGTTTGAGCACTTTCAATTTGCCTTGATTCATGCACCTAACATTCCAAGTTCCTATGCAATATTGTTCTTTAGAGCATCGGACTTGACTTCCATCACCAGTCACATCCACAACTGGGTGTTGTTTTTGCTTTGGCTCTGTCTCCATTATTTCTGGAGTTGTATCTTCATTGTTCTCTAATAACATATTGGGCACCTACCAATCTGGAGAGTTCATCTTTCAGTGTCCTATTTTTTTGCCTTTTTATACTGTTATGGAATTCTCACAGCAAGAATACTGAAGTGGTTTGCTATTCCCTTCTCCAGCGGACCACGTTTTGTCAGAACTCTCCACCATGACCCGTCCATCTTGGGTAGCCCTACACAGCCTGGCTCATGGTTTCATTGAATTAGACAAGGCCATGGTCCATGTGGGCTTCCCTGGTGGCTCAGAGGTTAAAGCGTCTGCCCGCAATGCAGGAGACCTGGGTTTGATCCCTGGGTCGGGAAGACCCCCTGGAGAAGGAAATGGCAACCCACTCCAGTATTCTTGCCTGGAGAATCCCATGGAAGGAGGAGCCTGGTAGGCTACAGTCCAGGGGGGTCACAAAGAGTCGGACACGACTGAATGACTTCACTTTATGGTCCATGTGATGAGTTGATTAGTTTTCTGTGATTGTGGTTTTCATTCTGTCTACCTGCTGATGGATAAGGATAAGAGGTTATGGAAGCTTCCTGATGGGAGAGACTGACTGAGGGGGAAACTCAGCCTTGTTCTGACAGGTGGGTCTATGCTCAGTAAATCTTTTTTTTTTATTTGAGTATTTTATTTATTTATTTATTTATTTATTTATTTATTTTTTAAGGGAAAATAATTTTATTTTTTTCATTTATTTTTATTAGTTGGAGGCTAATTACTTTACAATATTTTTTAATCCAGTTTCTTTTGATGGGTGGGGCTGTGTTCCCTCCCCGGTGGTTTGACCTGAGGCCAAACTATGGTGGAGGTGATGAACATACAACTGAGTGACTGAACTGAACTTTTCTGATCTACCAGTTCTATTATTTACCTTTCCCAGAAGATCTTGTAATTTATCAACAAGGTTGAAGAGTTCAGGAAACTAATAATTATAGCTAGAATTTTTTTTAGTTACTGTATTTATAGCAGTCAAGATGAGTATAGATATGTTTTTCAGTCGCTAAGTCATGTCTGACTCTTTGCGACCCCATGGACGGCAGCATGCCAGGCTCCCCTGTCCTTCACTATCTCCCAGAGTTTGCTCAGATTCAAGTCCACTGAGTTGGTGATGCTGTCCAACCAACTGATACTCTGTCACCCTCTTCTCCTGCCCTGAATCTTTCCCACTATCAAGGTCTTTTACAATGAGTTGGCTCTTCATATCAGGTGGTCAGAGTATTGGAGCAAAGCTTCAGCAACAGTCCTTCCAATGAATATTCAGGCTTGATTTCCTTTAGGATTGACTGGTTTGATCATCTTGATGACCAAGGGACTCTCAAGAGTCTTCTCCAGCACCACAGTACAAAAGCATAAATTCTTCAGCACTCAGCCTTCTTATGGTCCAACTTTCATATCCATGCATGACCGCTGGGAAAATCATAGCTTTGACTATCTGGACCTTTGTTCGCAAACTGATGCCTCTGCTTTTAACATGCTGTCTAGGTTGTCATAGCTTTTCTTCTAAGGAGCAAGTGTCTTTTAATTTCATGGCTACAATCACCATCCACAATGATTCTGGAGCCCAAGAAAAGAAAATCTGCCACTGTTTCCATTGTTTCCCCATTTGTCATGACATGATGGGAACAGATGCCATGATCTTAGTTTTTTGAATGTTGAGTTTTAAGCCAACTTTTTCACTCTTCTCTTTCACCTTTCCAAGAGGCTCTTTAGTTTCTCTTTGCTTTCTGTCATTAGAATGGTATAATTTACATATCTGAGGTTATTGATATTTCCCCCAGCAATCTTGAAAAGTACACCTCTCAAAGTATATGTAATTAAGGGAAAGTTCATGAGTGATAAACTTGGAAACTTTAAGGTAAGTAAAGGAAGTAAAACACTAAGACAGTATACTGTATGGTTTCATTTTATATGAAAAGCCTTGGGCATGCAAATCCACAAAAGCCAAATGTATATTAGTGGTTACCAAACACTGGAGGGAAGAAACTAGTGGGTAAAGCGTTTCTTTGTGGGGTAAAAAGAAAGTTCTAGAATTAGAACAAAGTTTTCTAGAATTAACATCTCTGTGAATACACTAATAAAATATTGAATTCTACATTAAACAAATAAATTGTATCATATATGAATTACATCTGCATTAAAAATTAAAGAAAAAATATGATCACATAAATAAATGCATAAACACTTCCAACAAAATTCACCAACCATTCTTCATTAAACTGTAAGAAAACTAGTAATGGAAGGAAACTTCCTTATTATGATAAGAAGTATTTATAAGAAAATGTTACCTAACTTCATCTTTAGTCATGAGAGACTAAGCACTTTCTACCTAGAGAAAGAAACAAGGTCAGCACATTCTTTCTCACTGTGCACATTCAGCATTGTGATGAAAGTCCTAGCTAGCACAAGAAGGAAAGTAAATAAATGAAAAGTATAAAGACTGAAAAGGAAATAAAACTGTCTGTATTTGCAAAAGGCATAGAATATATCTGCTGCTGCTGCTGCAGCTAAGTCGCTTCAGTGGTGTCTGACTCTGTGCGACCCCATAGATGGCAGCCAGCAAATACCAAAAATTTATTTTTAAGAAATGATACAAACCCTTGAAGTAACAAAAGAGTGCAACAAATTCTTAGGATACAAGAACAGTATGTAAATGTCATTTGTTTTCTTATGCACCAACAATGAATACCTGGAATTTAAAAATAAAATAAAAAAAAAAGTTACATAGTATCATATGCCCACAGAATAAAACTTAAGTATAAATCTAACAAAACATGTACAAGATATATATGCAAAAAGATAAAACACCAAAAAGAAAAAGCCAAAGAATATATAAATAGAGAGATATTCCATGTTTATAGTTTAGAAGGCAATTTCATTAAAGTGATGATTCTTCATAATTTTAGCTAAAAAATCAACACAATCCTTATCAAAACCCAAGCAACCTTTTATAAAAAAAGTCATGTTACCCAGTTCTAGAACTTGGTATGAAACCACCGTAACCCAGGCTGCATGGTTATTGACACAGGTACAGCAACACTGATGAGCAAAGTGAAGCAGAGAACTGAAATAGATCAACACAAATGTAACCAAGTTATTTTTTTACAAAGACAGAAGAAAATTCAATGGAAGAACCATTATCCTTTCTAAAAATGATACTAGAACACGTGAATATCCATAGGAAAAAAAAAAGAGAACAAAACCAAACAAAATGTACTGGAGACAGACCTCATGATTTTAAACCTGGATCATAGGCACTAAATGCAAAATTCAGAACTATGAAACTTCTATAGGAAAATTTTGTTAATAAACTTTCAGTTATAACACTATAAGCAAATTTATGAAAGAAAAATGAGATAAGTTAGCCTTTATTAAAGACAAAATTTTTGTCCAGCAAAAGATGCTGTTTAAAGAGAATGAAAAGACAACCTATTCACTGAGAGAAGTATTTTCCACTTGGGGATGGTTAAATAGGTAAAAGGGGTTTCCCAAGAGGTGCTAGTGGTAATGAACCTACCTGCTGATGCAGGAGACACGAGAGACATGGGTTTGGCCCCTGCGTAGGGAAGATCCTCTGGAGGAGGGCATGGCAACCCACTCCAGTATCTTTGTCTGGAGGATCCCGTGGACAGCGGAGCCTGGGGGGCTACAATCCATTGGGTCGCAAAGAATCGGACATGACAGAAGCAATTTAGCATGCAAATAGGTGAAACACGGGAGAAATTTTAGGGCTGTGAACCAATTTTCAATTATCTATAATAGCAAATACCTGACATCATGGATTTGTCTAAACAAACAAATATAATTTCACACAAAAAAAGAGTGGACCATAAAATATGAAAGTTCAAATAAAATTCAGCAGAAGATTGGAGGGTTTTATGATGTAATGCAGACTATGATGAAATAATCAAATTCTATTCTAAGCATGTGGCATACTGTATTAAAGAAGGTGACAGAAAAGGGACTAATCTAGGTAACTTTAGAAAGGTTGTAAGAGTGGAGACAAAAACTATTAATATAGATCAGTACCATAGTTGATAAAAATTTTCCCGTTGGAGTAGAAAGCAGTGTACATACATAGTGAGGTTGGACAAATAAGTCAATGGATGGTAGATGGTGATGGGAGCATGTTTCTCCCTGTTGGAATGGGAACTAAGTCATAAACAATCAGGAAAGGCTAGCATGAACCATATACACTAGATCAAAGTTGGACACAACAGTATGAACTCACATGGAATTTAATACAAGCGCATTGTCCCATAATGTGATGTGATGAGCATGGCATGTCTTTTATCTGCCTGTACTAAGGTGCTGTTAAGAAAGCCTGTGAAGTGTGCAGGAGCTTTGTAGTGTTCTTGCAAATTTTGGTAACTCTAACATTCTTCTAAAATAGTTTTTTTTTTTTTTTTTAATGCAACTGTCGATTATTGGCTTTGTGGTCCTGAGGAAGTTGCTTATTATCTCTCTCAGTTTTTTAAAGCCTGAAAATGGGAATAATGGCATAAAACATGCAATTGAAATTCAGAACAAATGGAAAGTGTTTCTGAAAATGCGTTTGGTAAGTGCTCTTGGTACTCAGAGAAAAATGTGCATACCCTACTAGAGTGCTTGACATTAAGAGTTCCTACATATTTTATTCAAAATTTATGAGTACATTCCAAGTAGTAAGTGTACATCTGTGATTTAGTGCATGTGCCTGAGTGTTATGGTATATTTATAGAGGAAAATTATATGGCCCCAAATTATGGTGAATACAGAATATCTTCTAGTCTTATTATGAACAGAATTATTCAGAACAAAATGAGTGACATAATAACTAAATGCAGATGCTATAAAAATAACAGAACTCTTAAGTTGTTTGACAAATCATGAAGATATCCTGTTGCAAAATATATAAAGCAATTTTCTCTTTGAGATACTGTAACAATCGGATATGGTCAAATCTATCCTGAGTTTAACAGAAACCACAGAATGACTTTGCAATCCATAAATCCACACGTGACGGTACTTAAGCTGTTTCATAAATGATTTGCAATAGAAGGAGGATTTTACTATAATTGTTCTGCATGGCCATAAAAAGCGTTACGGAATAGGAAAAAAATGACAAGTATATAATACAATATGTGGAAGGGAAAAATTTTTAATGAACTAGACTAAATATATTATCAATTATATAAGGAGAGAAGGAAGTCTTTCCAGTCACATAAGGCCTACCCTCTAATTCTTCAAACAAGTCAAATTTCTTCTTGATTAAATCACAAAATTAGTGGGGTCTAAAGATTTGGGGTATAGAAGTATCTCATTAGTTGCTTGTTAAAATTATCTTTGGTCTCTCTCATCAGTTTACACTATATATTTTTTAAAAAATATGACAAAGGTATATCTGATATAAAGTGTTTTATTGTATATTTATTATCATTTATTATGAATAATTTTTATTTTTTTCTGTATCCCATGGATTATTTAGAAGATTATTCATTGAATTCCATTGCTTGTGTCTTTCATTGTTTCTTTTGAGAAATCAATTGCCAGTATATTGGTCTTTTTTTTTTTTTTTAAACAATGTTTTGTTTTGTTTCTGGTCATCTTTTAAAGTTTTATTTTTTTTTTCTAATTTTCAGTAAGACTACCATAATATATCTATAAAAATGTTTTCTTCTTTGTCTTGATGTCATGAACTAATTTTGTAATTTTTTGTAATTTTGAAATTAGCTTTAAATTATAACCTTAGTTGACTATTTTCATGAACTTGGAGTCTGAAGAGTTTTTAGACAGGAAATGTATCTGTTTTATAGACAATTATTTATCTTTATCATATTGAGCATATGCCCTTTTTGCATTTTAATTCTTTTATTTCTATCATATTTCAATCGGAATAGCTGGTTTATATGAGTAGTAAACTACTCCTCTCTTTCACACTGTCCATCCTGCTATCTAAACCCTCAGGTAAGATGTTATTTTCAGTTATTGGATTTTTGTGGTTCTTAAATATACATGTGAATTTTTATATAGTATCCAATTTTCTAATAAGACTATCCATTTTGTCACCTTAGTTAGTAAATTAGTCACAGATATTATAAAGTCCATTTCTTATAAGAATGATATTTGACTCCTATATTCTATGTCCATTTTTATTAATTTTCTTTTGATTTCTGCATTAGATTTTATCTTTTAACAATCCTGTTGTGGACATAAATTTTTAGGTTTTAAAAGGGACTCCTTTGACCCAGGTGGCATATTAGCAAACCAAACTTTCATGTTACTTTAAATGTTCTACTTGATCAGAAACAGTCTATACAGTTATCCAGTCCTAAATGCCGGGTCTGCTCTGGGCTCCATTATTCTTTTCTCCTTGATCTCTCTAAAATAAAGTCAGATATGCAACCCTAACGAAACATAGTCTGTTCTCATGTTACCCCTTCCAGTCCTCTCTAAAACTCACTGTTGCCCAAAATGCCTCAGGAAGAATGAACCACTGCTTGAGGGGCCCTGTTTGCCTGCAATCATAGAATGCTTCCCCTTGAACAATGGGCACCCTGTTTGCCTGCAATCATGGAACGCTTTCCCTTGAACAATGGGCATCAAACTCATTAGTGCATCGCTTTAGCTTTGTGATTTTCATCCCTGGTGGCATTGGCCTGCAGTGGTTTGAAGAAGGGTATCTTTTCCTGGCCAGAGATTGAGGTTGAGTTTCAGAAATGAGAGTGCCAAATCCTAGTCACTAGGGCACTGGCCCATTGACAAGGTCCTAGCCCATCACCTGTGCAGAACAGAAAAGAATTCCCACAGATTTGGAAAGTAGAGAAACAGGTCAAGTGTTTATTAGGAGGAAAAAGAATATGTGTGGATAGACACATGGGCAGGCTCAGAGAGGGAGTCATGCCCGCTTGATAGCTTGAATCACTTTTATGGGGTATTTCTTCAGGGTTTCCTTTGGTCCATCATTGTGATTTGCCTGGTTCCGAGTCCATGTTTGGGTCATCTCAGGGTCCTCCCTCTGTGTACATGGGTCTCTCAGCCGTGGTAGATTCCAGCAGAGAGGCCGGTGGATAGGTGGACATCACTCCTAGTCTGACCTCCGAGGAGATTTCTAGTCAGGCTTTCTAGTCAAGCTTTCTCCTTGACTTAGAAAATAAGAAACACTTGATCTCTTATTTCTTACTGTGGGTAGGGCCCAGCCTCCTCTCTCCATTGTTTCGCAATTGGTATTTTGGAGTTTCTGTCCACCGGCAACAAACTCCAGCTGCTTACTCTAGGGCAGGGATGGGCTGTGGGGGGCGAGGGGGGGGGGGTGAAGGTGCATCTACCTCCTACTTCAACTTGACACTGATTGTTATTAACTAAATAATATTGTGAGTTAAATGATATATCAATTAATTGAGAAACTGAAAAATTGTTATAATGATTTATTTTTGTTTATGAAAACCACTTAAAGTGGGGACAAATAATTATAATGCAACCTGAGATTAAGAATACAATGCTAGTTTTAGAAAATCTGGTCTAGACTTTCAGAGTGAGATTCAAAGCCTGAGATGTCTCCTCCAATATTTGTCCCCCATAAGACCATAAGACTGTGTTTAAATATGGCATCTTCGCCTTTGATTTCTCCTAAACTTTTCATTCTCCAGACATCAGCTTTAAAATCACTGAGTTGTAGATTTGAAGAAAAATCCCCATTGCTTTCAGAAGACATGTTTGCATACATAGAAAATTCAGTGGCTTTAGCAAACACAAAGTATTAGAACTAATTTAGAAATGTTGCAGAATATAAGGCTAATTAAAAAAATATCAATCATTTCTATATATGAATAGCAGTCCATCGGAAAATGAAATCTGAAAATTAAGAGTGAAGGAGGAAACAGACAGAGCTGGGCTCCATCTTCGCCCAGGCTGCAAACATTAGGCTACACGCATGGTCACCCTCCCAGTGGACTCTGAACTTCGTGCCTGGTGTCTATAGAAAGGGCATACCATGGGAAACCAGAACCCCCGATAAAAGAGCCTCAGGACTTGTACTTGGGCTCTATGTCGCCTAAAAGAATATGCTAATTATCTCTGTAACAGAACAAAGCCGTAAATTCCATCATGTTGATCAGGATATGACCACAAGCCTATTGATAAAGGTCCACTGTTTATCTAGTCTTGTGACACATGATTCATGGGTTAATTTTGATTGTGTCTCTCTTGTCCAGACTAGCCTCAAGGAATTTGGGGAGGTGGGTTTGAGGGTTTGAGCAAGTACACTTAGGGTATCTAAGGTTTTCACAAAAACTGATCGGGGTCCTTGGCTAAGAGGAGACTCTGCCTTGGGCCCACCCATGTAATAAACTGCACTCCACTATCTGCATCGTCCTTCTGAGTGAGTTTGTTTCCCGGAATGCGTGGATACAACAGTTCAGTTTCAGCTCTGACATATGCATGGTCTGAAAAACAATTTTTCTTGGGTGCATTTGAAAAGTAGAAGAATATGCCATCACAAAATATACTTCTTTGGCATAAGGATTATTTTGAGCTGATTATTTATGATAAAGTGTGGAGGCGGATGGGGGGGGGACACTCTGAAAACAGAGTAGAAGCTACCCTTTTGTAAAGAAAATCTGCATTTATAAAGGCAATTTACATTAGAAAGGGACCTGTACCAGGAAAAGAGCTATTACCAGGGACAACTTTTTCACTTGAGAGACTTGCCTGCTTGCCTAGCAACCTTTGTTTACCAAGCTTTCCCCTTCTCACCTGACTTAATTGCTTCTCTCCCTGCCTGTAATACCTTTCTTTTGTCTTTAGCTGAAGATAATATTTTAAGTGATGGCTCTGGCTGTCTCAGGGAGTTATTCATTTTCCTTAGGAGTCTCTCGTGTTGACTGAAAAAAAAAAAAAGTACAACCTAAAAGTTGAGAGTTACATTTTATTCCGTGGATATTCTGAGGATTTCAAGCCGGAGACACAGCATCTTAGATAATGCTGAAAAGCTATTCAGAAGAAGGTGGGGGGTGGGGGCAGGAAGCCAGGATATATGGGAATTTTGCAAGAAAACGTCAGGTAGTCAGAACATCAGAAGATTATTGTTAATCAAAGAAAATCAGACATCTGAAGTTAATGAATCTAGTGCTTTTCTGTGTTTGGGAGGATGCAAAGTCTGGGCTCACTAAAATCATTGCTTTGAGATGCACCTCTGCTCTCAGAACCCAGTACCCTGTGCTGTCTCACCCAGCATCTCAGGGTGTACGCCGCTGGGGGTGGCTTCAGCATCCTCTTTCCATCTGTGTCCCTTAGGACTCATCTTCAGCGTCTGTAATGCCATAGCTTTAAGGACACAACATTCCTTATTTACTGATAAAACAGGCAGTAGTTTTCATTCATACATGCATATGTGAGGTATTTATTATAATAACATTTTCTTTCTCCTTATTAATTTGTCATTTTTCCTCAGTTACACATTAGAGACCTGAGTTTTCAGGGAATGCTGCCACTCTAAAATAAACGGACTAATCTGGAGTTGTAGAGGAGAACTGGTCTCCCGGAAAAAAAAAAAAAAAAAAAAAAAAAACACCTGGAGTATAAACTGGTAGAAACACTTAAAAGAATTTTGACAAATTGCTGGAGGCCAATAGTGTACCAGCATGACAACGAGATATCTAGGAGGTGCCATCTTAAAGATGCCTTGCACTTTCATTAGCTTTACTTTTAGGAACTATACCGATTGTCAAAGATTCAATAACCCTCAGTGTCTCTAGCAGGGAGATGGAAAGAGTAATCCTTGTGGAATAGTTCTAGAGCTTTTTCCATAACAAAGGCTCACTCTCCAGAGGAAAGTCCTTACCAGAGTCATGTTCCAGAAAAAGAAGAGAAGGTATTTCTCTCTCTCTAGTCCCCATCTCACCTACAGAGTGGGACTAAGAAGAAGAAGCAAGAAGACCGTCTCTGGTCTTAACCTCTGGTGGCCTCGGCCTGCAATGGCTTGGAGCAGGGCCTGAGTTCCTGGCCAGAGAGGGGCTGGGTCGCCGTAGTGAAAGGACCAGATGCTAGCCACTAGACCAATGGTCAGCGACAAGGCCTCAGCCCTGTGGCTTTGCAGAAAGGAGCTTCCACAAAGACAGAAAGCATGGACACAGAGTATTTACGAGGATGAGAAGACTACAGTACCTGAGGATCGACACGTGGGCAGGCTGAGGGAGAAGCCCTGACTTGCTCCCACATGGCAGCTTATAGCACTTACAAGGGCAATTTCTTCTGAGTTTCCCCTGGCCAATCCTTATGATTTGCCTGGTTCAGAGTCCATATTTGTTGTATCTCAGGGTCCTCCCATGTTTATGGGATGGTGTGTGAATCTCTTAGCCAAGATGGATTCTGCTGCAAAAGCCCACGGGTAGAACCTCCCTTGAAAGGACTCCCCTTTGGCCTTCAAGGGGCCTTTTCTGTGCATGCACGGTCCAGGAGGTCTCCTGACTTTGGGAATGAGGAATATGTGGTTGGTGAGGTGACTCAAGGACGAAAGAGCAGATAAAACCAAGGAGGGTCTTGGAACGCAGGGGCAGAAAACCCAGAGCTGTATCATCTTTCCCTCCCCCGTGTTGTAACTATTAATGGAACAGTATAAACTGTCTCCCCTCCTACCCCATAGGGAGAAGGTATTTGGCCTGTCTTCCCCTACCCAGTATACAGGCCTCATCCAATCAGCAAATGACCTGCAAGACCCCTATCCCACTCCTTGTGCCCCAAGTATAAAAGTGGACTAAGGACCCCTGTTCAACGTTGATTCCCCCTTGAGCTAGCCTGCTGTTCTAACAGCATCTCCCACTCGAATAAACTTTATTTCCCTCTCATTCTGTCTCATGTCTGGAAATTCCACCCCACGCCCGGACCACGGCCATCTGTGCAGAGTCCAGCCTCCTCCCTCAATTGCCCTGCTGGTCCTGTCTTGGAGTTTCTGTCAGAGCATGAATCTACTGACAATCAAGCTTTACCCCAGTTCGGGGGGAAGGGCATTTGCTTCCTGCCTCAGTCTCAGGGGCCCTCAGCCTGCCGCTGCTTGAAGCAGGATTTTGGTTCCCAACCAATCCTAGTCACTAGACCAGTAGCCAGTGACAAGGCCCTGGCCTGTCAATTGTGTAGAAATGAATTTCCACATAGAGACAGAAAGAAGTAGAGCAAATAAATGTTTATGAGAAGGAAAAACAGTACTTGTGGGTAGACACAAAACGTTGGGCTCCTAGAGTCTTGCCCTCGTGGTGGTTTGAATCCCTTTACAGGGCATTTTTCGGGGTTTCTGGGTTTCTGTGGACCAACTCTCTCGCTCTGCCTGGTTCTGAACCCACATTTGGTTCATGTGAGGGTCCTCCCTGTGTGGGTGAGCATCACTTAGCCAAGCAGGATTCTACCGAGGAGGTCTATGGACAGGTTGGCTTCACTTACTATGGGGCAGCACCCCATCTCTTTTTGACCTCCAAGGAAACTTTCTTCACATGTGTAGTCAGGGAGGTATCCCTAACTTTGAGCATAAGGAATATTTTGTCTTTTATCACTTATTTGGGGAGTGCCTAGTCTCGTCCATCCTCTTGCTTTCTTTTGAAGATTTTGCTGATATAAAGTTTCTGTGCACAGGGGAGAACCTGCTCAGCCCGGGGCCCTTCTAACTCCTGCCTCAAGAGGTGTTGACTAAACACACACACACACAAACAAAAACACAAAAAACTATGAGATCAGTTTTATTTTGGGGCTTTCTGAGGACTATAGGCTGTTGAGAAACAGCCTTTCAGATAGCTCTGGGAAATTGCTCTCAAGAAGGAATGTATATATTTGACTCTACTGAAGAAGGTATGTTACTAAAAAAGAAAAGAAAAGAAAAAAAAAAAGCAAAGTGAGAGTTGTGAGTTACATTTTTATTTTGGGCAATATGAGGACTATGGCTTGAGAGACAGAATTTCAGGAAGCTCTGAGAAACTGTTCCAAAAAGATTAGGGAAGGTCTGTGAGGGAGGTGGGGTATATGCAATAAAGTATACAATTTTTTGCAGAGGGTTGCTGCTAGTCTTGAGGACCAAACATCACTGTAAATGATTTTACTGCTTTTCTAGATATGAGGAAATGCAAGAATTGGGCTCATAAAATCTTCTCCTGAAAATATTTCACTATCTGAAGACCTACTCTGCCAGTTTTTCCCAGAGTATAGGTTGCCTCATTTCTGATCTCTGGCTTGAACTACTTTCAGGGATATTGAAGGTCAGCATCTGCCGTGACTCATTATTTAATCCTTGTAGAGGTAGATGGAAAGTGCCAATTTTCAGTTAGCAGGTACATACGATCAAGGCATGGCTCTTGCTTTGAAGGTAAAGGCCTTTGCTTTGTCTTAGCTGGATATCAAAGGTATAAATACAGTGTTAAAATGATCCACCTATTTTGGATGAGTCAGAACAAAATATCCTGGAGCATTGTTCTTTCTCTAAGAATGCTTGATTTCTATTTTCTTATTACCTGTTTTTTCATTGATCTCTATTTTCTCATTCTCATTTCCAACTCCATAGTTTTTATCGTAGATGCTATTGGAAAGCCTCTGTTAGTCTTTCTCTGTTTGTGTTGAATGCTGCTCTCAGCTATAAAATTACAGTGACCCAGACATGAACTTCTGGGGTCCACTCTGCTCACCTCTTTCAAATGATGGTTCTCACCTCTCTCTGGTTCTCATCTCTGCATTTGCTGTTCCTCATCACTGTCAGGAACTGCAGTGACTCTAGCTTTCTGTTACAATCAGGAATTGCCCCAAAGCAGAGAGCTAAGTAATTGTAGAACAGATTTCTTCTGCTATTTACCCACTTCTATCTTTCCTCCCTATCTTCCTTCCTTCACAATCATAAACCCAATTGCATTTTCACAAAATAGTAGAGTTAACCTACCCCTTACTGCCTTAAATCATGATGCTCACTTGTCTTCCTTACTAATAGATGTCCCTCAAGGCATTTTTTCCCCCCAGAATAAGGCACATTTATCTGCTAGTGGTAAAGAAACCCACCTGCAAATGCCAGAGATATAAGAGATTCAGGTTCAATCTTTGGGTCAAGAAAATCCCCTGGAGGAGGGCATGGCAACCCACTCCAGTATTCTTACCTGGAGAATCCCACTGAAAAAGGAGCCTGGCAGGCTATGGTCCATGGTGTCTCAAAAAGTCAGATGTGGCTGAAGTGACTTATCGTGCACACATCTGCATTAAAAACCTGTTCAAACAGATACTCTTCCTCTTCAACAATTTTTTGATGATGTCTGAGATTTCTCTGTTGTATCTTGGTTAGCAAAATCTACTTATCCTGTTATTCAGACATCCTTTTTAAAGCCAAACTTCAGTCTGAATTTATCAAACCATCCTTTACTGATATTGAATCTCCACCTTTAGATTCTTCACCTTGCTTTTGCTTTAAGTTGTCACATAATGACTTTGCTTTTTCTCCAATCATATTAGAATCTATAGGTTTGCCTTTCATATACAAAACCTACACTCACATAAAACTACATTTTAAATATTATATATATATATATATATATATATATATATATATATATATAAATCACATGAAGTACAAGGTTATTTTTTTTTGGGGGGGGGAACTGGCCACAGTTCAGTTCAGTTCAGTCACTTAGCCATGTCCAACTCTTTGAGACCCTATGGACTACAGCAGGCCTGGCTTCCCTGTCAGTTATCAACTCCTGGAGCTTGCTCAAACTCATGTATGTCCAGTTAGTGATGATTCCAACCATCTCATCTTCTGTCTTCCCCCTTCTCCTGCCTTCATTCTTTTCCAGCATTAGGGTCTTTTCTAAGGAGTCAGTTCTTCACATCAGGTGGCTAAAGTATTGGAGCTTCAGCCTCAGCACCAGTCCTTCCAGTGAATATTCAGGACTGATTTCCTTTTAGGATGACTGGTTGGCTGTCTTTGCATTCCAAGGGACTCTCAAGAGTTTTTCCCAACACCACAGTTCAAAAGCCTCAATTCTTTGGCACTCAGCTTTCTTTATGGTCCAACACTCACATCCATACTTGACTACTGGAAAAACCATAGCTTTGACTAGATGGACCTTTGTCAGCAAAGTAATGTCTCTGCTTCTTAATATGCTGTCTAGGTTGGTCATAGCTTTTCTTCCAAGGAGAAAGCATCTTTTAATTTCATGGCTGCAATCACCATCTGCAGTGATTTTGGAGCCCCCCCAAAATAAAGTCTGTTACTGTTTCCATTGTTTCCCATCTATTTGCCATGAGTGATGAGACCAGATGCCATGATCTTAGTTTTTTAAATATTAAGTTTAAGCCAACTTTTTCATTCTCCTGTTTCATTCTCATCAAGAGGTTCTTTAGTTCTTCACTTTCTGCCATAGGGTGATGTCATCTGCATATTGATTGTTGATATTTCTCCCGACAATTTTGATTCCAAGTTGTGCTTCCTCCAGCCCAGCATTTCCCATGATGTACTCTGCATATAAGTTAAGTAAACAGGGTGACAATATACAGCCTTGATGTACTCCTTTCTCAATTTGGAACCAGTTTGTTGTTCCATATCGGATACTAAGTGTTGCTTCTTGACCTGCATACAGTTTTCTCAAGAGTCAGGTAAGGTGGTCTGGTATTCCCATCTCTTTAAGGATTTTCCACACCCACATATAACTACATTTTAAATATGAGATAAAAAAATATTTCACACAAAGTACAAGGTTTTTGTGCCTACTTGCCACAGCTTCATAATTTTCCTTTTCTTTTGTTATAGTGGTCCTTACATTGGATTCATTATTCTAGAAACAATATGAAACCACAACTGTAGACTTTATTCTGTAGTACATATCAAGTAATTTAATTTTTTCATGTCATAACTCTTTTATGCTTCTTGGGAGCACTTCCGGCATCACTGGTGGCACTTTGTATCTGTCCTACGATATTATTCAAGGCTTATAGTAATGCACTAAGCATGATGAAAGATACACAGTCTCCCTGAGACATCACTTTTTGCTGTGATCTGCAATTTACTGGAGAGACAAACTGCTCATACAAGGATTATTACTATCACATGCTATTTTAATCAGAACACCTAACACTTGAGCTCATGACAATTGCAAAGGAGTTTGCAGCAAAATTATCATAGCAGTACACTATACACTACATTTAATTTTATTTATTTATGACTCAATACTGCATCTTTCCATTTGTTTACGTTTTCATTCCTTGGGAATGGTGTTATGCATGATGTGTTAGTGTTTATGTGTGTAAATTTTGATACAGTTAAATATTTATAGTAGATTTGTATATATTTTATGGTAGTAAAAGATAAAGTATTGTTTATACTATTTAATACATTCATGACATATCTTTTCATTTTATTCAATATTTGTAAGTAATGTAATTTGCCTGTGAGTTTTTTAAATTGTCACAAATCTCAAAACTTTTTTCCTGCATGCATTTTGAAAACAATCTGCATATAGGTGGAATCTTACAGTTCAGACTCATTTTGTCCAAGGGTCAACTGTCCCTATGGCACACTTTTTAAAAAACACATATGAGAAGAACTAAAACCCAAAAAGTTATAAGAGAAAGAGCATTGCAACACTAGTTATGTCATTCACTGCTGTGAACAATGATATGAACTAGAAGGCATAGCAATAGTGTATGAAGCTCCTTTGCTAGAGGGTGCAGTATTATGCAATGAGAAGAAATGTGGCAGGAGCAGATAACAGCCTAGCTATTTCAAACAGGCTTATAAGGAAAGTACCAAGAATAGAATATCTTTCAAATTGAAGTTTCACAATTACTTAAAAATCTAGGTCTACAGAAGCTAACAGTCTTTTCATATAATGAAATAAGTCATTTTCAAGATATTTGTTCTTCCTAAATGTTCTCAACCACTGCTAGAGTATTTTTCATCATGTGATACCTAAAAGCAATAAAAATAAGATCTTCCTCACATGAGTCCAACTTTTCCCTGGATTAACAAAATCATTTAAAATGTGTAGGAACACTCCTTCAAAAATTGCTGAAACACATAGTATTCTTTCCGCCTAATAAGAATAAATTTTTTCTTTGTGAAAATAAAGGGATATAAAATGAAAAGTCAATTTCTTACTCATGACAAAATAAAATCAACTCAGTTACTAAATAAAATTCTAGATCAGAAAATGTGGGGCTGCCGAATTGTTTAATGTATTTTGACTAGTTGATATCTAGTTTCCCTTTTACCAGTGTCTATAATTCATGTGTCTGATATTTTTCTTGTTGGTTTTTGAAGCTGAGAAAAAAAGTTTTATTATGTGGGGCTGCAGGGGCAGGGGCTGGCAGGGGGCCAGGACTTGGGTTTCGGTTTCCCGTGAAATGGTGGGATTCCCCGCCCCCATCGGGTGACCTGGAGCCAGCCAATCAATATGCACCCAGTAAAAAGCCCATGAGAGAGCTGAGAAGCCCGCAGGCGCCTAAGTTTGAACCAAAGCCCGCGCCGTTTGTACCAATAGAATTGCTTTAAGTTTAAACAAAAGCCCGCGAAGTCTGTACCAATAGGATTGTTTTGCAAACATGTAACCAATCACTTTGTAACCCGTATGTAATATGCTGATAGAATGGTTTTTGTCTATAAAAAGCTTGCCCAATTTGCTGTTCGGGGTGGTCTGCCTCCCAGGAGATCAGAGTCACCCGTTTGCGCAACCGACAATAAACCCTCTTGCGTGTTGCATCTGCTGGACTGGTTTATTGGGTCGTGCGGTTTTTCCTCCTTGGAACGAAGGCCCGAATTCTGGGTCTTACATTTGGGGGCTCGTCCGGGATCGGGAAAGCCTCGGACCCAATACCCACACCAGCGGGAGGTAAGTCCGGCCAGCATTGAATCTACGTTATCTGTTGTCTGTCTGTACTCTGTTTCGGAACCCGTACGGGCTTAGTAGGAATTCGTGAAGCGAACTGACGGGTCCATGGGCTTCCGAATTTCAACCCTGGAGGACGCTCCAGGGGTGACTTGGGTGGCTGGAGACGAGCAGACAGTCTTCCTGCCGGGGGCGCGACACTTTCAGTGTCCGCTCCCGTCTGAATTGTTACTTTTGGTTTGGCGCCGATTCTGTGCCGTGCGGCTTCTGGTCTGCATTTCGTGTGTCTGTTTCATGAGTCTCTTGGTGTATTTCTGTTTCCCCCTTCCTCCCAGCATGGGACAAAGACTAACTACCCCTGTAAGTTTGACTCTAGGACATTGGAAAGAAGTCAAAGACCGAGCCAACAACCTATCGGTAGAAGTAAGAAGAAAGAAATGGCAAACCCTTTGCAGTTCTGAATGGCCAACCCTCGACGTGGGATGGCCTCAGGATGGCACTTTTAACATAGATTGTATCTTACAGGTCAAAGAGCGAGTGTTCGATGCAGGAGCACACGGACACCCCGACCAAGTCCCCTACGTAATTACTTGGGAGAGCCTGGTACTAGACCCCCCGCCCTGGGTGGCACCCTTTGTGACAACGAAACCAAGGGTCTCCAACGCCACTGCCATGGTGCCCATGGCTCCCCCAGCCCAGTCCTCCCTCTACCCCCTCTTAGAAAACGAAAAATTAGGCCAGACCAAAGCCAGTCCTCCCGCCGGAGGACCCGGTCTTGACTGATCTTTTGTCTGAAAACCCCCCTCCCTACCAAGCCCCTCCAAGGCCGGCACCACCGCCAGCCGGCCCTTCCCCACCAGCCTCCACCGAGGCCTGCTCCCCCGACACCACCAGTCTGGTGGCCGACGAGGGAACAAGCGCCCCATCCCCTGTCGCCTCCCAGTTACCCCTGCGAAGGGATCCAAGGGAGGGAGAGACGGGAGAATGGAAAGCTCAGGCGTTCCCTTTAAGAACTGTGGGAGGGCCAGGAAACCAAGTTCAGTCCTGGCCATTCTCGGCCTCCGACCTGTATAACTGGAAAACCCACAATCCTCCTTTCTCTAAAGACCCATTAGCCCTCACAGGACTAATTGAATCCATCTTGTTAACCCACCAACCGACTTGGGATGACTGTCAACAGCTCTTGCAGGCATTGCTGACCACAGAAGAGAGACAGCGAGTCATCCTAGAAGCCAGGAAGAGTGTGCCCGGGCTAATGGGGCCCCCACCCTCCTCCCAAACGAGATCGATGCAGCTTTCCCGGTGACACGACCGGACTGGGACTACAACACCCCTGCTGGTAGGGAGCAGCTCCCTCTCTATCGCCAGGTCCTCCTTGCGGGTCTCAAGGGTGCCGGAAGATGCCCTACCAATTTGGCCCAGGTAAGAGCAGTGACCCAGGGACCGGAGGAGACCCCGGCGGCTTTCCTTGAGAGGCTCATGGAGGCATACCATATGTACATGCCTTTCAATCCTAGTAGCCCTGAACATAGGGGAAATGTCTCCATGGCCTTTATAGGACAGTCAGCTCTGGACATTAGAAATAAGTTACAAAGGCTAGAAGGATTACAGGATTATAGCTTGCAGGATCTAATGAGAGAGGCAGAAAAGATTTACAATAAGAGAGAAACTCCAGAAGAGAGAGAAGAAAGGCTCAGAAAGTTGCAGGAAGAGAGGACAGGTTGAGACGAGAACAGGAAGAAAAAGAAGAAAAATGAGACAGAAAGTGTAACAGGGAATTAACCAAGATTTTGGCCACTGTAGTACAGCCTAGATCAGAGTCAGGAAAGAAAGAGAGGCCGGGAGACAACAGGCGGCTGAGAGTAGACCGCGACCAATGTGCCTACTGCAAAGAAAAGGGCCACTGGGTAAAAGACTGCCCAAAGAGGCCTGGAGACCCGTGGAAGACCAGCACTAGAGTCCTGTCCCTAGACGAAGATTAGGACAGTCAGGGCCAGGAGCCTCCCCCTGAGCCCCGGGTAACATTGGAAGTAGGGGGGCAACCCGTGACCTTTTTGGTAGACACAGGGGCTCAACACTCTGTGCTGACCAAGACCAAAGGACCCATGAGTACCAGAGCTGCTTGGGTGCAAGGGGCCACTGGAGGAAAATTGTGCCGATGGACGACCGAACAGACAGTGCATCTGGCCTCGCACATACAGAGACTCCTCAGATTAGGCATCCTTGAGCCCTGTAGATCGGCCTGGAATACTCCCCTACTCCCTGTCAAAAAGTCGGGTACGGGAGACTACAGGCCCATACAGGATCTGAGAGAAGTAAATAAACGGGTAGAAGACATCCACCCAACAGTACCTAATCCATATAACCTACTCAGCACCTTGCCTCCCTCCCACACCTGGTACACAGTGTTGGACCTAAAAGATGCTTTCTTTTGCTTGAGACTGAGCCCCCAGAGCCGACCCCTGTTTGCCTTTGAGTGGAAAGATCCAGAAGCCAGACTATCGGGACAACTAATGTGGACTAGGTTGCCACAAGGGTTCAAGAACAGCCCCACCCTGTTTGATGAGGCCTTACATCGAGACCTGGCCGCCTTCTGGACGAAGCATCCCACCCTGGTGCTCCTACAGTATGTAGACGACCTGCTGCTGGCAGCTCCCACAGCACTAGACTGTGATAAAGATTTTGGCAGAAGTGCATGGAACCAGGGAGGACCTCACCAATCAGCCCTTGGCGGATGCGGAGGTGACCTGGTTCACAGATGGAAGCAGCTACTTGCTAGAAGGACAACGAAAAGCCGGGGCTGCAGTGGTAGACGGAACAGAGGTCGTCTGGGCCAGCGCGCTGCCTCCGGGAACTTCTGCCCAACGAGCCGAGCTCATCGCTCTCACGCAAGCTCTCAAGAAAGCAGAAGGTAAGAAAGCTAACATATATACTGATAGCCGATATGCTTTCGCCACAGCACATGTACACGGTGAGATATACCAGAGGAGGGGGCTATTAACATCTGAAGGCAAAGAAATTAAAAACAAAAATGAAATCTTAGATCTGTTACAAGCCCTGTTTCTGCCCAAAAAGCTAAGTATAATCAACTGCCCAGGCCATCAGAAAGGGAACACGCTAATTGCACAGGGAAATCGCCTGGCAGACGAAACTGCCAAAAGAGCAGCATTGGGGCCTCAAATATTAGCCCTCTCATGCGGATCAGCATCTAAAGAAAGAGACTCGATACTTACTTATAATGATATGGACTTAGACATTGTACAAAACTTTGGAGCAGATTATGATGAGGCCCACGATAAATGGACATACCAGGGAAAAACAGTAATGCCCCAAGACACTGCTAGAAGACTCTTGACTCACCTGCATAGGCTCACTCATTTGGGAAAAAAAAAAATGGCTGAGCTCCTAGATAAAAATGAGATAGACTATTACATCCCTAAGAGAGACTCATTGATACAACAAATTGTGGGCAATTGCGAGGCGTGTGCAAAGGTAAACGCTGGCAGACTGAGGCTTCCCCTAGGGGTTCGGGTGAGAGGACACCGACCTGGAATTCATTGGGAGATAGATTTCACAGAAATCAAGCCAGGCATGTATAATAATAGATATCTGCTAGTGTTTATAGACACCTTCTCAGGATGGGTAGAAGCCTACCCCACGAAAAAAGAAACGGCTCAAGTCGTGGTCAAGAAACTCCTAGAAGAAATTTTTCCCCGATTCGGGTTGCCTAAGGTACTCGGGTCGGATAACGGTCCAGCCTTTGTCTCCCAGGTAAGTCAGCTGGTGGCCAAATCATTGGGGATCGATTGGAAATTACATTGTGCTTACCGACCCCAGAGCTCAGGACAGGTAGAAAGAATGAATAGAACAATTAAAGAGACCTTAACCAAATTAACGCTGGAGACTGGCACTAGAGACTGGGTTCAGCTCCTACCACTGGCCCTATATAGGGCCAGAAACACACCCGGCCCACATGGACTTACCCCCTTTGAAATCATCTATGGCAGCCCCCCGCCAGCCATATCCTTTTTTGACTCTGATATCTCTGCCCTTATCACTTCCCCTACCCTACAGGCCCATCTGCAAGCCCTGCAGTTGGTGCAACAAGAAATCTGGAAACCCATATCTGCCGCATACTGTGCAGACGGCCCTGTTCCCTGCCCTCATCCCTTCAAGATTGGCGATACGGTGTTGGTACGGAGACATCAGACCAAGACCCTTGAACCCCGCTGGAAGGGACCTTACACCATCCTCTTGACGACGCCGACTGCCCTGAAGGTAGACGGAATCGCCGCATGGATTCACGCCTCCCACGTAAAGGCTGCACCCGGCCGCGACCACGAGGAGACGTCAGAACCCAGATGGAAACTCCACCGCACTCAAAACCCCTTAAAGCTAAGACTTTCTCTTTTGTGACGCTTTTGCTTTGCTTGCCCCTAGTTGAGGGAAAGGCGAGTCCTCACCAGGTACACCGTATCACCTGGAGAGTCTTTAATACAGAAACAGGAAATATGGTAAATGAGACCACTGGCATAGGCCCAATTGCAACCTATTTTCCTACCCTGATGGTAGACCTGTGTGACATAGTGGGAGAAAGTTGGGACCCGACCCCTCAAGAGCCCTTCCCAGGGTATGAGTGTCAACATCCTGGGTGGTGGGTAAAAACCCAGGGACATGATTTTTATGTATGTCCTGGCCATTTGAGAGGTCGTTCCAAGGTTCAGAAGTGTGGAGGGCCCACAGAAGGATACTGTAAGGCCTGGGGTTGTGAAACAACAGGAGATGCCTACTGGAACCGCTCTTCGACCTGGGATCTAATAACAGTTAAGAGAAAACAGATCCCAGGTTACACAGGACATGGACCCTGGGTTTGCGGAAGCTCGGGCCAAAAACAGGATTGCGGGTCCTGTTACGATGTAACAAGACAGAGATTACAGGGGGCAACCCCTGGGGGCAAATGTAATCCATTACTTATTCAATTTACTGAGGCAGGAAAAAGGGCAGATTGGAGCACCTTAAAGACCTGGGGGCTAAGATTGCACCGAAGTGTCTATGACCCGTACACCCTATTCTCCATATCCAGATCCATTGCCCCCGCCAACTCAGAGTCGGTAGGGCCAAACCCGGTTTTATCGGATAAGAAGAGCCCCACCCAGGCTAAAGGCAAAAGTCCACCGGCCGCCTCACCCACGTCCCCATCCAAGACCACTCTGGCCAACCTAACTACAGGCCCAGCACCAGCCTCTAGGGCGGCCTTAACCCCTACCCCTGACAAACCTCCAGGCTCAGGAGACAGGCTAATGCACCTAATAGAAGGGGCATTTAGAGCCCTTAACGCTACCAACCCAGCCGCTACTGAAGCTTGTGGGCTCTGTTTGGACACCAGTCCCCCTTATTATGAAGGACTAGCTATATTAAGAAATTTCTCTAACCAGACCTTCCCCCTGAACCAGTGCAGCAATCCTGGCCTACACAAGCTCACTCTACCCCAGGTAGAGGGACAAGGGCTTTGTATAGGAAAAGTCCCAACCAGTCACACGGCTCTGTGCAACCAGACCATTCAAGTAGGTCATGGGAACTACTATCTAGTTTCCCCTAGCAACACCTGGTGGGCATGCAATACCGGGCTCACCCCTTGGGTATCAGTGGCCATCATGAACCTAACCCAAGACTTCTGTGTGCTAACCCAGGTAATGCCACGTATTCTTTACCTCTGAAGAGACCTTGCTAGACGCCCTTGAAAACAGGCACAGACAAAAAAGAGAGCCGGTTGTGATGACTTTGACCCTCCTGCTTGGTCCTGGGGGCACCACGGTGGGAATCGGTACCGGGACGGCCGCCTTGATACAAGGGAACCAACTGCTAGCTCAGTTACAGCTCGCCATAGACACAGATCTTCGAGCAGTTGAAAACTTCATCTCCCTGCTCGAAAAATCTCTTACCTCCCTGTCAGAAGTAGTACTTCAGAACAGGAGAGGGTTAGACCTATTATTCCTAAAAGACAAGGGCCTCTGTGCGGCCCTAGGAGAAGAATGTTGTTTTTACGCCGACCATGCTGGAACAGTAAAAGACTCTATGGCAAAGTTAAGAGACAGGCTAAACCAGCGGCAAAGAGATAGGGAGGCACAGAAAAATTGGTTCGAAGGGTGGTTTAATCGATCACATTGGTTGACCACCCTGATCTCTACTCTTATGGGACCCTTACTAATACTATTGCTTCTGCTTACCTTTGGACCATGCATTCTAAACCGCTTGTTACAGTTCATAAAGAGTAGACTGTCAGTAGTTCAGACATTGGTACTTACTCAGCAATACCAAATGTTAAAACAACAAGAACCCTAAGTTTTAAGATTAAAACTAATGACAAAGAAACAGGAGGGAATGTGGGGCTGCCGAATTCTTTAATGTATTTTGACTAGTCGATATCTAGTTTCCCTTTTACCAGTGTCTATAATTCATGTGTCTGATATTTTTCTTATTGGTTTTTGAAGCTGAGAAAAAAAGTTTTATTATGTGGGGCTGCCGGGGCAGGGGCTGGCAGGGGGCCAGGACCGGCAGGGGGCCAGGACTTGGGTTTCGGTTTCCGGTGAAATGGTGGGATTCCCCGCTCCCATCGGGTGACCTGGAGCCAGCCAATCAATGTGCACCCAGTAAAAAGCCTGCGAGAGAGCTGAGAAGCCCGCCGGCACCTAAGTTTGAAAAAACCCGCGCCGTTTGCACCAATAGAATTGCTTTAAATTTGAACAAAAGCCCGCGAAGTTTGTACCAATAGGACTGCTTTGCAAACATGTAACCAATCACCTTGTAACCCATATGTAACATGCTGCATATAAAGCTCACCCAATTTGCTGTTCGGTGTGCTCTGCCTCCCAGGAGATCAGAGTCACCCGTTTGCGCAACCGACAATAAACCCTCTTGCGTGTTGCATCTGCTGGGCTGGTTTATTGGGTCGCATGGTTTTTCCTCCTTGGAACGAAGGCCCGAATTCTGGGTCTTACAAAAATAGATCTTTTTATATTCTCAGATTAATACTTCTTGACATTGATCAAGTGACGATATAACTAAAAGTGGGGTCTGGCTGCTCACCACTCAAAAGCCATTAAAGGGAAAGCTTGGTGGAAAGGAAAGGCAAGGAAAGTTTGCTTTATTTTGGATGCCAGCCATAGGGGTGAGGAGGAGGGGGGAATTCCTCTCCAAAGGCCAACTCCCCCCACACTGACAGCAGTGGGCACCAGCTCTCATAGCCAGAGGGAGGGGGCTGCGTGCGGAACAGCACAGTCAGCGGACAGTCATCGGGAAATCAGTCCTCGGCAGTCTGACTAGTGTCATCCTGATTGTTTACAGTTAATCTTCACTTCCAGGGCTCCTTTGTTCGCATTTCCCTGAGGTCACTTCTCAGAATTCTGGCTGTTTATGTCATGACTGCTGTCAGGTCATCATGAGTTAACTTCCTCCACTTGATGGGCTTGGCTCACAGGATTTGGCTCAGAATATTATTAACATCTATAGTCCTTGAGAAGGAACTAAAGGTCCTTGACTATGCTTAATGACCACACTATTAATATGTGGTCTCGTTTATTTTCTTTTGTTTCTTCACTTTCTCACTTCCCTGATTAATCTTATTCTTTGGCTGAAATTTTTCCACACACAAAAGGCAGGCTAAGACATGGAGGCGTTGTGGGGGCAAGGACCACAGATTCCGGCTCTGCTTGAGTAGAAGACACAGTAGAGATCCTGAGAATGCCTTCTTCAATTTGGAAAAATGCAAATCCAAGCCAACCAAAAAGTCATTCATCTTAACTCATGTAAAATATTGTTTTACAGGGGGAATGAAAGCTAGGGTTATGCATGAATGTAATAGTCATTTGTTCAAATGTGTCTTTGTGGGCTACCCTATCATCAAATTCTTAGGTTAGGAGGAAAGCCAAACGAGTTAAAGATGGTTATGAACGAGGATACGTGAAACATTTTAACATATACACTTGCTTTTCATTTACTTATTTATTTTTCTTTATCTGTTTTCTACTATAAAATACTATGAGAGCAAAGGTCTTGCTTTTTTGGTCACTCCTGAATCTCAATGTATAGAATGAAGTCTGAATCATACAAAGTACTCAATTACTGTTTTTTTCCAGTGAATAACTGACTGAATAAATGAAAATAAAACATATCCCCCTTAATTGAGTTCCTGGAAGGTGCTTTCAAATTTTCAAAGTAGTAAGATTCAAGTGTTCCTGCAATCTTGTGTCTGGAATTTCAGTTGATTAAGAATTGATTAAGAATTACAATTTTAGGAGCTCAGGGTTGGTGGAAACTAAAAGTCGTGCGGAATGATTTAAAGCTGAAACAATCCTCTACACTGCTTACTAGTCTTCCAACTTCAAACCATGAACAAACTACTCTTCACCAAGGATCATAGAAGCTAGAGGAAAGAACTGGAGCTCCATAGCTGAACTTGACTCAGATTTAAGACCAACTTTATTTGGATGGATATTTAGTCACCTTGCCACAGTCCAAATATTCTGCTCAAGAAACTTGGTTATTCAACCTTCACCAAACCATTTTGCTTTAATTTCTGGCTGCACTGTGTGACTTTCAGGATCTTAGTTCCCTGACCAAGAATTGGATCTGTGCCTCCAGCTCTGGAAGCATGGAATCCTAGTCATTGGACCACCAAGGAATTATTTCCAAATCACTTCTTATCTTATTGCAAAGATGCCTATTGGCTACTTTATTTCTGAGATGCTTTAAGGAGAATGTGGAAATATGAGGTTTAGAACTTCAAGGAGTTTATTCCCTGCCATCCCAGACTCATGGAATAACTGAGCTCAAAGGGAACACACCGACTGGATCAGTCATCATTCACTGATAGTAACACTGGTGACCAGGCTCTTCTCCCGGCAAAATGAACAACTGTTGCTCTAGCACCTCAGCCCCATCACACCAGTCCTGTATTCTCAAGGCTAATGAGTAGTTTTCTTTATCACAAAGGCTAGCCACAAGAGTACCTTCCACTAGCCAGGACTCTAAGCTAGAGCCTTAGAGGAAAAAGGGTGAATTCTGGAACTTTCTGCTGTAACTATGCAACTTGCATGCCTCTTTGCCCAAGACAGTTTCAGTTTACTTCTGATATCTAGAATAATTTATGAATATCTTCACCAACATTGTTTAAAAAATAACCTAATTCAAAGGATACATTTTATGGACCCTCTAAGGATAAGGCATTTCCATTTGGAAGGTAAACTCAGATACTGGAATAACACAACCAATTCTTCAGAAGGATACCCTGGCTAGCATTATAAGTATGTAACATTGGATGTTAATTAGTACTCTCAAAATGAATTAAATGCTTATAAAGTTATAGATACATTTAATAACTTAATAAATATTTGAATTCTGGCTTTGTAACCCAAAGACTATACTAGAAAAATTACTGTTACAGCAATAACTACATCAAAGTAATCATACTATGGATACCTTGCATTTGTAGAATGAATGAGATATCAAAATATCTTTGTAGAAAGCAGGAGTTGCAATACTCATATCAGATAAAATAGACTTTCAAATAAAGCCTGTGAAAAGAGACAAAGAAGGACACTACATAATGATCAAAGGATCAATTCAAGAAGAAGATATAACAATTATAAATATATATGCACCCAACATAGGAGCACCACAATATGTAAGGCAAATACTAACGAGGATGAAAGAGGAAATTAATAGTAACACAATAATAGTGGGAGACTTTAATACCCCACTCACAACTATGGATAGATCAACTAAACAGAAAATTAACAAGGAAACACAAACTTAAAAGGACACAATGGAACAGCTAGACCTTATTGACATCTATAGGACCTTTCACCCCAAAACAATCAACTTCACCTTTTTCTCAAGTGCACACGGAACCTTCTCCAGAATAGATCACATCCTGGGCCATAAATCAAGTCTTGGTAAATTCAAAAAAATTGAAATCATTCCAGTCATCTTCTCTGACCACAGTGCAGTAAGATTAGATCTCAATAACAGGAAAAAAATTATTAAAAACTCAAACATATGGAGGCAAAACAACACGCTTCTGAATAACCAACAAATCATAGAAGAAATAAAAAAAGAAATCAAAATATGCATAGAAATGAATGAAAATGAAAACAGAACAACCCAAAACCTATGGGACACTGTTAAAGCAATGCAAAGGGGAAGATTCATAGCATTACAGGCCTACCTCAAGAAACAAGAAAAAAGTCAAATAAATAACCTAACCCTACACCTAAAGCAATTAGAGAAGGAAGAAATGAAGAACCCCAGGTTTAGTAGAAGGAAAGAAATCTTAAAAAATTAGGGCAGAAATAAATGCAAAAGAAACTAAAGAGACCATAGCAAAAATCAACAAATTTAAAAGCTGGTTTTTTGAAAAAATAAACAAAATTGACAAACCATTAGCAAGACTTATTAAGAAACAAAGAGAGAAGAACCAAATTAACAAAATTAGAAACGAAAATGGAGAGATCACTACAGACAACACTGAAATACAAAGGATCATAAGAGACTACTACCAGCAGCTCTATGCTAATAAAATGGACAACTTGGAAGAAATGGACAAGTTCTTAGAGAAGTATAACTTTCCAAAACTGAACCAGGAAGAAATAGAAGATCTTAACAAACCCGTCACAACCAAGGAAATCGAAACTATAATCAGAAATCTTCCAGCAAACAAAAGCCCAGGACCAGATGGCTTCACAGCTGAATTCTACCAAAAGTTCAGAGAAGAGCTAACACCTATCTTACTCAAACTCTCCCAGAAAATAGCAGAAGAAGGTAAACTTCCAAACTCATTCTATGAGGCCACCATCACCTTAATTCCAAAACCAGACAAAGATGCCACAAAAAAAGAAAACTACAGTCCAATATCACTGATGAACATAGATGCAAAAATCCTTAACAAAATTCTAGCAAACAGAATCCAACAACATATTAAAAAAATCATACACCATGACCAAGTGGGCTTTATCCCAGGAATGCAAGGATTCTTTAATATCCACAAGTCAATCAATGTGATACACGACATTAACAAATTGAAAGATAAAAACCATATGATTATCTCAATAGATGCAGAAAAAGCCTTTGAAAAAATTCAACATCCATTTATGATTAAAACTCTCCAGAAAGCAGGAATAGAAGGAACATACCTCAACATAATAAAAGCTATATATGACAAACCCACAGCAAGTATTACCCTCAATGGCAAAAAATTGAAAGCATTTCCCCTAAAATCAGGAACAAGACAGGGTGCCCACTCTCACCACTTCTATTCAACATAGTCTTGGAAGTGTTGGCCACAGCAATCAGGGCAGAACAAAAAGTAAAAGAAATCCAGATAGGAAAAGAAGAAGTGAAACTCTCACTGTTTGCAGATGACATGATCCTCTACATAGAAAACCCTAAAGACTCTACCAGAAAATGACTAGAGCTAATCAATGAATATAGTAAAGTTGCAGGATATAAAATTAACACACAGATATCTCTTGCATTCTTATACACTAACAATGAGAAAACAGAAAGAGAAATTAAAGAAACAATACCATTCACCATTGCAACAAAAAGAATAAAATACTTAGGAATATATCTACTTAAAGAAACAAAAGACTTATACATAGAAAACTATAAATCACTGATGAAAGAAATCAAAGAGGACACAAACAGTTGGAAAATTATATCGTGTTCATGGACTGGAAGAATCAACATCATCAAAATGGCCATATGACCCAAAGCAATCTACAGATTCAATGCAATCCCTATCAAGCTACCAACGGTATTTTTCACAGAACTAGAACAAATAATTTCACAATTTGTATGGAAATACAAAAAACCTCGAATAGCCAAAGTAATCTTGAGAAAGAAGAATGGAATTAGAGGAATCAACCTGCCTGACTTCAGATTATACTACAAAGCCACAGTCATCAAGACAGTATGGTATTGGCACAAAGACAGATATATAGATCAATAGATCAGAATAGAAAGTCCAGAGATAAATCCACAAGCATATGGTCACCTTATCTTCGACAAAGGAGGCAAGGAGATACAATGGAAAAACGATAGCCTCTTTAACAAGTAGTGGTGGGAAAATTGGTCAACCACTTGTAAAAGAATGAAACTAGAACACTTTCTAACACCATACACAAAAATAAATTCAAAATGGATTAAAGATCTAAATGTAAGAGCAGAAACTATAAAACTCCTAGAGGAGAACATAGGCAAAACACTCTCCGACATAAATCACAGCAGGATCCTCTATGACCCACATCCCAGAATATTAGAAACAAAAGCAAAAATAAACAAATGGGACATAATGAAACTTAAAAGCTTTTGCACAGCAAAGGAAACTATAAGCAAGGTGAAAAGACAGCCCTCAGATTGGGAGAAAATAATAGCAAATGAAGCAACAGACAAAGGATTAATCTCAAAAATATACAAGCAACTCCTCCAGCTCAACACCAGAAAAATAAATGCCCCAATCAAAAAATGGGCCAAAGAACCTAACAGACACTTCTCCAAGGAAGACATACAGATGGCTAAGAAACACATGAAAAGATGCTCAACATCACTCATTATCAGAGAAATGCAAATCAAAACCACAGTGAGGTACCATTACACGCCAAGCAGGATGGCTGCTATCCAAAAGTCTACAAGCAATAAATGCTGGAGAGGGTGTGGAGAAAAGGGAACCCTCTTACACTGTTGGTGGGAATGCAAACTAGTACAGCCACTACGGAAAACAGTGTGGAGATTTCTTAAAAAACTGGAATTAGAACTGCCATGTGACCCAGCAATCCCATTTCTGGGCATACACACCAAGGAAACCAGATCTGAAATAGACACGTGCACCCCAATGTTCATCGCAGCACTGTTTATCATAGCCAGGACATGGAAGCAACCTAGATGCCCATCAGCAGACGAATGGATAAGGAAGCTGTGGTACATATACACCATGGAATATTACTCAGCCATTAAAAAGAATTCATTTGAATCAATTCTAATGAGATGGATGAAACTGGAGCCCATTATACAGAGTGAAGTAAGCCAGAAAGATAAAGACCATTACAATATACTAACACATATATATGGAATTTAGAAAGATGTTAATGATAACCCTATATGCAGAACAGAAAAAAAAAAGACACAGATTTATAGAAGAGTCTTTTAGACTCTGTGGGAGAAGGAGAGGGTGGGATGTTTCAAGAGAACAGCATTGAAACATGTCTAGTTATCTAGAGTGAAACAGATCACCAGCCCAGGTTGGATGCATGAGACAAGCGCTCAGGCCTGGTGCACTGGGAAAACCTAGGGGGAGCAGGTGGAGGGGGAGGTGGGAGGGGGGATCTGGATGCGGAACACATGTAAACCCATGGCTGTTTCATTCCAATGTATGACAAAATTCACTACAAATAAAAAAACAAACAAGCAAAAAAAAACAAAATGTCTTTGTATGCTTTGCATGCATGCTTTTACTTAAACATTGTAATGACTTTATATAAGTAAGGTAGTTTTCTCCTAGGTTTTCATTTTTCTACAGACACAATATGAGTGTTATGAGGATTTTATATTTTAATGTATTTATCTTATGTGAAGAGGTGATGCTATAGATGAACTTAGGGCTATGTATTTTTAAAGGAAATCTTTGCCAAATGGAATTAACTGTATCTGGAAAGCTGTAATCTCTTACCTCTTCTGTCTGAGCGTTCTGGTTTTTTGATTAGTGTTTAGAGACAACTGCATGCAGTTCCAGATAAGATCAAGTCTATAAACACATATGTTCAAGGCTAACTCTCTAGAGGAGAAAACACTTGATCTTGGCTTCATTAGACACCTAATCTGATCAGCTGAGATAACTGTACCAGATGGATTAATAATGTTACTTTATATCTACAAAGGGCTTTTTTTTTTTTTTAAGTTCAAAGCTCCAGTTAACATGGCTTCATTTAAATATGATCACCACACACTCACACAAGTGCACTTCCATGTGTAGAGACCTAGCTATAGGTCTCATGTTACCTGGCATAAAAGGCAGAAATTTGAAGATATGCGTCTATTATGTCAGTAAGTAAAACAAACAAACAAAAATCCTAAAATTCTAACATTTTAAAAGCATTGCCATGAGTAATCCCAAGCTATCCAGTTGGATCAGGTGCTGTTAAGTCACTTCAGTCCTGTCCGACTCTGTGTGACCCCACAGACCGCAGCCCACCAGACTCCCCCATCAACAACACTGGAGTGGGTTGTCATTTCCTTCTCCAATGCATGAAAGTGAAGAGTGAAAGTGAAGTTGCTCAGTCATGTCCGACTCTTAGCAACCCCATGGACTGCAGCCTACCAGGCTCCTCCATCCATGGGATTTTCCAGGCAAGAGTACTGGAGTGGGGTGCCATTGCCTTCTCTGGTTGGATCAGCTATCCACTTATAAAAGAGCTTAGAAAGCCTGGTAAATCAACATGGTAAGTCAACACTTAAATATATATGGAGATTTTACCTTTTTAAAATCCTTTTGAATGCATGATTTTATTTCATCCATAAAATTTCCTCATGATAATTTGAGGGAGTGTTATCATTCCCCTTTTATAGAAGAAGGTAAACAAAGTTTTCTGACACTTTACATAATGTTCTCTAATTATATATATATATATATATATATATATATATATATATATATACACATATATACATACTTTCTATAATTTTCAAAGTTGGTTAGATTTGAAACTTATTCATGTAAAATCTTACTTGGAGTTTTAGTATGAGTGATCTGAAAGCATGGTGTTCACATGCAGGGTGTGGGGGTCTCTCCCAGCCCCATCCTCAGGGATCCCTCTTCATCACAACACACACCTCCTGTAGCATCTCCCTGAAACACCCAGAAAAGATATTTTACCAACATTTTTTAAAAGTTTTCCTTTATATTTTATTACTTTTGTAAGCAAGTCATATGAACTATAGGAAAAGAACTTATCAAATGTAGATTTAGTGATGACAGCCCTTTTGTTTGCAAGCAGACAGTTATTATGCAGCCATAGAGGACCTTGAACCTTGGATTTATGGTCCTTATCCATTATTTTTTCTTTGAAAAGTGATAAAATTGAAGTTCTGAATGATCAGACTGCTTATGAACCTGAAAGTGAGCAGATCTGCTTGTTCTGTAAGTCTCTGTGACACTGATTTGAATAGCCAGTAGGATAAGTCAACCAAATTATTATCCTGGCAGAGATCTCCAGCTTAGTCCAATTTTGGTGAGATGGAGCAGAGGATCTTTTTCTTTTCTTTCTTACTACCTGAACTTTCTAGGCTTTCAGACCCTGAATTCTATGAAAAGAGAGTTTAAGCTATCTTCAGCTATTAAATAGGAGTCTGGTCCATTGGGGATGAGTCTCAAACAGCAGAGGAAGCTCATTGCCATCTGTGAGTGCCCAAAAGACCAAGTGGCTGCTGTTGCCTGCTGTCCTTCTGAACTAACAGGATCCAGAAAACAGACAAATGCACACAAACGAATGTCACTAGAGCCCTGCACAGCTCCCTGGCACACGCATTGCACAAAATCTTCACGTGTATTCCCTGCCCCTTTGTGTGGCTCCCTTTTGCTCCCTGAGTTAGAGAATGGTTTTAAAAAAGTCTCTCTCCAATTATACACACACAGTTTGGTCAATACTTAGACCATGCTTCTAAAACTTACATCGAAGTATGCGTCATTTATTTCTTGACTTTACTATGACCCTTCTTCTGATGTCAGTGGCTAATTCATGTCCAGCTTCCTAGAATGGCAAAAGGAGAACACAAGAAGAAATTTTATGAGTGAGGTAGCATGAGGATTAATATATTGAAATATTAAGCTGCCAAATATCTATTTAGTATCTAACTAGTTCTCTAGCTATAAAATCTGTCCATGAAAATAGCTATCCTAATTTACTGAGCAATTATAAGTAGATGTCTTTCTATTAACGTGTTTTAACTAAACTTGAAATTTTGAGAATTTTTTCTTGTATTTATATTCATATATATTACTTTTTAAGAGAGAGGGTTTAGAAGAGGTATTTGTTGTGCTAAGTCGCTTCAGCCATGTCTGACTCTTTGCGACCCCAGGGGACTTTAACCTGCCAGGCTGGGGGGTTTCCTGGAGTAGGTTGCCATGCTCTCCTCCAGAAGAGGTGTTTGATAAGTATCCACTTTACTGTGCACCAAGAATTAAAGACTCAACACAAACTGTCATGTTTTAATCCTGATAAAATCTCTTTAAATTTAGAAAACTGAATAGGCATTAAGATTCAAAATAATAGCAGATGGCAAAATGGATGGGGAGACAGTTTGGTACAACCTGTCAGCTTCTTGTCTTATATCAATTTTTCTATTCTTGAAGTCCTGCTCCCATTATGGGTGATAAAGTCACTCTTATGGCAAAAGCAATAGCAATATTCTCTAGGATCATGAAAATCTGCTGCCTTAGTAAAGATGGGGAAAATAAGTTTAGAGACCCTAGGATGTGTCAGAAGTTGAAAGTGTGAATTCTTAATTGTTATTCTTCACTTTTTGGAAGTTTTTGTATCATTGAACATGAGGAGTTATTTTCCAGTAGCTATTTTCATTTGGCATATAAATCCAAGCCTACCATATTCTCAAGATTCCAGTCTTTTTTCTTTGTTTGCATAGTAAAATGGTAAAATGGTATGGCATACCCTTCATGATCTTTACCCTGGGTAGGTTACCATCCAGCATAGTCTCTGAATGATTCACCATGTCTTACTACTTGCTACAGAATTATAGGGGACAATATTGAAGGGTAGCTTCAGCAGTCCCTCTTACATAATCTCTAGCAGTTCTTAACTGTTACAAAAAGGACCACCATCTCTAATGCAACACTGACATGACTATCATATTACCATTTGGTATTTCATTATATTCAATTATTTGGAAATTATGTATGTAATATTAGATACATTTAATGCCATCAACCCTGAAGTATCAAAGCATTCAATCAAACTACAGTTCTAAGCCAGAAATTATTCTGAGTAATTGAAGTTTAATTATCTAAAGAATTTTCATCACCTCAGTCACTTGAAGTATTGTTAACATACTTGATTTCTTTTATCTCTTGGAATTATTATAGACATTTGGTTAAATGTCATGTAATATTTAAAAACTGATAATACTAAGAGGTGTTCAGGTCACTGGTCTGAACATTGATTCTCTTTTTATAGTATAAGAGATAAGGACATTAAAGATACAGTTAGAATTAACTAAAGATTTACCATAGACCTATAGACTCCATGAGTAAGTTTAAATTCTTTTGGTTTCTGCTTCCTTCACTGGTAGTGGACATCAAAAAACCACTGAGTGTTTCAGAGGAGCCGAACTGTGGTAAAGAAATCATAGATTTAAAAAATGTTTTCATTGCCATTTGGCACACAAATTCAAAGCAGTATTAGTCTAAGTAAATTTCCTCTAAAAAGCAAAATGATTTGTTTTATAAAATTTGTAATTATTTATACCTTTTTAGACTCACATCTATCATAAAACTTTACGTGATTTTAAGACTGTCCATTGAGAAAAAAAGTGTCAGTTTAGGGCACGGTCTAAATATAGAGGCTTAATGAGGGCTCAGGGTATTAAGATCTTTGGGTGCAATGTATGAATTTCAAAAGACAATGGGCTTCCCCTGTGGCTCAGTGGTAAAGAATCTGCCTGCAGTGCAGAACACACGAGTTCCATCCCTGGCTCAGGAAGATACCCTAGAGAAAGAAATGGTAGTCTACTTCAGTATTCTTGCCTGGGAAATCTCTGGGATAGAGGAGCCTGGCTGGCAATGGTCCATGGGGTCGCAAAAGATTCAAACATGACTTAGCAACTAAACAACAACAGCAAAGGGCAATATATAAAGTCTTTACCGTGTCTTGAGCTACGGTTTTGTTTTTTAGTCACTGAAACTTGAAACTAAATGTATTGAACTGAACTGAAATTATTCAAGTTACTTGACAATGCTAATCATTATTAATGGTTTCTTCTTAAATAAGGCTTATCTTAAATAAATAAGGCTTCTCTTAAATAAATTAAGGTTTCTCTTAAAATAAATTGATGCAGAGAAATAAAGTTTACCAAGAGTGATGTCATTAATTATATAAAAATGGCCATTCACTGATTCAGTTAAAACTTATTGAATATTTATTGTTTGTCTGACCCTGCAAGCACTAAGATAAACTCACATACCTTGGGGTAAAAGATGAATAATTCTGTCTTTGTTCTCAAGGTTGGAATAAGTGGCATGATAAATAATGAAATGAATAAAACAATTAAATGTTACATCAGTTCAGTTCAGTCCCTCGGTCATGTCTGACACTTTGTAACCCCATGGTCTACAGCACTCCAGGCTTCCCTGTCCATCACCAACTCCCAGAGCTTGCTCAAACTCATATTCATCGAGTTGGTGATGCCATCCAACCATCTCATCTTCTGTCATCCTCTTCTCCTCTCTTCAATCTTTCCCAGCATCAGGGTTTTTTCTAAGGCTCTTCTTTGCATGAGGAGGCTAAAGTATTGGAACTTCAGCATTAGTCCTTTCAATGAATATTCAGGACTGATTTCTTTTAGGATTGACTGGTTTGATCTCTTTGCTTTCCAAGGGATGCTCAAGAGTCTTGTCCAACACCACAGTTCAAAAGCATCAGTTCTTTGACACTCAGCTTTTTTTTATGGTCCAACTATCACATCTGTACATGACTACTGGAAAAAACATAGCTTCGATTAGATAGACCTTTGTCAGCAAAGTAATGTCTATGTTTTTTAATATGCTGACCAGGTTGGTCATAGTTTTTCTTCCAAGGAGAAAGTGTATTTTAATTTCATGGCTGCAGTCACCATCCACAGTGATTTTGGACCCCAAGAAAATAAATTATGTCACTGTTTCCACTGTTTCCCCAACTATTTGCCATGAAGTAATGGGACAAGATGCCATGATCTTTGTTTTGTGAATGTGAAGTTTTAAGCCAGCTTTTTTATTCTCCTTGTTCACTTTCATCAAGAGGCTCTTTAGTTCCTCTTCGCTTTTTGCCATAGGGTGGTATAATCTGCATGTTTGAGGTTATTAATATTTCTTCCAGAACTCTTGATTCCAGTTTGTGCTTCATCCAATCTGGCATTTCTCATGAGGTACTCTGCATATAGGTTAAATGAGCAAGGTGACAATATACAGCCTTCATGTACTCCTTTCCCTATTTGGAACCAGTCTATTGTTCCATGTCCAATGTTCTATGTCCAAATGTTAAAAAGAGCACAATAGAAGTATGAAGAAGGTATAAAGGGAAGGGCAATATGGAGGGCTATACCCGACACTGAGATGATTTCCTGTAAGAAGTTCAATTTTTGAAAGATGATTGTCACTATGAAACAAAGTGAGAGGGGCATTTCAAGAAAAAAAACTTCAAATAGTTTGTTACAATGGGAGAAGCTAGAGTAAGGATGAAGTGGGAAGAGTTGTGAAATTGTTGAGCTTAAAGAGACAAGTCAAGCTTAGATCATGATTGTTTGGATGGTATCCAACCAGTAATGTTCGAAATCTTTATTTTAATCATTCTGTATTATAGAAGAATAGGGTCTCCCACTCATTCTTTCTCATTTCTATGTCTATATCTGCCTATCTCTATCTTTTTCATAACAGTTTTATTGAGCTATAACTCATATACCACCAAGCAATTCATCTCTATAGTGCATAAGTCAATGTTTTAACACATATTCAGAGAACTGTACAACTATCACCACAGTCAAGTTTAGAGTATGTTTATTAATTCAAAAAGAAAAGCTGAACCACACCACAGTTTGAAGGCATCAGTTCTTTGGTGTTTTAGCTTCTTAGGTTCAGTTCTCACAACTACATGTGACCTCTGGGAAGACCTTAGCCTTGACTATACAGACCTTTCTCAGCAGAGTAACATCTCTGCTTTTCAACACTCTGTCTAGCTTTGTCATCAATTTCTCTCCAAGAAGCAATTATCTTCTAATTTCATGGCTGCAGTCACCATCTGAAGTGACTGTAGAGCCCAAGAAGAGGAAATCTGTCATTACTTCTAGCTTTTCCCTCTGTTTGCCATGAGCAATGGGACTGGATGCCATGATCTTAGACTTTTTTAGTGTTTAGTTGTTTAGTTTTAAGCTGACTTTTTCACTCTCTCACTTCACCCTCATCAAGAGGCTCTTTAGTTCCTCTTCTGCCATTAGAGTGGTTATCACCCATATATCTGAGGCTGATAACTCACCCAGCCTGGCGTTTCTCATGATGTGCTCAGCATATAGGTTAAACAAACGGTGACAGCAGACAGCTCTGTTGTATTCCTTTCTCAAACTTGGAACCAATCAGTTTTTCCATAAAAGGTTCTAATTGTTGCTTCCTGACCCACATACAGGTTTCTCGGGAGATAGGTAAGATGGTCTGATATTCTGAACTCTTTAAGAGATTTCTAAACTTTGTTATGATCGACAGAGTCAGAGGCTTTAGGGTAGTCAATGAAGCAGAAGTAGATGTTTCTCTGGAATTCCCTTGATTTCTCTAGGATCCAAATGAATGTCAGCAATTTCATCTCTTATTCCTCTGCCTTTTCTAAACTTAGCTTGAACATCTAGAAGTTCTTGATTTGCACAATTCTGAATTCTAGCATGCAAGATTTTAAGCATGACCTTACTAGCAGGGGAAGTGAGTCCAATTGTCCAGTGGTTATAACATCATTTAGTTCTAAAATTGTTGCCAAGACCAAATGTCCAAGAGCTTTTCTATGTTTTCTTCTGGGAGTTTTACTGTTTCAGGTCTTATGTTTAACTCTGATTCATTTTGAGTTCTTTTTTGTTTTTAGTGGTGTAAAATATGGGATAGATCTGATAGAGTGCCTGAAAACTATGGACGGAGGTTCATGACACTATACAGGAGGCAGGGATCAAGACCATCCCCAAGGACAAGATATATAAAAAGGCAAAATGGTTATCCAAGGAGGCCTTATGAATAGCTGTAAATAGAAGAAAAGTGAAAGGCAAAGGAGAAAAGGAAAGATATTCCCATTTGAATGCAGAGTTCTAAAGAATAGCAAGGAGAGATAAGAAAGTCTTCCTCAGTGTTCAATGCAAAGAAATAGAGGAAAACAACAGAATGGGAAAGTCTAGAGATCTCTTCAAGAAAATTAGAGATGCCAAGGGAACATTTCATGCAAAATGGGCTCAATAAAGGACAGAAATGGTAGGGACCTAACAGAAGCAGAAGATGTGGCAAGAATACACAGAAGAACTATACAAAAAAGATTTTCAAGACCCAGATAATCATGATGGTGTCAACCTAGAGCCAGACATCCTGAAAAGCAAAGTCAAGTGGGCCTTAGGAAGTATCAGTACGAACAAAGCTAGTGGAAGTGATGGAATTCCATTTTAGCTACTTCAAATCCTAAAATATGTTGCTGTGAAAGTGCTGCACTCAATATGCCAGCAAATTTGGAAAACTCAACAGTGACCACAGGACTGCAAAAGGTCTGTTTTCATTCCATTCCAATCCCAAAGAAAGGCAATGACAAAGAATGCTCAAACTACCACACAATTACACTCATCTCACATGCTAGAAAAGCAGGCTTCAACAGTATATGAACTGTGAACTTCCAGATTTCAAGCTGGATTTAGAAGACACAGAGGAACTAGTGATCAAATTGCCAACATCCATTGGATCATCAAAAAAACAAGAGAGTTCCAGACAAACATTTACTTCTGCCTTACTGACTATGCCAAAGCCTTTAACTGTGTGGATCACAACAAACTGTGGAAAATTCTGAAAGAGATAGGAATACCAGACCACCTGACCTGCCTCTTGAGAAATCTGTATGCAGATCAGGAAGCAATAGTTAGAACTGGACATGGGACAACAGACTGGTTCCAAATAGGAAAAGGAGTACGTCAAGGCTATATACTGTCACCCTGCTTATTTAACTTATATGCAGAGTACATCATGAGAAACGCTGGGCTGAATAAGCACAAGCTAGAATCAAGATTGTTGGGAGGAATATTAATAACCTCAGATATGCAGGTGACACCACCCTTATGGCAGAAACTGAAGAAAAACTGAAGAGCCTCTAGAGGAAAGTGAAAGAGGAGAATGAAAAAGTTGGCTTAAAAGTCAACATTCAGAAAACTAAGATCATAGCATCTGGTCCCATCACTTCATGGGAAATAGATGGGGAAACACTGGAAACAGTGACAAACTTTATTTTGGGGGTCTCCAAAATCACTGCAGATGGTGATTGCACCCATGAGATTAAAAAAAACACTTACTCCTTGGAAGAAAAGTTATGAGCAACCTAGATAGCATATTAAAAAACAGAGACATTACTTTGCCAACAAAGGTCCGTCTAGTCAAAGCTATGGTATTTCCGGTGGTCATATTTGAAAATGAGACTTGGCCTTTAAAGAAAGCTGAGCACCAAAGAATTGATGCTTTTGAACTGTAGTGTTGAAGACTCTTGAGAGTCCCTTGGACTGCAAGGAGATCCAACCAGTCCCTCCCAAAAGAAACCAGTCCTGAATATTCATTGGAAGGACTGATGCTGAAGCTGAAACTCCAATACTTTGGCCACCTCATGCGAAGAAGAACTGACTCATTTGAGAAGACCCTGATACCGGGAAAGGATGAGATGGTTGGATGGCATCATCAACTCAATGAATATGAGTTTGAGTAAACTCCGGGAGTTGACAATGGACAGTGAGACCAGGCATGCTGCAGTGCATGGCGTTGCAAAGAGTCAGACATGACTGAGTAACTTAACTGAACTAGAGAAGAAAGGGATTCAATTTCATTTTTCTGCAGGTGGTTATCCAGTTTTCCCAACATATACTGAAGAAGCTATTCTTTCTTCATTAACCATTCTTGGCTCCCTTGTGGAACGTTATTTGACTATATATGTAGGGATTTACTTTGAGCTCTCCATTCCATTGGTCTAGGTGTTTATTTTTATTTGAGTACCATACTGTTGGGCTTTCCAGGTAGCTCAATGGTAGAGAATCATCCTATCGATTCAAGAGATGAAGGGGATGCAAATTTGATCCCTGGGTTGGTAAGGATCCCCTAGAGAAGTAAGTGGGTGGCAATCCATTAAAGTGTTCTTGCCCAGAAAATCCCACGGACAAAGGAACCTGTCCTGCCAAGTCCATGGGGTCCCGAAAGAGTCAAACATGACTTAGTGACTAAACAACAACAACAAGCATACTGTTACTGTTTTGATTACTGTAGTTTTGCAGTATAGTTTGAAATCAGGAAATATGACTCCTTCAGCTTTGTTCACCTTTCTTAGGATTGTCTTGGCTATTTGTGGTCTTTTGTGTTTCATACACTGTTTAGGATTGATTTTTCTAATTCTGTGAAAAAAGTTAATGGAATTTTGATAACAGCTGCATTAAATTTATATACGACTTAGGATAGTATGGGCACTTTAACAACATTAATTCTTCTAAGAGTGAGCATGGAATATCTTTCTGTATCTGTCATTTTCAATTTTTTTTATTAAAGTGTTTTGATACTCTGTGGGAGAAGGAGAGGGTGAGATGTTCTGAGAGAACAGCATTGAAACAAGCATACTATCAAGGGTGAAACAGATCACCAGCCCAGGTTGGATGCATGAGACAAGTGTTCAGGGCTGGTGCACTGGGAACACCCAGAGGGATGGGATGGGGAGGGAGGCGGGAGGGGGGATCGGGATGGGGAACACATGTAAATCCAAGGCTGATTCATGTCAATGTATGGCAAAAACCACTACAATATTGTAAAGTAATTAGCCTCCAACTAATAAAAATAAATGAAAAAAAATAAAGACAAAAAAAAGTGTTTTGATTGTACAGATATTTCACCTTTTTTAGGTTAATTTTTTATTTGAGTATAGTTATTTACAAGGTTGTGTTACTTTCTATTGTTCAGCAAAGTAAATCCATTACACATATACATATATCCACTCTTCTTTAGACTCTATTCCCATATGGCCATAAAAACAGTATTGAATAGGGTTTCCTGTGCTATACAGTAGGCTCTTATTTGTCATCTATGTTATACATTCAGTTCAGTTCAGTTCAGTTCAGTTTCTCAGTCGTGTCCGACTCTTTGCGATCCCATGAATCGCAGCACG
Source organism: Hydropotes inermis (assembly GCA_020226075.1). Classification (NCBI taxonomy): domain Eukaryota; kingdom Metazoa; phylum Chordata; class Mammalia; order Artiodactyla; family Cervidae; genus Hydropotes; species Hydropotes inermis. Next base: position 3,601,384 of record CM035281.1, on the reverse strand, counting down.
CCAGGCCTCCCTGTCTATCACCAACTCCCGAGGTTTACTCAAACTCATGTCCATCGAGTTGGTAATGTCAGCAGTGTATAAATTGGGAGATTAAAATTAACACACACAGAGATTAGTTTTTTTAAACTTTCTATTTTGTATCGGGGTACATAACCAGTTAACAACAATGTTTTGAGAGTTTCAGGTGAATAGTGAAGGTACTCAGCAGTACATATGCAGGTATCCATTCTCCTCTAAAATCCCCTACACAGATCAATTTTTAATGACAAGTGTAGATTTCAAATAGGATTCATTCTCAGGCATGGTTGCAAATAGTTCCTTTTATCACTTTCTTGATTAAATATATTTCTAAGCATTATATTGGTTTTGATTCTATAACGAGTTGGGTTGTTTTCTTTATTTTTTCAGATATTTTGGGGTGCTTATTGTATACAGAAATAGATGTTTTCCTGGAACTCTCTTGCTTTTTTGATGATACAGTGGATGTTGGCAATTTAATCTCTGATTCATTTGCCTTTTCTAAAACCAACTTGAACATCTGGAAGTTCACGGTTCACGTACTGTTGAAGCCTGGCTTGGAGAATTTTGAGCATTACTTTACTAGCGTGTGAGGTGAGTGCAATTGTGCAGTAGTTTGAAAGACATGGGAATACCAGAACACCTGACCTGCCTCTTGAGAAACCTGTATGCAGGTCAGGAAGCAACAGTTAATACTGGACATGGAACAGCAGACTGGTTCCAAATAGGAGAAGGAGTACATCAAGGTTGTATATGGTCACCCTGCTTATTTAACTTACATGCAGAGTAAATCATGAGAAACCCTGGGCTGGAAGAAGCACAAGCTGGAATCAAGATTGCTGGGAGAAATATCAATAACCTCAGATAGACAGATGACACCACCTTTATGGCAGAAACAGAGAAGGCAATGGCATCCCACTCCAGTATTCTTGCCTGGAAAATCTCATGGATGGAGGAGCCTGGTGGGCTACAGTCCAAGGGGTCGTGAAGAGTTGGACATGACTGAACGACTTCACTTTCACTTTTCACTTTCATGCACTAGAGAAGGCAATGGCAGCCCACTCCAGTATTCTTGCCTGGAGAATCCCAGGGACGAGGGAGCCTGGTGGGCTGCTGTCTATGGGATCACACAAAGTTGGACATGACTGATGTGACTTAGTAGCAGCAGCAGCATGGTAGAAAGTGAAGAAGAGCTAAAAAGCCTCTTGATGAAAGTAAAAGAGAAGAGTAAAAAAGTTGGCTTAAACTCAACATTCAGAAAACTAAGATCATGGCATCTGGTCCCATCACCTCATGGAAAATAGATGGGTAAACAGTGGAAACAGTGTCAGACTTTATTGTTTTGGGCTCCAAAATCACTGCAGATGGCTATTGCAACTGTGAAATTAAAAGACCCTTACTCCTTGGAAGGAAAGTTATGACCAACCTAGATAGCATATTAAAAAACAGAGACATTACTTTGCCAACAAAGGTCCATCTAGTCAAGGCTATGGTTTTCCCAGTGGTCATGTATGGATGTGAGAGTTGGACTATAAAGAAAGCTGAGCACAGAAGAGTTGATGCTTTTGCACTGTGGTGTTGGAGAAGAGTCTTGAGAGTCCCTTGGACTGCAAGGAGATCCAACCAGTCCATAAGTCTTGGGTGTTCACTGGAAGGACTGATGCTGAAGCTGAAACTCCAGTACTTTGGCCACATCATGAGAAGAGTTGACTCATTGGAAAAGACCCTGATGCTGGGAGGGATTGGGGGCAGGAGGAGAAGGGGACGACAGAAGATGAGATGGCATCATTGCCTCAATGGACATGAGTTTGAGTAAACTCCGGGAGTTGGTGATGGACAGGGAGGCCAGGCATGCTGCGATTCATGGGGTGGCAAAGAGTCAGAACGACTGAGTGATTGAACTGAACTGATAGTGTATAGAAAAACAGCTGATTTTGTATTTATATAGGAACTTTACTGAATTTGATTATTTTCAACAATTTTTGGTTGAGTGTTTAGGATTTTTTACATACAAGATCCTATTATGTAGATACATTTTACTTCCTTCTGATTTGAGTGCCTTTTATTTTTTATAATACATTATTACTTTAGCTTGGACTTCCAATAGTATATTGAATGAGTGAGAGTAGATTCCTTGTTTACTTCAAATCCTGAAGAAAAACATTCAAATTTTCACTATTAAATATGTCAGCTGTGGGTTTGTTATCTCTGACCTTTAATATGTTGGGGTATATGGGCGTAATTCTACTCCCAATTTCTTGATGGTTTTTTATTCTAAAAGTACATTGTCTTTTGTTAGGGTAAGTCAATGGGAAAATTAAAATGTGTTTATAAATATTGCTAGAGTAATTGTTTTGTGTTTTCATATGAATGTTGACACATTTTCTTTCCATATACAAGAATTATTTTGAAATAAAATCCAAATTATAAAGTTCTTGGATATTTACATAGATAATTTCTGGATAATTACATGGGAGAATTGTAACTTTATTATTTAGTATAGTTTTCGTGACTATGAACACATAAAAGACAAGCCATAAAAGAATAAAATATAAATTGGATTTTACCAAAATTAAACATTTTGCTTAATCACAAGATACCAGTTAAGACTTGAAAGACAAATTACTATACTTGCAGCAATATATGAAAGAAGAAACTTTTATTTAGCACATATACAGACTCTTTGCAAATCAATAATAAATGACAACTCAATAATTAATAGGCAAAATATTTAAATTGTCACAAAAATAGAAAATGGCCTAGAAGCACATGAAAAGATACTGAATCTCACTAGTAATCAGGGAATGTATTAATAAATTACAACTGAAATTGGAGTGATGAAGTGCAATGATATGCCATTTCACATCCACTTGAGTTGATAAAGTTTAAATAAAAATTGATGACAAATATTTGTAGGGATATGACATAACTAGAGCTTTGATATATAGCTGATGGGGGCTCAAAATAGTTTAATTATTTTGAAGAACTATGCAGAAGTTGCTTATAAAGTTAAACATGAATCTAACTTGTGATACAGTGATTTTGCTCTTAATTACTGGCTCAATACAAGTACAAACATATGTCCACCAAAAGACTGGCCTGAGAACTCACTGGTGGCCCAGCGGTAAAGAAGTTCCCCTGCCAGTGCAGGGGGCATGGGTTCGATTTCTGGTATGGGAAGATTTCACATGCCTCAGGGCAAATAAGCCTGTATAACACAACGACAAGCCTGTGTTCTAGAGCCCACACACTGGAAATACAGAAGCCCCTCTGTCCTGGAGCCCATACTCTATGATGAGAGAAGCCAGTCTCATGAGAATCTGCTCGGACCTGGTGCACTGGGAAGACCCAGAGGGATCGGGTGGAGAGGGAGGTGGGAGGGGGGATTGGGATGGGGAACACATGTATATCCATGGCTGATTCATGTCGATGTATGACAAAAACCACTACAATATTGTAAAATAATTTTTGCAACTAATTAATTATTAATTATTAATGTAATTATTATTACTATTATTATTGTAAAATAATATTGCAACTAATAAAAAAAAAACACAAAGAACAGCCTCTGCTTGCCACAACTAGAGAAAGCCTTTGCACAGGAACAAAGACCCAGTGCAGCCAAAAATAAATACGATTTTTAAAAAAGATTTGCCTGAGAATGGTCGCAGCAACTTTAATTATAGCAGACTTAAAATGGAATAAAAAGAAAATATCCCTCTGCTTGTGAATGATAGAAAGATTATTTTATAGCCATACAATTGAATATTTCATAGCAATTTAAGAAACTCAAATCAACTCATCACATGATGAATATGAAAATACATTAAGTCAAAGAGCCTTTTTAGAACAATAGAATATATATAGTATTATGTATGATATCATTCATATTAAATACAACTATGTGCATGCCTGCTAAGTTGCTTGAGCTGTGTCTGACTCTTTGTGCTGTTATGGACTGTAGCCAGTCCGACTCCACTGTCCATGGGATTCTCCAGCGAAGAATACGGGTGTGGGTTGCCATGCCCTCCTCCAGGGGATCTTCCTGATGTAGGGGTCGAACCCACATCTCTTATGCCTCCTGCATCAGCAGGTGAGTTTTTTTTTTTAATATCTAGTGCCACCTGTGAACTCCCCTAAATACAACTGCAAGCAAAATGAATCAATGGTGATGAATATCAGATAGTCAAAGAAGGATGATTATCTTTCATTAGAAACCATTTCTGTCTTTCAATAGAACCATTCTATTTATTCTTTTTGGTAGTGGCTACAGAGTTTCATACACTAATTTGAACCATTGGATGTATTACATTTAATGTCTGTAGTTTAGTTTATGTTACTTGTATATCAATTTAAAAATGCAACATCTTTAAATCCTGTGAAAGCAGAGACAGGGAGCTAAATCAAACATAAAGGAGGTCCTCAGCACGGGTGCAGTAGACTTGGGCATACTTGGAGCAGCCCCAGCTCTTAGGGATGATGTGACATTTTCATGAAGGAGGATAGACCAGGAGTCAAGCTGGGTGTCACACTGTAGGGAGACTAAGCTAAAAGTGAGAAAATCAAAAGTTGATCTAGGTGTGCTTTTTCCACCCTTCTCCCTTTTTTTAAATTTCTTGTCTTTACCCTTCAAATTATTCCAGTTTGTTCTCATTTATGTCAGTGGGAAATGTAGACTTTTTTTTGTTTTGTCTTAATCCTTGTGCAAGCCTGACTGGAGCATCCACGGGAGGCCTGGATGAGTGCTGAACGATGTGAATAGAGGGCTCAGGGGCTGTGTCCTCAGAATGTGGCCCAGGAACTAAAGTATCAGCATCAGCTGGGACCTGTTTAGACGCACAAATTCTCAAGCCCTAACTGGGGTCTGTTGAACCAAACATTACATGCTTAGTCATTTCTGCCTTAGTTCTCAAAGGGATACTGCTGTACACTGAGGTTTGAGAGTTGGTGCTTGGAGGAAAAGAGTGTTCTTAGGAGGAAATGGTCAAAGATACAGGATTCGGCACTTACATCCATTGGGTCGGCATTTTTCATAGTCCATCCTTGAAGATTAGTTTGTGATCATGTGCTGTAAGTATGAGGTGGCATTTAATAATTTACACTCTGATAAATCCCCATGGAATGCTCATGCTGATGGAAGGGACACCCCACTTTGAGAACAGAGTATTATTATAGACCAAAAAAAGTCTTTATACAAGGTCAAGGAAGCTCCCTGGATCAGCTGAGACCTGCAGGAGTCTTCAAAGAGGTCCGTTTTGAGCCAGGAATTTAAGGAGAAAAAGTTTTTAAAAGAAATAGTAGGTAATAAGAGGATTACAGCCAGTTAAAACCTACATGATTAGAGTTAAGAAGGTGTGAATTATTAAGATGGAGAAAAAAGCCACTGAGAAAAGAAAAGAGATATATTATACTGGTAGCAAGGTGCTACAGGTGGTAGGAGAAAACAGAGGGCCAAAGGAAAGCAAAGAGCGTGTGTATCTGCTGAGCGCTGCCTCCGATGCACTGATGGCCTGCCTTCTAGCCGCTTGTTTCGCAAAATGACTCTAAACTCCTTCGGAATTGATTTCCCGGTTTGCTGTCATGTAAAAAGATCTTAATCCACATCTCGATAATCTCTAAAGCCATCGCTCTAGTCTCTTCATGTTTTATGTATGCCTTTTCTTCTCTCCTCCTCATCTAATTTCCTTTTACCCATGAAGGAATTTATTTAGTGAAGTACACATTTCAAAACCATTTTTCCTGCCTTAGCAAACTATATACTCACAACTGCCACTGACATATTACTCTGCTTTCCAAATGTGGAAACTGCAGCTCAGAGGGTTCTATTCAAGGTCATACAAGTTATTAGAAACAGAATTGTACCTTAGGAAATGCTCTTTATGTTCTTGAAGTATTATTGGTACTTTGACTTGTCCTGGCTTCAGGACTGGTTTCTGGGAAGTCAGTGTAAGAAAGATCATTCTTAGACTTTAAAACATCACTTACTGTTTGTCACTGCCCTTTCAGTTTCCCCTCTGCCTCCTATCATTCCCCTTAGTAACTGTATTATTTTCTTCTATTAAATATTCAAAAGCACAGTATAAGAAATGTCATGTAAAATAAAGTTTTATTATCCACAGGATGCAAGAACACATGTATATTATGTGCAGAGACAGATACACAATCCAGAGAAAGATTATGTCCCCAGGGGTCTTTTATCATCTTCCTAGCTTGGATTTTGCCATGGCTATTTATGCCTTTCTGGCCTCCAAGTGGAATGACTTCACTTCTGCTTTCCTGCTAAAAGGCAGAGTCAGGGCTCTTCAGAGAGCTGCATCATTGTAAGCAGTGGCACAGAATCAGTCTTCTAGAAAGTGTAAAGATCAGGGATCATTTAGTTATTTCCAGTTCCATCGCTTTCTTACAGTGGTTAACCTCTAACCCATACTAGGTGACAAAGCTGCTAAGTAGCAGAGTTAAAACTAGACCCTACGTTTGCTCATCTCTAGTTGACGCTTGCTTACATTTACCTCTGGTTCAAGGAGTCAGTTTTTTCCTTGGTTACTGAAAGTATAAGAAAGCATTCTACATGGTCATTTTCAGCCAGTGGTGATGCGGTGACTCTGGGAAGGAGACTGGAAGATGCTGACATTCTATATACAATTTTGTAGCAACAATGTTTGTGTTTCATACTTTCTTTTGCTTTGACGATCTTTCCACCTGTTTGCCTTCATGTATACAAATTTTGAGACCTGACAAAAAATAGTGTTGCATAATAAGTGGTTACCCATTCTTTCCCTTTTTATGAATATTTAGTGAGATCAAGATTTTGCTATTGTTTTAGTTACTGAGAGTAAAACATTAAGTGAAAAAAGCAAGGTTTCACTCTCTAGATCCTAGTGGGGGAGACAGACAGATCTTAAGAACATAAATGCATAAATTAATGGGTGCTGCTAAGTGCCATGAGAGCATATAATGGACAGTTTGGCAACATGTCACTTATTAAACATCTAAATAAGTTCATGAGGTAAAAAATGGTTATCCTTTAGCTCCTAATAGGTGCTCAAGTGAAAGCCGCTCAGTTGTGTCCAGTTATTTTCAACCCCATGGACTATACAGTCCATGGAATTCTCTAGGCCGGTATACTGGAGTGGGTAGACTTTCCCTTCTGTAGGAATCTTCCCAACCCAGGGATCGAATGCAGGTCTCCCACATTGCAGGCAGATTCCTTACCAGCTGAGCCACCAGGGAAGCCCAACAGGTAATAAAAAAATAACAAATGGAGGCTGTAAAGTCTATATGGAGTTCACATAAGAGAGTGGTGATGTCACTGTAGTAGACAGAATGGTCCCCAAAAGTGACCAGGACTTAGAAACTTTTGAATATGTTTTCTTTCATGTCAAAAGGGACTCTGTAGATGTCATTAAGATAGATTATTCTGATTTATCTGTTGTAGGGAAAGAGCAAATTAGCCAAGATGGCAGTGGCCAGTCTCTCTAGCCCCAAGGCCTCCTGCTCTCATCCCACGTTTTGTAAATGACACGGTTACGTAACAGCTGAGATCACTTACAGCACTGCATCTGTGCATCACGATGTCCCTGCTTGGTCATGGGCCACTTTTGCTCCGTAAACGTATATAAACCCCACCTGAAAAGCCCGTGTGGTGGCATTATGGCTGTGTTATGGATGTGTCCGCTGGGTCACCCGGGAGGGAATACAGTGTGTTTGCCGTGCAGCGCCAGCCCAGAGAGGCTAAGCCCGTCTGCAGCTCCTGGGCCCCCTAGTTTTCTGCCAGCTCCCCACCTGTACCTTGCCTCACTTGGGTTCAGCGAACGGGGTGAACAGCAGGACATCTGGGTGTGACTGATCTGACTTTATGACTCTTTCATGGTGGAGAGCCTTCCCTGACTGTGGTCTGAGCAGCACATGTGACGGCAGACGCAGGCTCATACAGATGTCGGCTCGAGAAGGACTCAGATTGTCGTTGCTGGTCTTGAAGATGGAGAGAAAGGACCATAAACTAAGCCCAAGGATGCACACAGCCTCTGGAAGCTAGACCTGGTAAGGAAATCAGTTGTTCCCCATGGCCACAGTCCCCTACCTTTCTGGCTCCAGGGACCAGTTTCCTGGAAGACAGTTTTTTTCTGTGGATTTGTGGAGTAGGGGATGGTTTGGGGATGATTCAAGCACAATAGGGTTCCTGCCCCTGTGGGAGTCTAGTGCCGTGGCTAATCCGACAGGAGGCGGCGCTCAGGCGGTAATGCAAGCTGTAAGGACCAGCTCTAATATAAATCAAGCTTCTCCAGCTCACCACTGCTCGAATTCCTCCCATGCGGCCAGGCTCCTAACAGGCCATGGACTGTGACTGGTTCATGCTCCAGCGATTGGGGACCCCTGCCCTAGAGTCTTGAGAAAGAGCACTTTGCTATCCTGCAAACCCTTCCCTTTTGGATTAGTGAGGCTAGCATTAGACTAATAACTGCAACAATGTAAATTTGTGTTGTTTCAAGCCAATGAATTAGTGATAATTTGTTAGAGCAGCAATAGGAAATCAACACGATCACCACAGAGGTGACTATGAGGTCAATAGAATCAGAGCACAATTATCTTCACTTACTCCCATCTGTCTTGATTTTTCTTTGCTGGTAATAACATATTCTTTCTTTTCCATAAGGCTTTAGCTTTGTAGACCCATAATCCTTTCCGAACAGTTTGGGGTAAATATATCATATAGATGTGTTTAAATTTTATGTTCCCCTTCCCACTGAAATCAAAATTTCTTTGTGAATCCAGACTTGCTGCTGTGAGATTGGATGAGCCTCTGGCAACACTTTTATTTGGGGACAGAAAGTGTTTAAAAAGTATTTCTTTTTATCCCAGTTTGACTCTTGAAAGTAATTGTTTCTATTAAAGAAAAATGAAAACAAAACCCCTTTTCTCTTAGTAGTACTGCAGTGTTTAAAAAAAGGAAATATTTTTTCTTTTATTTAATATACTTGAGAAGTTAAGCTTCCAAAAAATTTTTCGTATCTGCTGTGTGTGGCACAAGATGTGAAAAACTTTTATTTTCTCGTTTATTTGTGATTATTTCTGTGTGTGATGTTTATCATGCTTTGGGAGTATGTTAAGCCAATACTAAAACTTTAAGGAATTAATCCAATGATTGGGCTTGAAAAATCACACCTTAGTATAGCAGAATCATACAATTTCAGAAAAGTATTAAGTACTAAAAAAATGCTAGGTTTCACTTAAAATGTCTCTTTGCTGTATATTTTACCCAGCAAATCTGGCCTTGGTTTTGCTAAATATAATAAATGAATTTTGTGAGAGATTCTATAAATGCTTTAAATGCTACTTGTTGCCAGAACTGAAGCACTCTTCCCTGATTCTGAGAATGCACACACCCAGTTCGTAATCACGGATGACCTGTATGGCATCTGTATTGCACAGAGCTGTCTTATTTTCTGAAGTTTGAGCCGGGTAAAGGTCTGATATAAGTTCTTGTGGTAAAGAACTGGCCTGCCGACGCAGGAGACATGAGATGTGGGTTTGATCCCTGAGTCAGGAAGATCCGCTGGAGGAGGGCATGGAAACCCATTCCATTTTTCTTGCCTGGAGAATCCCATGGACAGAGGAGCCTGGTGGGCTACAGCCCTTGGGATTGTAAAGAGCTGGGCCCAGCTGAAACACCTGAGCAGAGCGCTGCTGATATCAGAACCCAGCACTACCTCCCCCTACACATATGTGTGCGTGCGTGCTAAGGCACTTTAGGCGTGTTCAACTCTGTGCAACCCTATGGACCGCAGCCTGCCACGCTCTTCTGTCTGTGCTATCCTCCAGGCAGGAATACTGGAGTGAGCTTCCATGCTCTCCTACAAGGCCCCTTACACACACTGGAACATACCGTGTGGCCCCTCTTACCGTGTTATATGCCTTTATGGACAAGTCATCTTTTACACCTTTGAAGAAATTGATATAACAGTCTATCAACTCTCTCTCTCATCTCTCCACATGTTTATCCACTATTACACTTGGATTCCCAAACCTCTGTATTCCCCTCTTCTATTTGTTTGAGAATTGCTGAGATAACCTCATTTCCAGGGCCCAGACCCTTATAAGTAATAGGTACCCTATAAGAAGATTCATTCTTTGGGGTAGAATCTTCACTCAAGAAGTCAGAGACTGAAGGCTTTAGTCTTCCTATTGGCTAATGCAAATTATTTGTAGCAATGAAGTGGAGACAGCACTGCTTTGGACATGACTCTGTGACCTGAACAGGACTTCCCTGATCACTGGCGTCTCTGTTAGGCTCTGTGGCCCCGCCTTCACAGGCACTTCAAGTAAAGGACCCCATATCTGGTTTCCCAGTCAAGTCTTAGGCCAGTGCACCACAATAAGTCAATTCTATTTTGTCCTCTTCAGATCCACTTATGGACATGCTGGCCCACCTTTGTCTCAGCCTTCTGAGGAACCCATTTCTCCATTGTCAGCATCTCAAAATGTTAGTGATTTTTCCAGGCTACCTATCTTCTCCTTCTTCCTCTGGTGAGGAACAGAAGGCAGCATTAGAGTGGATGTACATTTTTAATGCTTTGTATGTCCCTAAAAAATGTTCCTTCATCATGAGAAAAACACAGCTGTTCCAGTTTCACTTCTGTATATCATGTGAGTGAGTGAAGTTGCTCAATCATGTCTGACTCTTTGCTACCCCATGGACTGTTGCCTACCAGACTTCTCCATCCATGGGACTTTCCAGGCAAGAATACTGGAGTGGGTTGCCATTTGCTTCTCCAGGGGATCTTCCTGACCCAGGGATTGAACCCAGATCTCCCTCATTGTAGGCAGGCACTTAACCTTCTGATCCACCATCATATATATATGATGTAGATATATATGTATGCATATATGTATATGATGTAGATATATATAAATGCAATACATGTATGCATTTTTGAAAAGACTCAGTAGGATGGTCTTGAAAAGAGGAAATACTCTAATTTTTTTTCATTGTTTATACATTTTGCCTTTACTGTCCCCTTGCCCGATAAAAGTACAATTCTCTTGTGTCCTTAATAGGTGTGCTTATATCCATCAAGACTCATTCTAGATGTTGCCGTGGTGGCTGAACTGCCACTGGTCATAGAGCGCCTCTCCCTCTCCGCCCACACAGCTCTATGTGCATGTTTGCACTTATTTCTGATGCTGCATTATAGCTGGCTTATCTGGCTTTCTTGTCATTGGAGCCTCAGGAGGGGAAGAACCTTATAGTTGTGTGTCTAGCATACAGTTTTGAGCAGACAGCAAGTGCTAAGGAAAGTGCAATATGTTAAGTGTAGGTGGATAGAGTTGCATCCCATTGTTGAACTTCTGACTTCACTCTCTCTTCAGCATGCCAAGATGAGCCATTTGTGTCAGTCTGAAGGTGCTCTGCAATGACCCATCGCTGTTGTTGTCTTCTAGCTTCTGAGTCATGTCCAGCCATTTGCAGCCCCCTGGCTTCACTCCACCAGGATCTTTTGTCCCTGGGATTTCCCAGGCAAGACTGTTGCAGCGGGTTGCCATTCTGAAGGGCCAAAACTTGTGCTAGCATCAAGAATGTGTATCCTGATGGAAAATCACACCGAAGAAAGCTGAGCTTGATAAAAGAGCAAAAAATAAAATAAAATAAAATAAAAATCCCACAAAACCCTCTGTTTGTTAAACTGAACCACAATGGCTACTCATTTGTCTTTGTTGAGTATATATGTGCATGTGTATAAATACATATAATATGTATATTTAGAATATATATATATTTAGTTATAATAGTGATATATATAGTCAAATTTTAACAAAGTTAGACATAGGTTAAAAAAAAACAAATTTCAACTCCTTAAATAGCTGCTGTTAGTGATTTGAATGCATTTTAAATATGCTTATATCATACAAAGAAGGAAATGGCAACTCACTCCAGTATTCTTGCCTGGAAAATCCCATGGACAGAGGATTCTGACAGGCTACAGTCCAAAGTGTTGCAAAGAGTCAAACACAACTAAACATTATGCACACATGTCATTCAGAAATATATATATATATATATATATATATATATATATATGTATGTATATATATACACACACATATCTATGCTTCTTCTTTAAAATAGTTGGCCTTTTTATTTCATTATACAAGTAATGGATGCTCCTGGCAAAATATTTATAAAATGAAGAAAACTGAATAAAATGAAACAGAAATCACATTTACTTAAATCTTTAAAAGATATTATCATTATTAACATTTTGTTCTACTTCCCTGTGGATTTTTATCTATGAAAAAAAAAAAAACACATTCACTAGAATTTTCTTTGATCCATGAGTTCAGTTAACAAAGTGAAACTTAATTATGATACTGTGGCATCTTAGTGCTATAGTTGCTTTTTGGGGAGAGGGAAATTATAACAGTCATTTAAAAATTATTAGAAAGTATCAGAATCCTTGTAAATTCTCTGTAGATGTAGTGGTTGGAATCCCAGGTCAGTCAAGTTATTTTAGAACATAGTGGGACTGTTGATTTGGAATCATTGAGTCAAGGATTAATTGGCAAGATGCTGAAATAGTGATGGATTAGAGTGAGTTGTGCAATTTCTCAGTTCACTATGGTTTACCTCCAGCAGCAGACTGGGGAGATTGGCCATATTGAAGATACTAATAAGGTTAGTGACCTTGAAAAAACCATCCTTCATTATCATCTGGTTTGATACATAGGCTACAAGTAGGTCCATGGCAGAACCAATGAAAGGTATCATTAGAAATCAGATTAAAGAGCAGAAAACCCCATGGGTATAAAGTGAATAGCTTGAGAATGTTACTGAAGGTTAAACTTTCAGAGGCCTAATATAAGTGATAAGAAAACCTGATTATTAAATTTGAATAAGTTATTGAAGGCTGTATAGCATTTACAATATTCTTTCTCCTGCTTTTTCTGTCTCCTATCAATAAGCCTATAATTTGTCACCAAGTTAAAAATAATTTTAACTAGTTTCATTGGCCACATAACTATTTTCTTTTCTCCATCTAGTTTCCATTCCTTGCATACCCAATACTTTCTAGAATCTGCCACAGTTTCTGTTCCTGAGCCAAGAATATCTTCCAAATACCAGTGAAGTTCAAGTTATTATTTTTAACTTTACTATTACATTTTGATTTGAAAGGATAACAAAAGGCTTTGAAAGAATGGTCGTGGACACAGAAAAATGGAGCATTCAGTGTTGTTAGGAGGAAAGTTTATAAAAACTCTTACTTGCTTAAGTATGACTACTTCTATACTATAGAAAGTGAAATGCTCTTATTCTAACTTAAGTAGAAGTTTAAAATTCTTATTTTCTTTGCATGTGTAGGCTCATAAAGATGAATTATTCTTATTCAAAGCGAAAATTACATATATTTGAAGACATTTTTCTTAGAGACTTTTCTTACAAGCGTCAATATCTTGAATTCTTCTAACTTTTTTAAATTCTGACATATAGTGAGCCTGTTCATCACTGTGTTACTCTTCTTTGAACATAATGTATTTGACTGTATGTATTTTAAGGTGTAGTGCTAGAACAGAATTTAACAGATGGACAAACACATCATTTGAGAAAGACTCTTCTCTAATGTCTAGAAATGTGTCCCTTAATATAAACTAAAATCACAATAGCTACAGGTGATCATAGTATAGCTATAGAGGTTGAACACATTATTTTCTGGTAGTAGTAAATATTTTCATGAAACTGGTTTCTCTGGATCTCAGCTCTCCTTGACTCTCATTCTAGAAATATATATAATATGAACTAAAAATAACCATGGTTTTTGGATAGGCAGAGGACACCATTTTGGTATATTTTACATGGTATTGACATATATTATTGAAATATATTACACACAAATCTTTTAAATTGGAGTTTTCTATGGAGCCCATCTCTTTCATTTTTGCTAGTAAAGTGGAATTTTGGATGCAAGTGTGATACTTCCTTTTTATCCATGATGAATGTTATTTTATTAGGTGTATGCAATGTCTATTTAGATGAGTCTAAATAGATACTTTAGTATCTATTTAGATTGATGTGCATTGTCCAATATCTTTGGTGACCCATATATGTTCTTGTTGTTCAGTAGCTAAGTTGTGTCTGCCACTTTGCAATGCCACAGACCGCTGTATGCCAGGCTTCCCTCCCCTTCACTATGTTCTGGAATTTGCTCAAATTCATGCCCATTGACATGGTGATACCATCTAACCATCTCATCCTTTTCTTCTCCTCCTGCACTCAGTTTCCTGGTATAAAGGTCAATGAGTCAGCTCTTTTCCAATGAGTCAACTCTTCCCCTCATGTGGCCAAAGTATTGGAGTTTCAGCATCAGTTCTTCCAATGAGTATTCAGGATTGATTTCTTTTAGGATTGACTGGTTTGATCTCCTTGCTATCCAAGGGACTCCCAAGAGTGTTCTCCAGTACCACAATTCAAAAGCGTAAATTCTTCAACACTCAGCCTCCTTTATGGTCCAAGTCCCATATCAGTGCGTGACTACTGGAAAAAACATAACTTTAGCTATACAGACCTTTGTTGGCAAAGTGATGTCTCTGGTCTTTAATACATTGTCTAGGTTTTTCATAGTTTTCCTTCCAAGAGGCAAATGTCTTTTAACTTCATGACTGCAGTAACCATCTGTAGTGGTTTTGGAGCCCAGGAAAATAAAATCTGTCATTGTTTCCACTTTTTCCCCATCTATTTGCCATGAAGTGATGGGATCAGATGCCATGATCTTAGTTTTCTGAATGTTGAGTTGTAAGCCAGCTTTTTCACTCTCTTCTTTCACCCTCATCCAAAGGCTCTTTAATAATTCTTCACTTTCTGCCATTAGAGTGATATAATCTGTATATTTGAGGTTGTTGATATGTTAATAGCATTTTTTCATTTGTTCCATGAATGACTGAATTGAAAGCAGAAAATTGTGTTGTATCACTTGACCATTAGCTATTAGCACTGCTGGTAAATTAATCCACCCAGTTCTGGATCTTGAAAGATACAAGTTATCATAAAAGATTTTGTTAAATTCTATAAAAATGAAAATATTATATGTTCAATCTTTTTCAAAGTTAATCAGGTGAAGTGACCTTGTCAAGATTATGTGTATCTCATTTTGTAGTGGGAATGTGTATTTTTATTGGTTCTGTCTTGCTGCAGCAAAGATTTGAAACAGCAGACCATGTAACAGCTCAGTTTTACTTGGCAAGTAAACGAAAGTACACCCTCAAGGGGTGAGGATGGGCCGACCCCAGGGGAGAGGCTCAATCCGTCTTGGCTTCCTCTTCTTATGCGTTTTGTCTTCTCCCTCCCAAGCCTGCCCTATGTCAATTGGGCTAGCCAGGAGAGCTGTTTGTTTCACCTGAGGTTCTCACTCCAGGCCTCGGATTTTCTTTTATTCCATTTTCGTGGGCTTTTCCTTTCTTTGTCTTTTAGCCACTGCTGTTTTGGACTCCTTTTTCCTATCCTAACTACTTAACAATTTGTTCTTCATTTGATTTTTTTCATTGGCCCTTGGGTTGACCTGATGACTGTCCCCAACTTCCAAGTGCTCATAAGTTCTCTTTGATATTTTGTTTTTCTTAATATGATTTCTTTTCTAGATTTTTATACCTTCTAACCTCTTGCTGTTTGAATTCTTTCTGCTTTTTTTGTTTTTTCCTCAAATCCAATGTACAGGTCTTTATATGCAAATTATTTTGTACATCATCATCACCAAATCATCATTGCCATCATGATAACATTTGTAGATCAGCACTCCTCTCAGGTCATTTTTTTCAAGTAGACTTTTTTTTAGAGCAGTTTTTGGTTTACAGAAATATTTCAGTGGAAAGTACAGAGAGTTCCCATATATCCCTCCCCATTTCCCTTACTATTAACTTTTTATACTAGTGTAGTGTATTTATTACAGTTGATGATCTGTTATTGATACATTATTATTAACTAGTCCACAGTTTACATTAAGGTTAATTCTTTGTATTGTACATTCCATGAGACATGACAAGTGTATTGCATGTTTCTGCCATTATAGTGTGATATAAAATCATTTCACTACCTTGACAATCACCTGTGCTCCACTTGTTTTTATTTTCTTCCCCCTATGAACCACTGGGAAGCTCTGAATTTTTACTGTGTCTATAGTTTTGCTTTTTCCAGAATTTAATATGGTTGTAATGGCAGTATGTAGCTCCCTCAAGAGTGGTTTATTTCACTTGAAATATGCATTTAAGGCTCCTTCATGTCTTTTGTGTCTTGATAGCTCCTCTAGCATCTCTTCACCTTAATTTTGAAGCTCAATGAATTGTGATTCAATAAACTCAGTAACAAGTTTTTCAATCATCTGATAATTATACCATACACCTTCTGAATTCTCTCTCAGAGTAGCTTCTGAAATAGTTTACCATCCTCAATATTCCTTCTCTGTTTTTTCCACATTTTCTCTTTGGAAAGCAAGAAGTCTGTACATATCCTAGGTTTTTAAAGCCATTTGTTTCTATTTGATAGCATATTGGATTAATCTACCTCCTTTTTAGAAAAACTGTTTAAGAGTTGCTGGAGTTTTCCTAATAAGCTTTAATTCATTTCCTCCACAAGGGAGGTGATACTTTGCTTGGATAAGTAAGACCAAGTGTTCAGCCTATTAGCAAAACAATTCTTCTCCCTTGTGCAGGTGGTCTGAAGCAGCCAGCCATCAGTCTATTGTTTGTTTAATCAGCATAGTAACCAAAAAAAAAAGCCTTTCTTCTTGGCTATTGAAAATGAGAAGTGAACAGAAAATGTTTAATTAGAGAACAGGATGCCATTTATCCCTCTGAAGTCAGTAACACTCAAAAACAGACATCACTGTTTTACAGCATCAGATTATAGAAAGACAAGTTGAATGGATGATTTTCTCAAGGAACAACATTTAAAGACAACCTTAAAGCTATTCCTTACCATTAATACAGAAACAAGTAACTATGTATGTAGAACCACAAACCAGATGAGCAAACCAGTCAACAAATAGCAATGTTCCTTCCTTCATGTCTAAATTGGGTCAAATAAAAATGATTGAACACAAGTCTGAAAGGCACTTAGGTGTGTGATACACACTACCTAATTCAATCCTAAAATAGCACAGGCAACATTGTTAACGTCACATTACTTTTGAGGAAGCTGAAACTCAAGAGTTTGTCAATTTTCTGCTGGCTATAAGGCTAATAGGTTATCTTCTCACTTTATTAGCTACATTCTCCTCCTTAAAAATGCTCTGCTTAGATCAGATATGCTTCCTGACTGGCCTATAAATATACACTGTGTATTTCAACTGTTATTTTATCTACATTTATTGAAGAGAATTATCTAGTTTCTATTAGGGTTCAGACAAGTTTGCTCTGACTTAGTTCATATTTTTTATTACCTTTATTTATCAGACACCTAATGCTATAGAGTTTATTTCTAACATCCTCATTATTAATAATGAAAGGTAGATATGATTAAATTTTATGAATCACATATTTGAGACTCTAAAATTACTATAGAGTAAGTGATCTAAAGAAAGATTTAAAACCAAATTCAGTTTCTTCTTGGCTTTTTCACTACCCATCCGACACTAATGAACTCATATTGCATAATGTCTCATGATAAATACCATTAAATAATTTCCATAAAAGCTAAATAATTTTGCTTAGAAATTTTATAATTGAAATCTTTTTTTAAAAAATTGAAGTATAGCTGATTTATAATGTTATTTAGTTTCAGATGTACCACAAAGTGATTCAGTTTTATATGTATGTACACAGACATATGTACACAGACATATGTATATACACATATATACACATATGTGTACACATATGTACACACACATATGTACATACACACATATGTGTACACACAGACACACACACATATGCTTTTCCAGATTCTTTTCCCTTATGGGTTATCACAAGATATTGAGTATAGTTCTCTGTGCTACAAAGTAGAATGTTGTTTTTATCTATTTTATATATAGTAATGTGTATATGTTGATCCAAAACTCCTAATTTATCCCTACCCCATCTTTCCCTTTAGCAACCATGTTTTTTTTCTATGCTTGTGAACCTATTTTTACTTTGTAAATAAGCTCTTTGGTATAATTTCTTTTTTAATTTCATGTAAAATTGGTGGGACTTCCCAGGTGGTACAGTGGTAAAGAATATGCCTGGTATTTCAGGTTATGCAAGAGATGCGGGTTCTACCTCTGGTTTGGGAAGATCCTCTGGAGGAGGAAATGACAGCCCACTCCAGTATTCTTGCCTGGGAAATTCTGTGGACGGAGGAGCCTGGTGGGCTACTGCTGCTGCTAAGTCGCTTCAGTCGTGTCTGACTCTCTGCGACCCCATAGATGGCAGCCCATCAGGCTCCCCCTTCCCCGGGATTCTCCAGGCAACAGCACTGGAGTGGCAGTTCCTGATGGTTGGGGTTGCTGTGACAGTTTCTTAAGACTACAGTGTGGTTTAGCACATCCATCTGATTCTTCCTTTTATGAATTATTTCTTTGTAGCAAAAAATACTGTTTAATATCATTTTACCCACCATAGGACTTCCTTGAATGTTGGAGTCAACATTTTCAAAGACTGATACTTCTTTATCAACAAAGTGTGTGCCATATTCTAAATGATGATCCTTTGTTGTCATTTCAACAATCTTCACAGCATCTTCATCAAGAGTAGTTTCCATCCTGAGAAGTCACTTTCTTTGCTAATCTGTAAGAAGCAACTGCTCATCCATTAACATTTTTTCAGGAAACTGTTGCAAATCACTTGCATCTTCAGGCTTCACTTCTAACTCTTGTAATCTTTCTAGTTTCATCACATCTGCAGTTACTTCCTCTACTGCTGTCTTAAACCCTTCCAAGTCATCCATAAAAATGACTCTAGAAAGTCCATAGATTAATGTAACAGGAACCTAGAAATAAGAATTTACTTTTAATATATTCTTATGAGTTTCTACCACCTCTAAACATATATATCATTTCTATATGTTAAAATTATTATGAACTCCTACTATAAATGGAGGATGAAATGGCAATCAGCTCCAATATTCTTGCCTGAAAAATCACATGGACAGTGGAGCCAGGCAGGCTACAATCCATGGGATCACAGATTCCAGGTATGACCGAGCCACTGAACACACATACCATTAAACCTCACTCCCAGAGCCAATGACTAGGATCAATTTAGTTTATATTTTAATATTCATTTTATATATTTAAGAAATAATTTTTAAATTGGATTTTATGCATTTGGGTGGTTAACATATTATTTGCTTGTCTATTCATTTAATTTATATAATGTTACATGCAACTAGAACATTGTACATGTCTTATCTTTGATATACAATTATACTACATCTAATTTATATGTCTTATTGAACATTTAGGTGCATATTAGTGAAGATAACTTTGGCTCTGCTGCAACATATGAATCTCAAAGTAGCATTTCTATACATGGCAGAGTTTTATTTCTGACTGATCGAAATTATAATGTAGGTCAGGGATTGAGCTTTCCTTCCCTTCTTTTAATGCCTCAATCTGGAAGATATATCTTTCAAATTCACTATGATAGAGGAAGAAAGGGAGAAAGAACACACCCTGGTTATTTTCATCCTTTTTGCTCATATTTTATAGGCAGCATTTGTCACGTGTGGAGAAGGAAATGGCAACCCACTCCAGTATTCTTACCTGGAGAATCCCATGGACAGAGGAGCCTGGTGGGCTACAGTCCATGGGTCAGAAGAGTCAGACACGACTGAATGCCTAAACCACCACCACCACCACTGATCACACGAACCCAATCTAATTGTAGGGGATTCTGGAAAATGTAGATGAGTCAGTTCAGTCACTCAGTCACGTCCAACTCTTTGTGACCACATGGACTGAAGCGTGCCAGGCTTGCCTGTCCCTCACCAACTTCCAGAGCTTACTCAAACTCATGTCCATTGAATAAGTGATGCCATTCAACCTTGTCATCCTCTGTCATCCCCTTCTCCTCCTGCCTTCAATCTTTCCCAGCATCAGGGTCTTTTCCAGTGAGTCAGTTTTTCGAATCAGGTGGCCAAAGCATTGGAGTTTCAGCTTCAACATAAGTCCTTTTAATGCATATGGAATATTTAGGCTGAGCCATAGCATGTCTAAATTGTCATTTTATGGTGCTAAAACACTGATGCTCTTGTATGTTTGGGTTCACATGTGAGAATTTGTCTGGGGTAGGAGTAGGATTTATATGTAAGGTTTGCATACATATTTTGTGTTTTGATGGAGCAGACATGTTGTTCCCCTATAAGGTTGTGACAAATTATGTCCTTTTATTAGGTCCGAAACCACTAAATTTGCATTTTCATATCCTTATCTCTGTTCTCATACTTTCTGATTATATTCAAGTCATCAGCAGAAGAGGACATCGCTTTGTTTTCAGTATGGGCCCTTAAAACTCCACAAATTTATAAATTTTGGGAGGGGAACTTCTTACAATTTTATTGATCTATTTCTATGTCAATACTGTTTTGTTCTGCCTTCAATCTTTCCCAGCATCAATGTCTTTTCCAATGAGGTGACTCTTTGCATCCTGTGGCCAAAGTATCAGAGCTTCAGCTTTGGCATCAGTGCTCACTCTCCCATCGTTATCTGAATTCCCAGACTATTCAGTTTAAATTTCTTCTTTTGAAATATCTTAAACTGCTTACTTGCTTTACACCATTAGAACTTATATGTCTTAATGGGATAGGACATAGATGTCTTCTTAATGGCATAAGACATTTTTAGCTGTCAATTATAAATAATAGAAACCCAACTCAAACCATATCAAGGGGGAAAAGTAATCTTTATGTTAGTATTTAAATTTTGGGTTTCAAATACTTTTGGGGCCAAGGACCCTAAATGGATATTTCTCTGTCCTTCTCTGTATCTCTCTCTCTCCTACTTTATTGTTATCTTCTGACTCTTGCTTCCTCTATTCTCTCTGTATTGACCTCATTTCATTTTCCTACAATTTTAAGGCTGATACAAGTCTCAAAAGTTACACTCTTTACATAGCAGTTCCAGGGAAGCCATTTTGTCAGATTTGCTTATTTCCTGCAGCCATCCCCAAGGTAACTAGTATCTCAAAAGGAATGCATGTTGCGATTATGTTGGTCTGAGTCTTACGACCACAATATGCAATGGGTCTAGGGGAGCAAATCCAGGCCACTCAAGAACAAATTATTGCTTTCTGCTTTGTACTTTTGTCACTTGTTTTAGTAATATTTGATTTTTAAATAAAGCACATGATTTGAAGACTCAAACAAGAACTTTTAAGTCATAAATTAATCCCCTAAAGGCCTAAAATAAAATAGCAACATTGTAGTCATAGCTTTTATTTCCAGTTTAGTTTGTACTAGTTTTTCATGTTAAATAGCTGTTGCAATCAAATTGCTCTGTCAGTGTCTACTGAAACATGCCTTGCTCTTTTCTAGACCTCATCATTCTAACAACTCTTCGCACCTGGAATACTTCAAGACCCACACCCTCTGCAATGAAAAATTCTATGCATTGTTAAAGGTTCTATCTGAAAAGTTTTACCTAATTGTCCAGGCTTAAAATATCTATGTTTCTCTTTCCTCCGAAGCTTCTCAATTGTTCAAATCATGACACATCCATCCTGTAACTATGACTTGACTTTAAGGACCTAAAAGAATAAAAATAGGATGACACCCCATCTCTGAAAAGTCCTGTCCCTCCCAGGATCAGTTAATGTACATGCCTCCTCAGCTTTGGCCTCACTCCTCCTTCCTTTGTCTTTACTCTTTAAAATTATCTAGCAATGTTATTTATGTTTTGGGAGGTGTATATTTTATCCTATCTGCTAGATTATAAACTAATTTAGAATATATATTTTGTTTCTTACCTAGCTTGTGAGTGGTTTGAATAAGACAAAGTTTGGATTCATATAACTCTGGTAATTCAAGAACAACTGTTCAGTCTCTGTAAGACTTTTCATGATCATATTACTTAATCTCTGGAACTATGCATCTATGCTTATCATATGGGGTGATGATATCTGTTTATCTAATGAAATACCTTAGGTCATATCATGGGACACTTTCTTAAAATAAACCCTTTTTATCCCCTCTTTCAACTATCATTATGCCTCATACCCAACCAACACTGAACAAATATTTGCTGATTGTTTGAATAGTACAAATTAAGGTACAGACTTCATAGATTTGACTTCAACATTTACTGAATCTAATTGCATTATATGGAAAATGAAAATGCAGGGTGAAAAGCAAGTTATACTATGATTATTGATTTTCCCTATCCTTAGCTTATTTTTGTAATGGACAGAAAACTGGCATTATGCCTTTTTAGCAAGACTATGCTGATGCTATTACTTTCTTTTTCTTGTTTTCAAAAGACTCCTGGTCATATGGTTTATAATGTTTATTAATACAGTTCTTGGGCATATCAACAAAACCACTTTCTAAGTAGAACTGTCTCAGGTTGTGATATTTATCATTTTTCCTTTACTTGATTTGAAGTGAAAGTCACTCAGTTTTGTCCAACTCTTTGAGACCCCATGGACTATACAGTCCATGGAATTCTCCAGGCCATAATACTGGAGTGGGTAGCCTTTCCCTTCTCTAGGAGATCTTCCCAAGACAGGCATCAAACCAAGGTCTCCAGCATTGCAGGTGCGGGAGTCACAAGGGAAGCCCAAGAACATTCGAGTGGGTATCTCTTCTCCAGCAGATCTTCCTGTGCCAGGAGTTGAACAGGGGTCTCCTGCATTGCATTTGGATTCTTTACCAACTGAGCTATCAGGGAAGCCCAAACTTGAAACTGTTACTGAATTAAGTCCCGTGGACCCTCCAATCCTGGCAGAGACTGTCTGTCTCCCTGGGGGAAGGGTTCATTTTTCTTTTGGGTTTGAGTAGGTTGAGATCAACACAATATAAGCTTTGTTCAGTGGCCAAAGAATGAAGCAGAAACTAATTTACCAGGTCAACTTTTTGCCCAGCTGAAGAGAGATTTAATTGTAATGAGTAAAGACAAAGGGAGGAGTGCTAGTCATTCAATCATGTCAGACTTGAGGATCCCATGGACTGTAGCCTGCCAGGTTCCTCTGTCCCTGGAATTCTCCAGGCAAGAGTACTGGAATAGGTTGCCATTCCCTTCTCCAGGGAATCTTCCTGACCCACAGGTTGAGCCCAGGCCTCCCACACTGCGGGCAGATACTTTGCCATCTGAGCCACAGGGACAGAGGGAGGAGAGGTGAGGCTAACAATGAGGATGCGTGTGTATTAGTCAACCCTGGAAGGGACAGGACTTTTCAGGGATTGGGGAAAAAAAAGAATATTTTTATTCTTTTGATCCTTAAAGTCAAGTGATAACTAAAGATGTGTTATTTAACTTGCTAATGTAGCAAAATCAGCATATACGGAGACTCAGAGTCTGTTGGAGATTAGATTCACTACCATCTAGGTCTCTGTTGAATTCACCTGGTCTTTGGTTGTTTATAACTTCTTTTCTTATCTCTGGATCCTTTCACTTAAAGATTTATGTTCACTCCTGCTGGAGATGGGGAGGGGCTTGGCAGGTTTGGAACAAGGGAACTCGTGCTAATAGTGGGGACCGGAAGGTTTTGAGCAAAAACCTGGAGTAGCTCTGGCAACAAAACTGAGAGAGGGAGAAAAAAATACAGTGATGTTTTACAATATTGCCGTGGCAGGACGGAACCCTAATAGCAGTAATCATTTGATAAGGCAGTTTTCTTAAACAAATCTCTCAGGAACACAGTAAGCTTTTATTTGTTTTAATATTTATATATTTGGCTGATTCATGTCTTAATTTCAGTATGTGGGATCTTGTCCCCTGACCAGGGATTGAAGCTGGGCCACCTACATTGGGAGTGTGTAACCTAATCCACTAAATCTGCAGGGAAGTCCCAGTAAGATTTTTAATTTGATTATTTAGATGATGAAGCCAACGCTCAGAACACAGGTAATTGAAGTAATAGTGCTTTGGGATGAAAACCCAAATGTTTCAGATTCTGACACATTATTCATACCAATATCATGCCACCTCCTGACTAGTCTCAAGAAACTAATTTGCCCAAAACTTCTGTCAAAAATCTTAGTATAAATTAACTCTGACAGACTATATATTAAATTGAAACTCATTTTTAATAAACTTTTTAATGCCAAAATTTCACATGTTAGTAAAGTAATGCTCAAAATTCTCCAAGCCAGGCTTCAGCAATATGTCAACTGTGAACTTCTCGGTGTTCAAGCTGACTTTAGAAAAGGCAGAGGAACCAGAGGTCAAATTGCCAACATCCCCTGGATCATTGAAAAAGCAAGAGAGTTCCAGAAATACATTTATTTCTGCTTTATTGACTATGCCAAACCCTTTGACTGTGTGGATCACAATAAACTGTGGAAAATTCTGAAGGAAATGGGAATACCAGACCACCTGATCTGCCTCTTGAGAAACCTGTATGCAGGTCAGGAAGCAACAGTTAGAACTGGACGTGGAACAACAGACTGGTTCCAAATAGGCAAAGAAGTATGTCAAGGCTGTATATTGTCACCCTGCTTAATTAACTTATATGCAGAGTACATCATGAGAAATGCTGGGCTGGAAGAAGCAGAAGCTGGAATCAAGATTGCTGGGAGAAATATCAATAACCTCAGATATGCAGATGACACCACCCTTATGGCAGAAAGTAAAAGGAACTGAAGAGCCTCTTGATGAAAGTGAAAGAGGAGAGTGAAAAAGTTGGTTTAAAGCTCAAGATTCACAAAAATATGATCATGGCATCTGGTCCCATCACTTCATGGCAAATAGATGGGGAAACAGTGACAGACTCTATTTGGGGGGCTCCAAAATCACTGCAGGTGGTGACTGCAGCCATGAAATTAAAAGATACTTACTCCTTGGAAGGAAAGTTATGACCAACCTAGATAGCATATTAAAAAGCAGAGACATTACTTTGCCACCAAGGTCCATCTAGTCAAGGCTATGGTTCTTCCAGTAGTCACATAAAGATGTGAGAGTTGGACTATAAAGGAAGCTGAGCACTGAAAAATTGATGCTTTTGAACTGTGGTGTTGGAGAAGACTCTTGAGAGTCTCTCGGACTGCAAGGAGATCCAACGGTCGATGCTAAAGGAGATCAGTCCTGAGTGTTCACTGGAAGGACTGATGCTGAAGCTGAAACTCCAATAGCTTGGCCATCTGATGTGAAGAGCTGACTAATTTGAAAAGACCCTGATGCTGGGAAAGATTGAAGGCAGGAGGAGAAGGGGATGACAGAGGATGAGATGGTTGGATGGCATCACTGACTCAACGGACTTGAGTTTGAGTAAACTCCAGGAGTTGGTGATGGACAGGGAGGCCTGGCGTGCTGCGGTTCATGGGGTCGCAAAGAGTCAGACACGACTGAGTGACTGAACTGAACCGAACTGAACTGAGCTGAATACCAAAAGGATTTTTTGCTTCTTTTGTCCATTTTCAAGCTGTGTTGGTTTTTTTTTTTTTTTGACTTATCTGAAATCTCTGTCATGTGTTTATAACATCAAAGTCCTTTCCTCAATGAGCAAAGTGCTGTCACAAATAGAAGATTACACATTTGGGACTGTGTGAAGCAGGCAGTGTACAACAAAGCAAGAGGAAGGCAGAGTATATGACTCAGCCAGGTGTTACATCCCTCAGAAAATATTGTCTCAAACAGATTGATAGTATATGATGTCAGACATGTTTAAGCACCACTTAAACTCTCAACAAAAACCTCTCACTAGAATTTTCCTAGTTTGGAGGTCAAATAATTTCTGGTGGCTGAAATAAACATTTAAGAAAGAATATTACATATTTTTGTTTACATATGATGAAATTTTGAGTGAAGTCTAATAATTTAGCTTATTCTTTACATTTAACACATTGTACATAAATAATCCATTTCCCTGGCTTTCATTCTCTACAGATTCACAAATCATTTTAGCATGGATATATTGTTTCATATAAACTGAAACTCCATTTGTAAATTTTGGCCTATAATTGTCACTTACTATATTTGTTAGCATGAAATTAATTTAGTCTTCCATCAGTTTTTATTAAATATATTTCATTGAAATGTTTCAATTCATCTAAGTTTATGTTGTTATGAAATAATTCCAAATAGTGACTTATTTAAAAAAAAATTGTACCCATAATTATAAATAGTACAAATTGAATATTAAATGGATAAAGTACATATCACTACACACTTTTGGCATTCTAAAACTAAGTCATTTTTATTTTTCAATTAACATTATTATTTTTTTTTCCAGAGAGAGTGAATTTCTGATATATTTTCCTCACAATAAAAATGTTCTGAAATAGGGAAATATTTTTAAAATGGAATTTTCTTACTGAATTTCTTTTCACAAACGTGCTTAAAAAATCCAATTTTGATAAACATACATTGAAGTTAAAAAACATATGTTAAGGCTTCTATGGCACCGAGACAAACAGTAATTTAGACAAGCTAATTAGCTATGTGATTCAATCAATGAAAAAATGTCAGCTCAGCTAATCCACAATATTCGGACTGTTGATTGATTGAGTGCATGTGTCTGTGTGTGTGTTTAATGGAAAACTTAAAAAGAACACACCTGATACACATATAAATCTAAAAGACAGAAAAACATGAAAATGTTAGGTTGCTAGAGTCTTTCAGTCTACCAGCTTAAGTTCTTAAAGGTGCAAAATGTGAACAAAGGAATTGTAAACAATTCCCCTAAATGAGAAGAAGAACAGAGAAATAGGGCTGTTACTAGTGTAGAGAGAGAGGTTCTGACTCTTATACTTCTATGCATTTTTGGATAATTCTGGCTGTACTGTAAATTCTCACATACCAACAGAGATGGGTTTTTATTTCTTATTCATATAGCAATTCATCTCATATATACACCTGATTTTGTAGGTTTGAGGAACACATTTGTTCATATTTTGGCCTTATTTGATCCTGTGGGCTTATGGTCTTAGACTCCTCTGCTTTCTGTGTTATTCTGAAAAGAAAAGAGAAATTCCAGATATTTCTTACCACCTAGGTCCAAGAGTAACTCACACAATTTCTCACACAGTCCGTTGGTTAGAATTCAGTCATTGGTCTATATTGATTGTAAAAAAAAACTGGAAAATGGAGTCTGGCTTTATTGCCAAAAAATGAACATGCAAATTAGTGAATAAATGAGTTGGACAAAAATACAGCCATTCTCTTTTAAACTATTAATTGCATTTTTATTTTAGGGGACACTTATAAAAGAAAAACAATTATTAAAAGAAGTAAGAAAACTAAAATAGAAAAATTTTGGAAAGAAGGAATCAGTGAAGAAAGATTAGTTGAAAATAGAAGAGAATGCAGAATAGCCACAATACATTGCCATGTTTCACTTTTCAATCTCCGTCTATAATTTCTCTTTCCCTCATTCTTTTCAACATTTCTTCATTCCCTGTGATTTTTCTCACTTAATTTCCCTTCTATTTACTCTCCCCAGCTCTACTTTTTCTATTTTGACTATCTTGGCTCATTCTTACTCTTACTGCTAATTATCCTAGAGAAAAATTGTTTTTGCACATATCCTCAAGGGTCTTCTAAAGAAAAAAAAAAGACAGAAAGCATAATCAAAAAGGACAAAAAGCATAAATAACTGTCTAGTTCAGTTAACTCTTCTAGCTAAAATTCTAAGTGAGGCAGAAAGACAGATTGTCCTTGCAGGACAGTACATAAAAAAGGTGCTTATTGTGACTTGCTAGCCTCTCATGATATCATAGGCTATGCCTAAAACGAAAACTCTGATAAACCCATAATCACTCTGCCTATCCTTTCTTTCAATTAGGACAATGCTTCATTCATAAAAGTAAGTCTCAGGTTCCTATAAACTGAGAAGTGGAAGCTGAATGGTACTAGAAAAAAAATTCTTTGATTTTGTGTGTACCTGAAAAAAATATAAAACATTACAGGTATGAGCACATTGCAGTCCGTAAGCATCACTATCTAGAATAACCTGTCTGTCAAAGAAGCAACAGAGATTTGTTTGAAGTGAAAGAATGCCTTTTTTCCTTCTTATGAATTGTGCTATATGCAAATACAATGAATGGAAAAGAAGAATTACATTAGATTTTTCTGGTTCAGGTTGATGTATTACTCAGTAATTCATTTGTAGCTGTACCTCCATTCCACCCTCAGTCATTCTGTAGTCATCTTAAATCTGTGAACCTAGATAAATTTAGGCTAGTTTGCTCAGAAAGTGATGTGTATATGTATATGTATATGTGTTCTTGACAACTTTGAATAATTCTTTACACAATTTATTCACTTGAATTCTAATAAATATCTACACAAGTAGGGGGAAGTGTTAAGTGAACTTTAGTTTCAGATTGTACTTGATAAACTCTAAAAATAATTATGAAATTCAACTGTTTAGATACTCAGAGACAATCCAGAACATTTATTTCATATATGGGTAATAAAACTGAGACAAAGAATTTATCTGCTCGTGTCATATATTATGTGAAAAAAACTTTTATATAATTTAGTACATCTCTTACTTATTTTATAGTTGTACTCAGAGCTTCAGAGGTAAATATATACTACACAATAAATCTGTTTTTGGTGTCTGTGATAGGTTTGTAGAAAAATCCTACTGCAATTATAGTCTTTTTTTTTTTTCTCTTCAAAGAGATTTTCCTATATAGTGTTTTTAAAAAGCAAGGTACAAAGATCACAGGTCTTTTGTTTAGCTAAAATACAGTAAAAGTTAGTAGTAGAATATAAAAAAATAAAGTTTTCTTAAAACTAATTAAGTTTTTCTTATCTCATATCTTACAGACTGCTTCTGTGAGAGTGCATGTTCTCCTGTATTCTGTGTGGTAATCTCTCTGGGTATAATATCCTTTGCTGTTGCTTGGTCACTCAGCCGTGTCTGACTCTGGCCCCATGGACTGCAGCACGCCAGGCTTCTCAGTCCTTCATCATCTTCTGGGTGTGCTCAAATTCATGGCCGTTGAGTTGGTGATGCTACCAAACCACCTCATCCTCCGTCACCCCCTTCTCCTCCTGACTTCATTCTTCTCCAGCATCAGGGTCTTTTCCAATGAGTCAGCTCTTCACATCAGGCGGCCACAGTATGGGAGCTTCAGCCTCAGCATCAGTCCTTCCAGTGAATTATTTACGGTTGATTTCCTTTACCATTAACTAGTTTGATCTCCTTGCAGTGTAAGGGACTCTTGAATGTCTTCTCCAACACCACAGTTCAAAAGCCTCAGTGCCTCGGAGTTCAGCCTTCTATGGTTCAACTCTCACATCTATACATGACTACCGGAAAAACCACAGCTTTGACCATTTGGACTTTTGTCAGCAAAGCAATGTCTGTGTTTTTTAATATGCTGTCTAGGTTTTCACAGCGTTTCTTCCAAGGAGCAAGCATCTTTTAATTTCATGGCTACAGTCACTGTCCACAGTGATTTTGGAGTCCAAGAAAATAAAGCCTGTCACTATTTCTGTTTTTTCCCCATCTATTTGCCATGTAGAGATGGGACTGGATGCCATGATCTTAGTTTTTTGAACGCTGAGTTTTAAACCAGCTTTTTCACTTTCCTCTTTCACTTTCATCAGGTGGCTCTTTAGTTCCTCTTCCTATCTGCCATAATAGTGATGTCATCTGCTTATCTGAAGTTATTGATATTTCTCACAGGAAAGTATCTGCCTGCAATGTGGGAGACCAGGGTTTGATCCCTGGGTTGGGGATATCCCTTGGAGAAAGGATAGGCTACACACTCCAGTATTCCTGCCTGGAGAAATCCATGGACAAATGAGCCTGACAGTCCATGGGATCCCAAATAGTCCATGGGATCCCAAATACAGTCCATGGGATCCCAGATACAGTCCATGGGATCCCAAATAGTCAGACACAACTGAGCGACTAACATTCCCCCCAGCAATCTTGATTCCACTTTGTGCTTCATACAACACAGAATTTCACATGATGTACTCTGCATATAGGTTAAATAAGCAGGGTGATAATATACAGCCTTGACGTACCTTTCCCACTTTTGAACCGGTGCATTGTTCCTTGTCTGGTTCTCACTGTTGTTTCTTGTCTTGCATACAGGTTTCTCAGGAAGCATATAAGGTTATCTGGTATTCCCATTAAAAATTTTCCAGTGTGTTGTGACTAGGCTTTGGCATAGTCAATGAAGCAGATGTAGATGCTTGTTTCTCTGGAATTCTCATGATTTTTCTATGATCTAATGGATGTTGGCAATTTGATTTCTGATTCCTCTGCCTTTTCTAAATCCAGCTTGTACATTTGAAAATTCTTGGTTTAGGTACTGCTGAAGGATAGTTTGAAGGATTTTGAGCATTAAATTGCTGGCATGTAAAATGAGTGCAATTGTGTGGTAGTTTCTTTGGCATTGCTCCTCTTTGGTATTGGAATGAAAACTAATATTTTCTTGTCCTGTGGCCACTGCTGAATTTTCCAAATTTGCTGGCATATTGAGTCCTGCACTTTCACAGCATCATCTTTTAGGCTTTGAAATAGCTCAATTGGAATTCCATCACGTCCACTAGCTTTGATTGTAGTGATGCTTCCCACTTGAGTTTGCACTCCAGGATATCTGGCTCTAGGTGAGTGATCACACCATTGTGGTTATCCAAGTCATTAAGTTCTTTTGTTTTATATAGTTCTTCTGTATGATCTTGCCACCTTTTCTTAATATCTTCTGCTTCTATTAGGTCCTTACCATTTCTGTCCTTTATTGTGCCCATCTTTACATAAAATGTTCCCTTTTATGCATGTCTAATTTTCTTGAAGAGATCTCTAGTCTTTCCCATTCTGTTGTTTTCCTCAATTTATTTGCACTGATACCTTAGAAAGGCTTTCTTATCTCTCCTTGCTACTGTTTGGAACTCTGCATTCAGAAGGGCATAACTTTACTTTTCTGCTTTGCTTTTGATTCTCTTCATTTCTCAGCTATTTGTAAAGCCTCCTCAGACAACCATTTTGCCTTGTTGTATTTCTTCTTTGGGGGGATAATTTTGATCACCACCACCTGTGCAAGGTTATGAACCACTGTCCATAGTTCTTCAAGCACTGTATCTATCAGATCTAATCCTTTGAATCCAGTTGTAACTTCCACTGTATAAATGTAAGGGATTTGATTTAGGTCATACCTGAATGGTCTGGTGGTTTTCCCAACTTTCTCCAATTTAAGTCTGAATTTGGCAATAAGGAGTTCATGATCTGAGCCACAGATCGGAGTCACAGATCTGAGCCACTGAGCTCCTAGTCTTGTTTTTGCTGACTGTATAGAGCTTTTCCAACTTTGCTGCAAAGAATATAATCAGTCTGATTTCAGTATTGACCACCTGGTGATGTCCGCATGTAGAGTTGTCTCTTATGTTTTTGGATGATGCTGTTTGCTGTGATTACTGTGTTCTCTTGTCAGAGCCTTCGCCTTTCTTCACACTGTACTCCAAGGCCAAACTTGCTGTTTCTCTAGTATCTCTTGACTTCCTAGTTTTGCATCCCAGTCTCCTATGATGACAAGGACATCTTCTTTGGAGTTAGTTCTAGAAAGTCTTATAAGTCTTCACAGAACTCTTCTGTTTCAACTTCTTCAGCATCAGTAGCATAGACTTGGATTACTGTGGTATTGTACGGTTTGCCTTGGAAACACTCAGATCATCCTGTCATTTTTAAGATTGCACCCAAGTACTGCATTTTGCACTCTTGTTGGCTATGAGGGCTACCCCATTTCTTCTAAGGGATTCTTGCCCACAGTAGTAGATATAATGGTCATCTGAATTAAACTCGCCCATTCCAGTCCATTTTAGCTCCCTGACACCTAAGATGTCAATGCTTATTCTTGCTCTCTCCTGTTTGACCACTTTCAGCTCACTTTGATTCATGGACCTGACAATCCAGGTTCCTATGCAATATTGTTCTTTATAGCATTGGACTTTACTTTCTCCACCAGACACACCCACAGCAGGGCATTGTTTCCACTTTGACTAGGTTGCAGGTTTTTCCCTTTCAGCACTTCAAATATATCATGCTACTCCCTCTGGTCTGTAAAATTTCTGCAGAGAAACCAGTTGATAGCCTTATGGGAATCGCTTTGTATATGACTGTCTTTTTCTCTAGCTGCTATTAGAATTCTCTCTTTAAATTTCCTGATTGTAATTTTGATATGTGTCGGTTTGGATTGAGTTGGGCTCATTTTGTTTGAGGACTTCTGTGCTCCCTATACCTGGCTATCTTTCCTTCTTCAAGTCTGGTAAGTTTTTGGCCATAATTTCCTCACATACATCATGTAGATCTTCACTCACTGTTCTACAAATGTTGGTACACTTTAATGTTACTACAAATATTTCTTAGACTTGTCTCTTTTCTTTACTTTTTTTATTTGCTCTTCTTTTTGCTGTTCTGATAGGCTGAT
Source organism: Hydropotes inermis (assembly GCA_020226075.1). Lineage (NCBI taxonomy): Eukaryota > Metazoa > Chordata > Mammalia > Artiodactyla > Cervidae > Hydropotes > Hydropotes inermis. Next base: position 3,568,863 of record CM035281.1, on the reverse strand, counting down.
TTCCAGTATTCTATTTTCCAGATAACTTGTACATACTCTGCTGCTGTTGCTAAGTTGCTTCAGTCATTTCCGACTCTGTGCGACCCCATAGACGGCAGCCCACCAAGCTCCTCTGTCCCTGGGATTCTCCAGACAAGAATACTGGAGTGGGTTGCCATTTCCTTCTCCAACATAACTCTGTATCACTTACCTATTACTCATTCTTTCTAGAGCATATTTTATTTTGGCTATTAAATTCTTCGTATCTGACTGGGTGTGTTTTTATAGTTTCTAGTTCATTAATAATTTCACTATGTTCATTTATTCCTTTACCTAGTGTAGTTGATATTTTTATTTTCAGTGCTTTGAATTCTTTATTTGGTAAATTGTTTATTTCTGTTCCATTTAAAAAAATATTTTCTGAAGCTTTGTATTTCAGTTGAGAGCAGTTCCTCTGCCTTTTCATTTTGGTTAATTTTTCAGCCTGTATGATTTAGGAAAGAAGTTACCTATTGGGCTCTTGGAAAGGTGTTGCTTTTGAAAGTGTGCTTATGCAGACTCATGTACCCAGCCTTCTGTAGGAGAGCTGACCTTGACGCAGATGCAAGTCCCATCTTTCTTCAGGGCATGCTGGCAGCTCTCGCCTTGGTAGAGGTGGGGCTGGAGGTGGGATGCCTAGAGCAGGAGCAAGGTGTGAGAGCAGCTTCCCCTCTGCTCAGTGACATCTCTGCTGTACTGAGGGTGGGACCTTACCCCAGGTTTCTGGGGTAGACCCCCTGAGGGTTGGCCTAAGCTGGCTGTATTCTGTTTTATTTTCTTCCTGCCTCTCCGCCCCAGGAAGCTGCCCCTGAGCAGGGAAGGGCTGCGGTCAGCGGGGCCCCTGCAGGCTCTCGGCTCGTGTCAGCAACAGCAGCGCAAGCCGCATCAGATGTGCTGCACCCTCAGGCTTCTGCACTGGTTTTCCTCATCCCACTCAGGACGAGCCTTGAGTGCAAGTCCACGGGTCCCTCACAGACAATTGACTGTCCCCAGGCTCTGCCACACACACCCTGTTTTGATGCCACACTGCAGGACAGGCTATGCGTGTGTGTATTCCCAGGGTATACCTGGGTGTGAGCTGTGGCGGAGGAGTGGCTCTCAGAGATCTGGGCTGCTTCAAATGCGCTGCTTGGGCAGGTGCCAGCAGGACTCACTGCCACCCCAACCGAGGCCCTGCCCCAGGACTGGACAGTCTCTGGTCTCAAGGTCAAGCCCTCTCTTGGGTGGTGGCCCTGACAGATGCACCGCCTTGCTGTGGTTTGAGTGAGCAGGCCCAGAGCGTTTACTTGCTTTGGCCCGGAGCACCTGTCAAGGATGTCACAGGAAGCTCGGCAGTCAGTGGAGCTGACCTCAGTCCGCACTGCCTCCAAGGCGAGCTGCGCAAACGCCGTGCAGGCTTCCCGACGCCTTCTTGCTGGTGCCTGCTGTCCCGGGACCGGCCGGGCAGGGCTCGGCGCTTGTGAAGGTCTAGGACCGAGGGCCCAATGCATGCCTCCGGCTGCTCATCCCCCAGGGTGGGCGTCTGCCTGTCATCACTTTTCTCCCTTTCCTGCATGATTCTGTATGCTTTTTTCCTTCAGCCTTGGGTGTACAGGAGTCCTTCTGCAAGTCTCCAGACAGTCTTCGGAGAGCATTGCACCACGCGTAGATGTGTTTGTGGAGTTTTCCTGGGGACGGGTGAGCTCCAAGGTGGTGTCCGCTTGCTCCCCCATCTCAGTTGATCCCCACCACTTAGTCTTTGATAGTGTAACTAAAGTCTTATCAACTGTTGATTTTTTTCAGAGAGTCAACTTTTTGTTTTATTGATGCTCTCTGGAATTCAAAAAATCTACTTTGCTCGTATCTGCTGTAATCATGATTATTTTTCTTTTGTTGACTTTGGGTTTAGTTTGCTCTTCTTCTCCTAATTGCTGCTATTTAAACTTAGGCTATAGGTTTGACATTTCTTTTTTTTTAAGTGTAGGTGGTAAACTGCTCTGAATTTCCCTCAGAGCATTGACTTAACTGCCTAAGTTTTAGTATGTCATATTCTCATTTCTGTTCATCTTTAAGTATGTTTTAATTTCCTTTATATCTTCTTTGTTCTACTGGGTGACTGAGTGTAGAGTTTAAATTTCACAACTATGTGAGTTTCCAGGTGCTTTTTTTTTTTTCCGCTTCTGTGTTTTTTTTTTTTTTTTTTTCTTTTAATTCTGAGATTTACTAGAACATGGTCAGGAAAGATATGTGTATAATTTTATTTTTCCTAGACTTATTGAAACTTGTTTTGTGGTCCAACATCTGGTACATCTTGGAGAAGTTTCCCTGTCACTAGATTAGAATGTACATTCTGTTGTTTCGGGGTAAAGTGATCAGTTTATGTCAGTTAGGTATGGAATGTAAGTCTCCTCTTTTTAAGCTGAATTTTATTCTAAATGTTCTACCCATTATTTAAAATGGAGGGGCAGGGCAAGGTCAAGCAAAAATGCCATAAAGTTTTAATGTTTTTAATGTTAATTTTCTTGATTCAGTGATTGCCTCTTTGCTGTGAACTTTTATCTGTTTTCCAGATTTATGGGCTTGTTTTATAAATTTTCTCAGTTTCTGATAGTTCTGTGAATGGATGTATGGGCATCAGAAGCTACCTACAATATTATTTTTTTGATGTTTCTCTCTCTCTAAATTATTTTGAAGCATTCATTCTAAAAATATCCCTCTCTGGAAAAATGGTTTGGGGGGGGTCAGTGTAGGCAGTAATGTTTTCCATATCTCTGCTTCAGTATTTTATGAATATAGACATATAGGCATATTGATAAATATATATGAATTTTAATGATACTTTATACCAAAAGCAGAAGTCACCAAATTCTAATAAACAAAATTCACCATGATGATTTTTAATGGTTACTGCATCTGTTTATTTTCATAAGAGAAGCAGTTTGCTTTATGTGAGAACAGATGTATGTGTGCTTATTTGCACTGAAATACACTAACTGGAATAAAGCAGCAATTTACAATTGCTGCCTGAGACTTCTCTTAAGTATACAATTAGTGAACAATGAAGAACTCATTACCTCATAATTTTACAGTCAAGAAAACAAACAAAATTGGTGGTGTGAAAACATGTGTAGATAAACTGATGTACACAGAAACTCACATCACACTCTTTCAAGTTTCCTGAAACTGGGAAGCATCTGCTATCTTATTAGAGACTTTCCTTTTGATGAAAAAATGCCCAGAGGTTGATTCTGTATTGGTATTCTTCAATGGTTTGATATTTGTCTCAATTATTTATGCAATTATTCATTTTTGATAAGGAAGAGGGAAAAAGCGACCATTGAAGGAATAGCAATCATGAGAAGAAAACTACCTTCATCCTTGATCTGGTAAATCTTTGCCAGATTAAACTTTATTTAGTTATCCCATTGCTGATAAAAGAGATACTTATTAACAATTCCTCCAAATGGTGATCTTTCAATACCTGTATCTGTGTTTGTGTAAATGAAAGACACTCTTGTTGACCGGACGCTGCTCTGAATCATTTGCTTTACAGTGTATGGACTCCAACAACTAGTGGACTCTTATTGGACCACAGCAAGCCTATCACGCTCGTGCTCATCAACGTCATGTTTTTCAAGGAGATTTCTGGTGCCTTCTCTCCTCTCGAATCCTTGCCCCTCTTCCCCTATTTTCACATTTAGGTGATGACCTTCCTTCTGCCGCTGGCGCATATTCATCATGAGAGAAATCAGCTTTACGCACCTCTTGTTTTGCTGTTCAGTCACTAAGTCTTGTCCTGTTGTTTTGCTGTTCCATGCTCTGTGGCTCACCATGGCCCTTTGTCCAGGGGACTTCCCAGGCCAGAATGCTGGAATGGGGTGCCATTTCCTCTCCACGTTATATCATCCTGACCCAGGGATGCTACCCAAGGCTCCTGCTTTCGCAGGTGGATCCCTTACCACGGAGCCACCAGGGAAGCCTGTATTATATATAGATAAATATGTGTGTATGTATATGTGTATATGTATGTATGTATATGCATATAGCCTATATGTATGTATGTATATAACATAATATGCATATATACATATGCATGTATATGTATATAACCTATATATATGTATGTGTGTTTATAACATAATATGCATACATACATATGTACGTATATGCATATAACCTATATATATATATATATGTATGTATGTGTGTATATAACATAATATGTATGCATATATTGGTTGGCAAGTTCAGGGCGTGTGAAGGGCTCCCCTGGTGGCTCCGTAGGTAGAGGATCTGCCTGCCAATGCAACAGACCTGGGTTTGATACCTGGGTTAGTAAGATCCCCTGGAGAAGGGAATGGAAGCCCACTACAGTATCTTTGCCTGGAGAATTCCATTGACAAAAGATCCTGAAAGGCTGCAGTCCGTGAGATCACAGAGTTGGACATGGTTGAGTGACTTTCACACATACATACATATATTTTTTTCAACCTTCGATCGCATTGCTACACATGAGCCCTTTCTGAGCCTAACACAGCTTCATATACAGCCCAGGTAGGTTATCCTTAACACTCTAGACTCATAAATGGAACTGGCCATTCAACATCTTCTTTTTAAAGTAAACTATGTACCTCAGAAATAACTTTACATGAAATGTTTATTAAATTAAAAAATAAATAGTTGAATATATAAAATATGATCATACAATTCAATAAATTTCTAAAAAAGACAACACACTGTTTGCCAGCATTACAGAAGTCCTCTTGTCTTTGCTAATAATCAATCTGCAAGTTAACAGTATTCTAATTTCTAATACAAAAGGTGAGTTTGTTCTGTTTTTACACTATACATAAACATGGGGCTCCTACAGTGTATACTCTTTTACATCTATTTTGTCTTAACATTATTTGTAGAATGTGTTCACAATGTTTCAAAAAGTTAAATTGCTGTGTAATATAGTATAAATATGTCAAAGTTATTGCTGATCATTATTTAGTTTGCTTCTAGTTAGAAGTTTTATAATAATGCTGCTATCACATTTCTTGTTCATGTCTTCTGGGGAAATTTGTGCCCACCTCTATTTGGCAAATATCTCACAGTGAAATTCCTCTATATGTGTATATTTTGCTTTAGTAGATACAGCTAGACAGTTTTCCAATATGGGATCAATTTATACCCTCATTAACACAGAAAAACTGTACAAAAAAGATCTCAAAACCCAGATAATCATGATGGTATGATCACTCACACTCACCTAGAGCCAGACATCCTGGAATGTGTAGTCAAGTGGGCCTTAGGAAACATCACTACAAACAAAGCTAGTGGAGGTGATGGAATTCCAGTTGAGCTATTTCAAATCCTGAAGGATGATGCTGGGAAAGTGCTGCACTCAATATGCCAGCAAACATGGAAAACTCAGCAGTGGCCACAGGACTGGAAAAGGTCAGTTTTTATTCCAAATCAAAGAAAGGCAATGCCAAAGAATGCTTAAACTACTGCACAACTGCACTCATTTCACATGCTGGCAAAGTAATATTCAAAATTCTCCAAGGCAGGCTTTAGCAATACACGAACTGTGAACTTCCAGATGTTCAAGCTGGTTTTAGAAAAAGCAGAGAAACCAGAGGTCAAATTGCCAACATCCCCTGGATCATCGAAAAAGCAAGAGAGTTCCAAAAAAACATCTATTTCTGCTTTATTGACTATGCCAAAGCCTTCGACTATGTGGATCACAATAAACTGTGGAAAATTCTGAAGGAAATGGGAATACCAGACCACCTTGTCTGCCTCTTGAGAAACCTGTATGCAGGTCAGGAAGCAATAGTTAGAACTAGACATGGAACAACAGATTGGTTCCAAATAGGAAAAGGAGTACATCAAGGCTTTATATTGTCACCCTGCTTGTTTAACTTATATGCAGAGTACATCATGAGAAATGCTGGGCTGGAAGAAGCACAAGATGGAATCAAGATTGCCAGGAGAAATATCAATAACCTCAGATATGCAGATGACACCACCCTTATGGCAGAAAGTGAAGAACTGAAGAGCCTCTTGATGAAAGTGAAAGAGGAGAGTGAAAAAGTTGGCTTAATGCTCAACATTCAGAAAAAGAAGATCATGGCATCTGGTCCCATCACTTCATGGGAAATAGATGGGGAGACAGTGGAAACAGTGGCTGACTTTATTTTGGGGGGCTCCAAAATCACTGCAGATGGTGATTACAGCCATGAAATTAAAAGATGCTTACTCCTTGGAAGGAAAGTTATGACCAACCTAGACAGGATGTTAAAAAGCAGAGACATTACTTTGCCAACAAAGGTCCCTCTTGTCAAGGCTATGGTTTTTCCAGTGGTCATGTAAGGATGTGAGAGTGGACTATAAAGAAAGGTGAGCACCGAAGAATTGATGCTTTTGAACTGTGGTGTTGGAGAAGACTCTTGAGAGTCCCTTGGACTGCAAGGAGATCCAACCAGTCCATGCTAAAGAAGATCAGTCCTGGTTGTTCACTGGAAGGACTGATGTTGAAACTGAAACTCCAATACTTTGTCCATCTCATGCCAAGAGGTGACTCATTTGAAAAGTTCCTGATGCTGGGAAAGATTGAGGTCAGGAGGAGAAGGGGACAACAGAAGATGGTGTCACCGACTCAATGGACATGGGTTTGGTTGGACTCTGGAGTGTGTGATGGACAGGGAGGCCTGGCGTGTTGCAGTCCATGGGGTCACAAAGAGTTGGACACGACTGAGAGACTGAACTGAACTGGGCTAACAATTTCTGAGTGTAATCTTGATGTCATATATTGAAAACCTAACTTCTTTCCGCCTTCCACAAGCAATCTCTTCTAAAGTTATATACTTTTTGAATAAGTGGTAAATTTATTTTTCTGTTTGATCATTCATACCAAAAAAAACTTGACAATATCCTTAATTCTTATTTTTCTCATTGCTGTTGTTTCTTGCCATTAGCAAATCCTGAAACATCTCTTGAAAAATTGTAAAGCACACATGTGTATATATATATATATATATATATATATATATATATATATATAATTGGTATATGTGCATATTTTAGTACAGCCACTTGCTCTAATCATGACTTCTTGCATGATCTTTTAATTGCCTACATATTCCATTCCATCTCTTACAGTCGGTTCTCCACTGAGCCAACACAGTAATAATACAGCATTAGCCATATCTTGTCCTAATTGGTGCCTCATCTCATGCGAAGTAGGAAACTCTCACAGTGGTCTGCAAGCCTACTACTGTGCCTTGTGTTTCTATTTTGTGTTTCTCCTGCTCTCTTTCTTTTGCCAACTACACCGCTGCCAACACTGGCTTTCTTGCCGTTATTCAATACAAGAAGAATGGACTTATCTCTGGTCCTCACAGATGCTACCGTTTCCAACCTGGTGTGCTTCTCCAGGTACCCAGTATTTTCCTAAGTGTTAACTCATTGATATTTAAATATTAACCTCTGCTTTCCACTCGGCACCACCCTTCCCCTTATATTTATTTGTCTGTGTGAAAGTGTTAGTCCCTCAGTTGAGTCTGACTCTTTGCAACGCCACCAACTGTGTCCCACCAGGCTCCTCTCTCCATGGGATTCTCCAGGCAAGAATATTGGAGTGGGCTGCCATTCCCTTCTCCAGGGGATCTTCCTGACCCAGGGATTGAACCTGGGTCTCCTGCATTGCAGGAGGAATGCAGGAATTTCCTTACCATCCGAGCCATTTGCGTGAAGGAGCTATTAAAACAGTAACTGTGTATTTATAAATCTACCAACACTAGAAAAGATATCAGGCAGAAGTATGACTTTGCTTTATTCAGCCTGTTTCCCAATTATCTAGATCAGTGCCTAGGATGAACTAGGCGCTTATATAAAGGATGTATGCGTGCTCAGACACCTCGGTTGTGTCCAGCTCTCTGTGACCGTGTGCGCTGTAGCCCCCCAGACTCCACTGTCCATGGGATTTTCCCTGCTGAGATATGGAGTGGGTCGCCATGCTCTCCTCCAGGGGAGTCTCCCTGACCCAGGGGTCAAAACCGTGTCTCCTGAATTGTAGGAGTGGATTCTTCACTGCTGAGCCACCAGGGAAGACCCATCAAAGTGTATTCGTAATAAACGGATATGTCAAGAGACTTCTCCATGAATAAGTAGTTTTTAAAATAGAGTGATAACCCAAAGACGTATTGACGAATTTAATAATTTTTAAAATATGTTTAGTCCAAATTCTTCTCTTCAAGCTGAAAATCATAAAAGAAATCCTTAGAAATGTGAAGCAATATGGATACATTAATCAATTGTCTAAAAGGTTAAAAGCACTTGTATACCTAAAGAGTTAATTATTTGCATTAATTTATTATAAATTGATACAATAACTTTTTGATTACTTAAGCTGTATTTGGCATGGTTTAATATTTCCCTGATATTACTCAGTTACCCAGCATTGCACTCAGACATAGGGGTGATTACTCTAAACTTCAATAACATTGTGGATTCTAACACTTCTTTTACATTTGCATGGATAAATGCCAAGATTGGAGATTTTAGAAATAATATGTATGTGGCAGTTACACAATCTCAAAACTTCCTCAATGTGACCCACTTTGGCACACTTGAGTTTTAAAATATTCAGTTCAATTGTGATATCGGTTAAGTAAATCATTGGAGATTAAAATGTTATTTCTGTAGGGTTATTATTAATAAATATCCATGCTAAGTTACACATTCAGTACAAGTTGGTCTAAAAGAAGCAAGACCTTTCCCTTCTATTCCTCCTCCCCTGGTTTTCTAATTCAAGATATTGCATATTTAGCAATGAATTTCTTCCCTTCATCAAATATGTGTGTGAGATAACATGAAATACATATATTGGTCTCTGGCTCTACTCCCTGGCACGGGGCTCCAAAAACCTTTGTAAATTCCTAAGTGGTACAAGAACTAGAAGCATCTTTTGTTCTGTTTAGGTGACTCTGGTTGAGTCCTGAATGGGGACTGGTCACCAGGAAGCCCAAATAGTTATTAGATGCTTGATATTTTCAGCCCCAGTTCCCATTTTCTAGAGAGAGGAGAGGGACTGGCAGTGAAGTTAACAATTGATCTTGTCTACATGAGCAAGCTCCCATAAAATCACAGTAATATGGGATCTTGGAAGCTTTCAGGTTGATGTAATATTCACATTCCGGAAGATGCACCCTAACTCTATGGAGACAACATCTCTGCACTCAGGACCCTTCCAGACCTTGCCCTATGCACCTCTTTGTTTGATTGTTCATATATATATCCTTTATCACATCTTTTCTGAATTCTGAGCTGTTCTAGGAAACAAAGGGCAAAAAATCATGGGAATCTCTGACTTGTTGCCCAGTTGGATACAAGTTGCAGGTATCCATCTCATTAGAACTGATTCAAATGAATTCCTTTTAATGGCTGAGTATATGTACCACCGCTTCCTTATCCATTCCTCTGCTGATGGGCATCTAGGTTGCTTCCATGTCCTGGCTATGATAAGCAGTGAGATGGATGAAACTGGAGCCCATTATACAGAGTGACGTAAGCCAGAAAGATAAAGACCATTACAGTATACTGACACATATATATGGAATTTAGAAAGATGTTAATGATAACCCTATATGCAAAACAGAAAAAGAGACACAGATGTATAGAACATACTTTTGGACTCTGTGGGAGAAGGCGAGGGTGGGATGTTTCAAGAGAACATCGAAACATGTATATTGTCTAGGGTGAAACAGATCACCAGCCCAGGTTGGATGCATGAGACAAGTGCACTGGGAAGACCCAGAGGGATTGGGTGGAGAGGGAGGTGGGAGGGGGGATCGGGATGGGGAACACATGTAAACCCATGGCTGTTTCATTTCAATG